>LR999963.1:117865067-118278075 GCA_905220375.1 Tachina fera | reverse complement strand
CCGCAGACTGGGTTTAATAGAATTTATTCTACTGACATTGAACGTCTTTTACGTGAAAAAAGGACAGCTAGAAGGGAATGGCAACAGCACAGATCACCCCAAAATAAAATTAGATCTAAAGAGTGCACTAGACGACTCCAAGAGCTGCTGGCATGTGAAAAACTGTATGTCTTAAAAATTATCTGGAAAATCTTGATGCCACACCTGCATCTAATTACTCCTTGTGGCGAGCTGCTAGAAAGCTTAAAACACCCGTAGAATATAGACAACCTCAGCGCACTTCTACCGGAGGTTGGGCCAGAAGCGATACTGAAAAAGGTAACATATTTGTTGAGCATTTAAAATCCGTATTTACCCCAAACACATGTACTGGTGTTGTTGATTTACCAAGTGTAGTTGCGCTACCACCTCGACCCATAAAATTTAAGACGCGTGATGTTCAGAAACTAATTGCTGAACTCAACCCGAAGAAAGCTCCAGGTATTGATGGAATAAGTAACAATATGCTGAAAAACTTGCCCCATATTGCAATTAGAATCCTGTTATTTATTTTTAACGCCATTTTACGACTGGAGTATTATCCACAAAGCTGGAAGCTTGCGAAGGTCAAAATGATTCCAAAGCCGGGAAAAGACCTTACCAAGGCTGAGTCATACAGGCCAATAAGTCTGCTATAAACAATGTCAAAACTCTTCGAAAAGCTGCTCATGACAAAATTTTCCCCCATTTTAACTGATAGTGGGTGCATCCCAGACCATCAATTTGGTTTTAGAAGTCAGCATAGCACCATTGAACAAACTCATAGATTGGTGCAATTTATAAGAAGAACTTTTGAAGAAAAAATGTATTGCTCTGCCCTGTTTATTGACGTTTCTCAGGCCTTTGATAAAGTGTGGCATGAAGGCCTTATTTTAATATTAAAATCATATTTACCAATAAATTTTCTGAATTTATTAGAAAGCTACATAACTACCCGAAAGTTTACGATTGTGGAAGGAGAATTCATGAGTCTGCCCCAATCTATATCATCCGGTGTGCCACAGGGGAGCATACTGGGGCCAGTTTTGTATTTGATTTATACTTGTGATATGCCTGTGAGCAGCAATATCCATACATCTACGTTTGCCGATGATACAGCCTGCCTTAGTATGCACAAAAACCCGCACGAGGCGTCCCGATATCTTCAAGAACATATTAAACAGTTAGAAATCTGGTTGAACTTAGAATTAAAGTCAATGAACAAAAGTGTGTCCATACAACGTTTACCCTAAGAAGAGATACTTGTTCCCCCATTCGAATCAACAATCAAAATATTCCTCAGCATTCCCAAGTGAAATACCTTGGTATACACCTTGATCGAAGGCTTACATGGAAACATCATATTGACTTTAAGCTAACTCAGATGAAACTCAAGTTATCTCAAATTCATTGGTTGATTGGCAGAAATTCAACACTTAGTCTGGACTGCAAACTTTTAATATACAAGTCGCTTTTGAAGCCAATATGGTGTTACGGTATCCAGTTATGGGGCACTGCTTCAGCTTCCAATGTAGAGAGAATTCAACGAAGACAAAACAAAATTTTAAGGTTAATAACATCTGCTCCATGGTATATTAAGAATTCAAATTTGCATCGTGATTTAAAAATGCCACTAGTGACTGAAGAAATTGCAAGATACGCAGGCAAATACTTAACAAAACTCGAGTCACATCCTAATCCGCTTGCTCGTAATATTTTGAATTTTAATGGTCACATCCGCCTAAAAAAGAGGGACACAAGGGCTCTTATACTCAACACTCTAGATGGGAATGCTTGAAAATAAATTTAATTTTCCTTTTTGATTATCACTACTTTGTATTATTTAAATTATCACTAAGTTTTGGCCGACACTGGTCGGGCTAAATAATTATATTTTAGCTTTAAGATTTGATCACTTATTGTTAGTTCATTTTTGAAGATACAATAAATAAATATATGTATTAAAAATAAAAATATTAAAAATAAAAATAATAATAATAATAATAATAATAATAATAATAATAATAATAAAAATAATAATAATAATAATAATAATAATAATAATAATAATAATAATAATAATAATAATAATAATAATAATAATAATAATAATAATAATAATAATAATAATAATAATAATAATAATAATAATAATAATAATAATAATAATAATAATAATAATAATAATAATAATAATATTATTATTATTATTATTATTATTATTAATTAAAAAAAAAAACAAAAAATTTGGGTTTTATTGGAACATCAATTTAGTTTTTATTCGTATTAAACATAAAGTTTGCTTATCTCAATGCAACTTAAAACTAATAAACAAAAAAATATTAACTTAACTTAATATTTAATTATTATTTTTCGAACTTAATATGTTTCTATATTTATGATTTATTTGAACGGGCTAAAGTTTGTATCGCTTTTTTAAGCCAAATTACATGTGAAAATTATTAATGAACAAATAACATCAAAGTTAGTTGTAAATATTCTGACAACAACACATAGTTGAACGGAGCAGCCAGCCGTTTTCGAAGGCCACTAAACCTTCATCATCAGCGTTCTTCTGTGTTGGTCCACTGTGTGTGGTGTCAGTTGATGTTAATTTCTGCCTTATATACGAAACTTCCTTGCAAATGGAATACGTGAATTGTTTTGATTCATCGTATTTCAATTTGCTGAAAACGTGTTTTGTAATTAAAGCCCAAACAGACTTACCATTGTTGTTCATTCCTTACTAACTATGCACATGTTAGTTAATTTGCTTATTTTTTGTTCTACTTAAGACAAACTTTTTTGGTTTTTTACTATTAAGTATATTTATTTAATTTTTGTCACAGGCCCTTGGCTATTAATTTAAGTTAATATTTAATTATTATTTTTGTTTCTATATTTATGATTTATTTGAACGGGCTAAAGTTCGTATCGCTTTTTTAAGCCAAATTACATGTGATAATTATTAATGAATAAATAACATCAAAGTAAGTTGTAAATATTCTGACAACACATAGTTGAACGGAACGTTTATTCTTTACTAATTATGCACATGTTAGTTAATTTGCCAAAAAAAAAACAAAAAAGTTTGACTTAAGTAGAATAAAAAATAATGAAATTAACTAACATGTGCATAATTAGTAAAGAATAAACGACTATGGTAAGTCTGTTGTAAATTAGAGATGGTAAATTGGGGCTTTTGTTACAAAACACGTTTTCAACAAATTGAAATACGATGAATCAAAACAATTCACGTATTCCATTTGCAAGAAAGTTGTTCGTTAATTGAAATTTCTCATCCTGAAATTAATATCAATCAGTATAAATGTTTGAAGGGGTCTCAATATATATGCTTACCACGTAACATTTAAAAAAAATGCATGCATCAACGTAAAAATAAGGATGAATATTGTTTTAAGTGGGCAATAATATCGGCACTATACCCAGTTAATCTCAACACAAATATATGTTCATCATATAATATTAATAACATACAAGATGAAATCATAGTTCTAGAAAATAGTATAATTCTAAATTTAACAAGTTTGAACTTTCCGTTAGCTGTAAATAAAATAAATTTGTTTGAATTGAATAATCTGAATAACAGCATAAATGTGTTTTGTTTTGAAGGGGAAAACATAGTGGGTCCATATTATTTCACTCAAGAAGAAAAATCAACTCACATAAATTTGCCCGTACTGGAAGAAGGAGAACGGCTTCACTACGTGTGGATTAAAAATATTTCAAGGTAAGTTAATCTACATTTGTAACCTGATATGTAGATATAAATTAAAAAAATAAAAGTAATGATAATTCTAGTACTGATAAATAAAAATATATTCGTTTTTCCTTACAGATTAATAAGGAATCAAGTAACAAAAAATAAACGTAGTATTCACGTATGCAATAACTGTTTAATTAATTTTCATTGCGAAGAAGCATTAGAAAAACATAAACACGCGTGTAATAAGAAGGTGACTAGGATGCATAGTTTAGATGAATGTAATTTAAGTTTTAGAATTTTTAAAAAGGAAATGGATGTGCCTTGAATGTATTTTAGAGACGGTTAATATACAAAACTCGACAAACGTAAAATCTACGCAAAAGCATATTTCATTTGCTTATAGTTATTTTATTAAGTGTTCATTTAACTCCAGCTTAGATTTATATAGAATTTATAGCGGTGATGATGCACCAAAACACTTCTTTAAAAATTTAGTTGATGATGTTTTAGGTATCTACAATAATTACTTAAGTGTTGTTAATCCAATGAATTTCTTAACCCCACTTCAACACATAAAACAAAATACAGATACAACTTGTCATATTTGTAAAATTATTTTATCAGTTCAAGATAGGGTCATTTAGCCGGTGAATATAGAGGTCCTGCTTATAACAAATGCAATTTGGAATATCAAATTGCTAATTTCATTCCAATATTTTTTCACAATCTTCCGGCATATGATTGTCATTTGTTTGTAAGGGAACTTTCATCTGTTGAATGTGGTATAAATATAATTCCTTGTAGTAGTAGCTATTGTAGTAGTACTAGCGAAAACTGATTTTGGTCAAGAGGCTAGGTTTTCGTATTATGAATGAATAAATTAAATTAAATTAAATAAGGAATTATATGTATCCATATATCAAAAAATTAAGGTAAATGATAAAAATACTATTGAACTCCGTTTTCGAGACTCATTTCGATTTATGTCCTCTAGCTTTAGAAAAGCTAGCAGTGCCTATGTTTTGTAACTTTGGTGAGAACTTTTCCAAACGAAAAGTTTGTTGTCACTCTGTGAAACACAGGATGACTAACAAAAAACTTAGTTCCTTGCTCATCTTTCGTGCAAGATTATATCAGGTTGTACATGAATCAGCCTGTGAAAAACAAGACAAACAATATCATTTATTGATTTTTCTCGACACGACAACTTCTCGCAAGTTAGAGAACACAGGTACAGGATATTTATCAGATGATTACTTAAAAGTTGTGAAATCTGTATATCAAAACGTTAACGAGTTCAATTTAATAAGACGTAAAGGTGTCTTTCCTTACAATTATCTAGATTCTGTTAATCGTCTTCAAGAATCACCATTATCACAACGTTCAGTCTTCTTTAATAAACTTACAAGGGAGTCGTTTAGTGTGGATGATTACGACAATGCTGAAAAAGTTTAAAACAAAAAAGTTTAGAACTCTTGTGGACTATTTACTTTTATATTTAAAAGTAGATGTCTTATTACTTTGTGATATTTTGAAAGTTTTAGGAAAGTTTGTCAAGTATATATAATTTATATCCCTGTAAAACTTTAATTGTTAACTGAAATTAATATGCATAATTTCCGTTTTGCTGGGTATTAGGGAAGGTATTGTACAATGTAGTAAACGGCGCACAGTGGCACATTTGAAGAGATGGCTGCCAAAAGTCTTCAAAACAATTTTTTTTTGTGTCACGGATTTAATTTTTTATATAAAAGTGAACACATAGGAACCTTGAAATCCAGAAATTTAAGTTTTTATTTCGATTATTTCTCTCGTGCCGTACTTTGCTCTAGTCCCAGATTTGTGTATTACAATAAAGGTCTTAAATATACCCAAATCTCGATGTTCAGTGGAACGCAACTTTTTGCTATGAAAAACTTCGTAAAATGACTTAAAACGTGTAACAGTACGTACTTTGAGCTATTATTATATGTTCATTTCTTAAATTTAAATTTGCGTCTCTTGAACTACAATGATTTTACTGCTTGCATGTCCGATATTTTGGGTATGGGAGTGCGGTATATCTACACATGTTTATTGTGTGTATGTTTTTCTTTTTTTCGAAGAAGTTTTATTAATGAAAAGGGTATAATAAAACAATGTTATTATAATGCATTAAATGCGTTTTTGTAATTTAGGCCATTAAAAAATTAACAGTTACATATAAGCGGGGGTAGGTACATGAGTTATTTTATTTGGATTGATATAGTCGACCTTTTGTTGTAACTTTATTGTGTACCCAGGTAGCTGCTGCTCATTTAAAGGTTAAAAAACGATAGACAGATAATCTTGAACCAGGTCTCTTTAATTATATTTTAAACCTGCCCGGTTGCTTAGACACAGACAGTTTGTGCTCAAGTTTTTAATGAGTTTTGAATATGAGAATAAAATAACAAAAGAGAATTGAAGTAACTTGTCGGTACAAGCATGTCTGTACTCCTTTTCTTTCTTCTTTCCTCTCTCTCGTTGAAACTTATACCTGCTTCAAGAAAACTTGATGTGTCAAAACTATGGCAAAGTTCAGTTATAACGATCTTGCTAAAATTTATTTTGAACAAAAAAACAAAAACGATGTTATATTACACATTTTAAAGGATCCTTATTTTGAGTTGTGCGACCATTTAAATAAAATTAATAATTTTTAAACGCGATTAAATAAACGGTTTAATGAATGTAATATAAATAAGGAAAAAATTTTAAACTGCAACAAACAATGTCTTGAAAGCGAACTTGTATTTGAAAACCAAACAAAACCAGCAAATGTAGGCCAACCTGCCAGAACAGTTGAGGAGTGTAGTGAAAAGTCCTAAGGACGAAAGCTGCAAAGCATGAATGAAGAATTTTCTCAAGAAATAATTACAGATACGTTTTTCCATCAACTAGGACCAACATAAAATAAAACTAAAATAATTTATATAATAGAAAATGTAATGAAAGCGACCCTCAAGCGTGTAAAATTGATTTTAAAGAGCATTCCAACACCAACCGATGGTAAAAAATTTACATCTGAAGAAGCATTTTCAATATTTCTGGACTTAAAGCTAACAAAATGTCATTATATGGAATTGCGAAAGCGGGCAGTTGGAAAACATTGCTCCATTTATCCAGAATATAGAGATTTGGTTTTAATTAAAAAAGATTGTTTACCACCACAAAGTTCTATAAACATTACAGAAAGTCAGCAGAGTTGGTATTGCAAGACATATTAAAGCATACTGCGGAAAGATTGTTAAATACATTGGACGGCGATAATATTAAAAAGCTTGGTGACTGTAGCCTAACATTAATTTCTAAATGAAGATGCGATGGATCTTCTGGACAAAAGCGATATAAGCAATATAATGTAGAAAAAATATCATATTCTGATTTTCTTATGATATCTTTTGTTCCGTTAAGACTAAAAACAAATAACATTAATTTTGAGCCATCTACTAGCAAAGAAACCGATATTGACATACGGAAATACGAAATTTCTTCCTCAACAAAAAAAAAAATATTGCAGATCAAATGAATTTGCTTTTAAGAAGGAAACGAAGGATGTAATATTAGAAGAAGTATCTAAACTTAAACAACAAATAGGTAAACTACAACCGATAACTTTGTTACTTAACGGTCAAGAGATTCAAATAAATTATCAAATGTTACTTACAATGATTGATGGAAAAGTTGCACAAGCCATAACTGAAACAAAATCATCTTTGAGCTGTGCTATTTGCAAAAAACTGCAAGCCAATTAAGTCAAGTTCCAACAGAAGACACCACTTTCCATTAAGCCTACGAGTTTGGCTTGTCCCCACTCCATGCAAAAATTCGATTTATGGAACACATATTAAAGCTAAGCTATGATTTAGATTTAAAGGGAACAGTACGAAATAGTGACGAAAATAAAGCCAAAAGAGAGGCAAAAAAGAAACACGTACAAGAAAAATATTTAGAATTGGGTTTACTGATCGATCAGCCAAAGCAAGGAGAAGGAACCACAAATGATGGCAACACAGCAAGATAATTTCTTTCTGATCCTGAAACTGCTGCAGCTATTACAGGAGTAGATTTTGAATTAATAAAATGCTACAAAATCATACTTCAAGTAATATCATGCAATAAAAAGGTAAATGCAAGAAAATTTGGTCATAATGCTAATGAAACAGCGAAACTATACAACGAAAAATATGATTGGAGGAATATGCCATCGACAGTCCATAAAATACTATATCATGGGGAAAACATTATTCAACACAATATGATTCCGATTGGAGATCTTTCTGAAGAAGGGCAAGAAAAAATTGGAACAAAGAAAGATATCTAGATATAGTACCAATAAAGACCTCTTTAATATTTTATTGTGCACTTCTGATCAATATATCTCCAGCATTCGACAAAAATGGAATTCCACCCCCATGGAATTGGACAAAGACGCCAAGCAGCTCCTTGAAGATGAACAAAAGACATACTTATATGAAATGTTCACTAAGACAGTTAAATGAAAAATGTATTCTATGCAAATTAACATACAAATTGGAGCAAAAAAGCACAATAAATATTGAAAATTTATAAAAGAAATTTTATTTTATTTGGAATAAAAATATTTTCTTAGAATTAGTGGTAAAACCTTTTTTCGGATATGGATCTACATATTTGTTATGGATTCACGTTTAAAATATATTTTCAAATTGTTCATATAATAATAAAATTTAAAGCTGTCGAACTTACATTTGTTAGTGAATTATGATCACGAAGGCTATTTTACGAAATTTGACTTACAAGGGCCCTATGAGTATGTGTGGACCAATTGCCCTAAAACTTCACAACAATATCAACGACTAAAATATAATTAGTTTTGCTAAATATTATATCAATATTAATATATTTAAAACAATTATGAGCTTCAAACCCGCAGTCTAACTGGTCCATTGGAGAAGAGGGCTAAAGGTCAAAACAGAATTGACCCGAGTGGACGGCTTAATAAAGTATGTAATTTTTTAGTTCACTTAACGTTACTATTTATATAATGCAATGTTAAATCACTACATTCACAAATGTATTTTTTTAAGGTCGATAACACCTATATTTTCAAAAGTAATTTTTCAATCATATAGCTATAAGTGTACTTTAATAAGGCCCGATTTAAAAGTTAATACATACAGGTAAAGCTAAAGATATCTTCTATCCAACAAATAAAAATTTTATTAAAAAATTTCAACCCAGTCAAAAGTTATAGAATTTTGACCGCCAACTCACAAAATGTGCGACTGTGCGACGTTCAGTTGCTTATAATATATACGTTAGTGATTATGATTTTACTAAAGAATCAAATTATCTTATTTATTTAGATGTTAATAATTTGTATGGTTATGCAATGTTGCAATACCTTCCCTATAAAAATTTTAAATGGATAGAAAATGTTGAAAGTTTTAATGTATATACTTGAAGTAGACTTAGAATACCCATCAACATTACACGACTATCATAATGATTTTCCATTTTGTGCCGAAAACAAAAAAATTTAAACTGAAGCAATCAAAACTAATTACCGACTTAATACACTATAGAAATCTTCAGCAGTGTCTTCAAAATGGTTTAATTTTAAAGAAAATATATAGGATACTTCAATTAAATCAGTTGGATTGGTTAAAAAAGGATATTGACTTAAATAATCATCATAGAACAATAGCTAAAAATTCGTTTGATCAAAATTTTTTCAAGCTTCTAAACAACGCGTACCTTAAGACAATGGAAAATGTCGATAAAAGAAAAGACCTAAAATTAGTATTTAAATAGGAGAGTAGAGGTTAACGGTAAGGAGCTAGAGCTAAACCGAATTTTTATAGTTCTCTTAAAATTCATGAAGAAATGATTGCCATAGAAATGAGTGGAGTGCGAACTGTGTATAATAAACCTATATATTTTCTGTTTTAGAATTATCAAAGTATAAAATGTATAGTTTTCATTATGATTACATGAAGTCAAAATATCTTGAAAATATCAATCTCTGTTATATGAATACCGATTAGTTTATATATGATGTCAGAACAAATAATTTGTATGATGATATTCAAAATGATATCCCAATGATGAATAAAAAAGTATTAGAAATGATGAAAGATGAGTTTAATGGCAAAGTTATTAAGGAATTCATTGGCTTAAGAGCTAAAATGTATTATAAAAAAATTTATTGAGATGCGAAGGACATCCAAAAAATTAAAAGTGTAAAGCATTGCGTCACCGCTAAATTAAGTATTACTGATTTTAGAAAATGTCTTTTAAAAAAAATTTATTATGACTCCATGTATACATTAAGATCTAAGATTCGTCAAATATATACCCAACATATAAGTAAATTAACATTAAGCTATTTAGATAATAAGAGATTTATTAAAGAAAATGGTGTTGATACTCACTCAATAAGAATTGAAATTACTGAACTTAAGCCTGACTAAAAATTATATCTGATTAATCACTAAAGTTCAATTAAAATTTACAAATGTCTCAGTTAAATATTAATATTAAATTATTTTTAATCAGATAATAAAATAATGTAAAATTAAATTTTTAATATAAATGTGTATTATATTTTTTTACTAAAATTTAAATTGTGTTATTTCATTGACAAGGGTTAATATTTTAATTACACTCTTGTATCCAGCATTTCGTTATCGAACTTTATAGAAACCGCTGCGCCAGAATAAATATGGTTTTATGGTTTGTTTTTTAATCCCATTGCTTTAATATTTTCTCTTATCAGTAAAAAGAAACAATTATATATTTTCTATAGTGTAAAAATTTTAATTATATTTACGTGCTCGGCTAAATAGTTTAATTACATTTATATGTCCAGCGTGTTGTTGTTAATCATAATAAAAAAAATTGCTAGCTCTTTAAAAAAACGTGTTCTTATCAGTTAAACCCCTGTCGGAGAATGTGTAGTTGACTACAAAAATAGTTAACTTAAACTGACTAAAAGCTAACTGCAATGTCATCCAGAACAAACCCAAAATTAATTCGACGTTTTAATATACACACTCAAATCTTGTATATGTTCTTATCAGTTAACATGTATATTCTCATCATGGGCTGGAAAACTCAAATTATAAATAAATGCTCAAGCAAGAAACATAATTTAAATGTATGACATTCCCATGGAGGCATGAGCAGACTTCTGTACTGAAAACGATATCCATAAGCCTTACAAAACAACTACTCTCTTATATTTATTTTGTATTGTAGAAATATAATTAAAGAAATAGATGATATTTGGGAAGCTGATTTAGTTGAAATGGGAGACTATACACAGAAAATATAAATTATTGATTTTTGTAGGCTGTAATTGACAAATTTTCTTGGGCAGTACCGCTAAAAACAAAAGCTGCACTCTAAAAAACCAAGGTAATAGAAAGTATTTTTGAACTGATACCGAATACTTAGAAACAGATGATGGTGAAGAATTTTTAATAAACAATTTGGAAAATTCATTTAAAAATATAAAATTAAACATTACTCAATACGAAAGCATCAATAGTAGAATGATTCAATAGATCATTAAAAGAAATAATGTGAAAAGAATTTACCATTATTGTTTGTATTTAAACGTATTGCGATTAAAGTTAACTCAACAAGTGAGAAAGAAACTGATAAATACAGTATACACTAATTTGAAGATGATAAAATGTTATAATTTAACTTAAGTGATTTTTAATCAGAAATAATTTTTAGTCAGGCTTAAGTTCAGAAATTTAAATTCTTATTGAGGGAAATATTTTTATTAATTAATATAAGTTTCTAAAGGAGAGCAGAAAAATTAAACTTAGACTTTAAGCTGGGGGAAATACCGATACTTTTCTGTGCAACCACGCACTTCATCAGCACCCTAGTCTATCTACTTGGGTAGAGATTCTTATTAACATCAGTATTTAACTTAAATTTACAATGAAACGGAATATGAGAAACGATTGTTGTGTATACATTTGAATTACCTTTGGTAAACACATTTATAAGTATCACTATTAATTTTCTGTTTTTTCCAATTTTTCATTATTCTATTTAGGTTAGCACGAAATTATTTTACTCTACCTAAGTATGTTTAATTATTCTTGATTATCTTTTATGATCATCACATTAATTATTTTTACTTATGCGATGTACCATCCGTACATGCATGTAAATATTATTGTCTTATGATCTTATGTTACTTTGTTGTTGCATTCTACAGTTTTATTTTTGGCTATTCCAGCATTCTGAAACTGTGATAGCCAAGTGAACAGTGATTTCCAAGTTTTTTTTTTATGCATGTTTTTTTATTTATTGTATCTTCATATATGAACTAACAATAAGTATTCAAATCTTAAATCTAACATATAATTAATTGGCCCGACCAATGCCAGACATAAATAAGTGATAGTTGTAAATAATACATAAGTAGTGATAAGCAAAAAAAAGTATTTTCAAGCAACTTCATTCGGAGTGTTTAGTATTAGAGCCCTTGTATCTCTCTTTTTTAAGCGGATGTGTCCAGTAAAGTTCAAAATTTTACAAGCAAGCGGATTAGGATGTGACTCGAGTTTTATTAGATATTTGCCTGCGTATTTTGCAATTTCTTCAATCACTAGTGGCATATTTAAATCACGATGTATATTTGAATTCTTAATGTTTGTTTTGTCTTCGTTGAATTCTCTCTACATTGGAAGCAGAAGCAGTGCCCCATAACTGGATACCATAACACCATATTGGCTTTAAAAGCGACTTGTACATTAAAAATTTGCAGTCTAGGCTGAGTGTTGCATTTCTGTCAATCAGCCAATGTACCTGAGTTAATTTTAGTTTCATTTGAGTTAACTTATAGTCAATGTGATGTTTCCATGTAAGCCGTCGATCGATGTGAATGTTGAGGAACAACTTGATTATTAATCCGAATGGGGGAAGAAGTATCTCTTCGTAAGGTAAATGTTATATGGACACACTTTTTTCATTTACCTTAATTCTCCATAAGTTTAACCATAGTTCCATCTGGCTAATGTGTTCCTGGAGTTTTCGGGATGTCTCATCAGGGTTTTCGTGCATACTAAGGCAGGCAGTATCGTCGGCAAATGTAGAAGTGTGGATACTACTGCTCACAGGCATATCACAAGTATAAATCAAATATAAAAATTACCCCAGTATACTCCCCTGTGGCACACCGGATGAGATAGTTTCAGGCATACTCATAAAGTGTCCTTCCACAACTGTAAATTTTCATGCAACAATGTAACTTTCCAAAAGATTTAGAATGTTTATTGGTAAGTACGTCTTCTATTTCAAAATCAGGCCTTCATGCCACACTTTATCAAATGCCTGAGAAACATCAATAAACACGGCAGAACAATACTTCTTTTCCTCAAATGTTTTTCTGATAAATTGAACTAATCTATGCGTTTGCTCAATGGTGCTATGCTGGCTTCTAAAACCAAATTGATGGTCCGGGATGCACCCATTATCAGTTAAAATTGAAGACAATTTTGTCATGAGTAGCTTTTCAAAAAGCTTTGACATTGTTGACAGTAAACTTATTGGCCTATATGACTCAGCCTTGGAAAGATCTTTACCTGGCTTTGGAATCATTTTAACCTTGGCAAGCTTCCAGCAGTCTGGATAATACTCCAGTCGTAAAATGGCATTAAAAATGAATAACAGGATTCTAATTACAGTACGAGGTAACTTAATCAGCATCTGGTTACTAATTTTATCCATACCGGAAGCTTTTTTCGGGTTGAGTTCGGCAATTAGGTTTTTTACATCACACATCGTAAATTTTAAGGGTCGAAGGGGTAGAGCAACTACATTCGGCAAATCAGCAACACCGGTACATCTATTTGGTGTAAATACGGATTTTAAATGCTCAGCAAATATGTTACCTTTGTGCGCAGAGGTAGCTTAAACTCAACGGGTGTTTTAAGCTTTTTAGCAGCGCGCCAATAAGAGTAATTAGATTCTGGTGTGACATAAAGACCTTCCAGATAATTTTTAAAAGATGCAGTTTTTTCAGATGCAAGCAACTCTTGGAGTCGTTTAGTGCACTCGTTAAATCTGATTTTGTGTTGAGGTGATCTGTGCTGTTGCCATTTTCTGCTAGCTCTTCTTTTTTTCACGTACAAGATGTTCAACGTCTGTAGAATAAATTTTATTGAACCCAGTATGCGGATGGGAGGTAGTGGCATGTTCAGAAGCTTGTTAAATATTTTTGTTAAGATTTGCAATGTTCGATTCAATATCATTGGGTGTTCTTATATTTCCGTGCAATGACTACTGAGATATTTTTTGAATCCCAGCCAATTAACACGATTTATCATCTTGACATATGGGTGAGGTAAGGCGCTTCTCACTGGGCTACACCGAAATCTATAACATCCTGAATTTTTCGTACGTCAGTAGGCCAGTAAGTAGGCTCCCCACTGGAAATAACATCCAAGCCCATTTTTGAAATTGTGTTGAACAACGCCCTACCTCTAGGCGTAATAAGACGCTAACCCCAGAACGTATGCTTAGCATTGTATTCGCCAGCTGCTACGAAACAAGGTCCAAGAGATTTGTAGAATTTCTCGTATTGGTCCTCAGTGATTAAATATTTGGGAGGGGAGTAAATTGAAGATATCACGAAATTTGTACAAAAATGTGCAGATATTTGTTGCTTGTAGATGTTTTTCACAAATGTTGTCAAAAATATAGTGCTTGAGTCTTAACTTTATTAGAATTGCTGATCCACCGCATGCTCTCCCTCTAGGGTCCTTTGTATCATATAAAGTGTAGCCATTCATTTTAAAGAGGCTTCTAGAAGTCAAATGAGTCTCAGAGACCAACATTATATCAATATTTTTTTCCGTAAGGAAGTGCTCAAGTTCATTTTTATGTTGGCGAATGCCGTTTGCGTTCCAGAAACATATTTTTAACGTGTTCATGGCTTGTTAATTAATGCTTGAAGCAGAGTATTCTGCATTCTCAGAATTTCTTGCATCATGGTAGTCATATTTGTTGTAAAGTTGTTTATAGTTAGCACCAGATTCTCAATAGTAGCTTCAAGGCGACTAACGATAAAGCTTGAATTTGCATTCGTTGAATTATTTGGCGGTGAAACATTTGGTGTGGGAATAGAACTAGCCTTAGCAGCATCGGCATACGATACACGTGAAGTAACTGGTTGGCTCACTTGAGCAAAAGTGGCGGAGTACGCGTTTAATAGTTGAGCTGGAGTTAATTTAGGTTTTTGCACCATAGCCTGCTTGACGAAAGAGTACACAGAACATCCTTTGTAGTAAGCGGTGTGATTACCTCCACAATTACTGCATTTTTTTCCGCTTGAACTTTTGGTTTGGTACAACCTGCAGTACCGTGCAATTCACCGCAGATAACACACACTGTAGGTAAATTGCAGTAAGCTTTTGTGTGGCCATATTTTTGGCAATTATGACACTGCACGGGACCTGCACGCTTATGTGGCTCTTCAACTGTGATTTTTCTGTATAAAAGGTATATTAGGCTATAAATGGGATGAGTCGCGTTTTTTTAACTGTATATCATTCGGCTCCAGTTCAACACGAAATAGGAGTTGGGGTACCTTTTCTCTGTTCATTATGTTAGATACATTATTTACCTTAAATCCCTGGAGGACGAGTGCATCTTTTATTTCTTCAGGGACAACATAAGAATCTATGCCCTTCAATATGATCTGCAGGCCTTTAGCGCTCTTAAGCTGGTATGTGTAGAAGCTTGTTTTATTTGTTTCAAATTCAGAAACCATTTTGCGGAAATCCTTTTCGTCATAAATTTGAATTTTCGTTTAACCGATGTTGCCCCGTTTTATTGGGACAATGTGGAATTTATTTTCACCAATGACCGAAATTAAGTTTTTAATAAGGGCATGTGAATTTTTCTCTTTCAAGTAGATTGGTGGCGGCTTGGATGTTTTATTCAACGATACATCGGGTTTGTCGTTCTCATCTTGCAAAATTTTAAAACGGTTTTGGCGATTAGTTTAGGATGCGCTGTTATCCCTAGACATCTTTAGAGCGGATGAAATTTTTGAAGAATTCGGGCTTCGCCCACGCTTTACCACGATTATATCTCCGTCCATACCGACTTGCATCTTGGGTTTTGAAATACTGTTATCTGTAGTGATAACTTTGTTAAGTGACGAATACGAGCCTGAAGGGGACGATATTACTGACTTATATAAAGAAGTACTAGGCAATTGTAATGTTTACGAAGCACTACTAATTGGCATTGGACAAAGCAAAGTTGATCGCTGACAAAAAATTGGCTTTGCCATTAAAAAAAACACTTTCATTACTTTTATTATTTCTATTTTTTTTCATTAAGAGCTTCAGAACTCACAGTAAAATAGGCATTTCTGCCGTTGGAACTCACTTCATAATTTTTTGTATTTGAGGCACTCATATAGAGTATTCCTCAAGGGCACATTTTGTGTTTTTTTGCTTACGGTTTTTTTGTTTTTGTAATTTATGATTGTTTGTCTGTTTTTCAGGTACTCGTATAGAGTATTCCTCAATGTCACTGTTTATGTTTTTTTGTTTGGTTTTTTTTTGTATTTGTTATTTCCATTTGTAGATTTTTTTGCGTGCTAACCTTAATAGAAGAACTAAAAAATGGAAAAAACAGAAAATTAATAGTGATACTTATAAATGTGTTTACCAAAGGTAAATCAATTGTATACACAACAATCGTTTCTCATATTCCGTTTCATTGTAAATTTAAGTTAAATAGCTGATGTTAATAAGAATCTCTACCCAAGTAGATAGACTAGGGTGCTGATGAAGTGCGTGGCTGCACAGAAAAGTATCGGTATTTCCCCGAGCTTAAAGTCTAAGTTTAATATTTCTTCTCTTCTTTAGAAACTCACATTAATTAATAAAAATATTTCATTCAATAAGAATTGAAATTACTTAACTTAAGCCTGACTAGAAATTATTTCTGATTAAAAATGCTATAATTTAATAAAAATAAAAAGAAAATTAAAAAGGGAAAATCCATTTTGTCCTGTTTTTTGAATAATTTATTAAGAATGATAGGTCTTAGGAAAGATAATTAACTTAATGTATTGGAATTCTCTAAACTTGTTGGTAACTTTAAGATATTAAGAAAACTTAAGCATTCAACATGAAGTATAATATAGTGCAATATTCAGCAACACATTATATTATCAGTTTTTATAGTAAAAGTTGTACATTTTCTATTTCGAAAGCTCTAGCACACAAAACTATAAAATATGAATTTAGGGTTATTATAAAAGATCTTCGCTCTATTAATTCCTTAAGCTATCAGATCTTTAGAAAATATAGATAAACTAAAGAAATTGAACTTTAGTATCCATTCTTTAGGATTGTACATGTGTATAAATGAGTAACAAACAAGCTTAGTGAATAAATATGGACTTCAACTAGAATCATGCTGAAGCATGCATAAATTGTAAAATACAATGTAAAAAAATCTTACTTTATATTTGTATCTGTATGAGTATCAAATAAATTTACTGAAAAATTAAAATTCCTCACGTCATACAATTTTATAAGTAAAGAAATTTTATGATTTTGTTATTTATTTTACATATGTAAAAAATTCGAAAGTAAACTCTAAAGCTCTTATGACACTTAATTTTTTCTTCATTGATTTGATATTGAATTGATAGAAAGAAAGAATAAATGATAGAAAGAACAAACTATATAAAACGGAAACAAAATGTTTAAGTGTTGTAAAATTTCCACGATTAAAAACCGCTAGTATTGAAACAAAATAAACTAAAAATCGCTTTGTTTGACCATAAACCGCTGATAGCGAACACTTTTTTGTTTCAAGCTTGAAATGTAAATTTTAAGTTGAAAAAGTTTAAATTTTTTTGACAGATCTTCATTTGTTATCGATAACTTTAATCAAGTTGTTGACATTATTTCATTTTTCTGAATATAGCTAAACCCTTTGCACCTGTTGAATTTTAATATTAGAATAGGTTTGCACTTTTCTCTATAACTTCATAAATGAAAGAAAAATTAAGTGTCATATGGGCTTAAAGTATAAATTTTTAATTGAAACACCACTTCATTTCAGACTCTCGCGTTACTATCGATAGAATCATGCTAAGGCATGCATGCTAGCAAAAAATGTGTATAAAGCTGTTAGATGGTGATGAAAATTATTTTAATCAGAAATAATTCATAGTTAGGCTCAAGTTCAGTAATTTCAATTCTTATTGAACGAAATATTTTTTTTAATTAATGTGAGTTTCTAAATAAGAGAAGAAAAATTAAACTTAGACTTTAAGCTGGGGGAAATACCGATACTTTTCTGTGCAGCCACGCACTTCATCAGCACCCTAGTCTATCTACTTGGGTAGAGATTCTTATTAACATCAGCTATTTAACTTAAATGTACAATGAACGGAATATGAGAAACGATTGTTGTGTATACAATTGATTTACCTTTGGTAAATCAATTTTTTACTCTACCTCAGTATGTTTAACTATTCTTACTTATCTTTTTACGATCATCACATTAAATATTTTTACTTATTCGATGTACCATCGGTACATGCATGTAAGTATTTTTGTAGTGGTCTATGTTACTTGTTGTTGCATTCTACAGTTTTATTTTGGTTATTCCAGCGTTCTGAAACTGTGATAACCAAGTGAACAGTGATTGCCAAGTGAACATATTTTTGTCACGTGCCCATGATGTATTAAGTGAGAAATTTTTTTTAGATATTTTAATTGAACTGTAGTGAATTTTAATCAGCACGTGACAAAAATATGTTGACTTGGCAATCACTGTTCACTTGGTTATCACAGTTTTAGAACGCTGGAATAACCAAAATAAAACTGTAGAATGCAACAACAAGTAACATAGACCACTACAAAAATACTTACATGCATGTACCGATGGTACATCGTATAAGTAAAAATAATTAATGTGATGATCGTAAAAAGATAAGTAAGAATAGTTAAACATACTGAGGTAGAGTAAAATAATTTCGTGCTAACCTAAATAGAAAAATGAAAAATTGGAAAAAACAGAAAATTAATAGTGATACTTATAAATGTGTTTACCAAAGGTAAATCAATTGTATACACAACAATCGTTTCTCATATTCCGTTCATTGTACATTTAAGTTAAATAGCTGATTTTAATAAGAATCTCTACCCAAGTAGATAGACTAGGGTGCAGATGAAGTGCGTGGCTGCACAGAAAAGTGTCGGTATTTCCCCCAGCTTAAAGTTTAAGTTTAATTTTTCTTCTCTTCTTTAGAAACTCACATTAATTAATAAAAATATTTCATTCAATAAGAATTGAAATTACTGAACTTGAGCCTAACTATGAATTATTTCTGATTAAAATTCACTACAGTTCAATTAAAATATCTAGAAAATTATTTTTTAATAATAAATTCGCAGACAGCAGTTGTATCTGGATCAATCCAACTCATGAATGTGTTGTATAGGGTATGATTGATGGTGATGAGGACTTTTTTTAAGTGAAAAGTCATTACATCTGCATGCGATACAATCCAGCCTACGTTAACAAGAATAACTTCAAGGGATCAACCAGTAAACTTCATGTTTAAACACTTGAGGTAAATTCTTATAAACATTAATATTCCAATGTTTCTGACACTTTATGAAAATACCTATGGTGAAGGTAACTGAATTATTTGAAATCGATTTTCTAGAATAGTTGATTATTAAACATGTATTTCCTTGTATATGAACTAATTACTACATACAGACATACTCACATATATATTTATCTACATGTATACAGTTACATATTATATAAATGTTCTCTTTTTCAAGTAGTAAATCGAAATGTAGTCACACATTAGAAGGAAAAATAAGTAAAAATAAAGAGTGAGTGACTAACTTATACGTAAAGACTGTCTAACAGACACACAAAGCACGATTAATTGAAAGATATCAAAAATATAAATACAATAAGCTGAAATTTAATAAACTGAGAAAAAAAGCGTATCATCTATAACATCAAATAAAAGCCAAGGGCGAGCAGCCTTCATAAAAAATATATATGGTATTAATATAAAAATACTATCAGTATCAAGTAACACATTTTGTGCGATTTAATTTTTAAAATTTAATTAGCGGTTCCTTTAATAGCAGATCCTGAGAGAGTAGACCTGAATTCTTAGAAAACGACATTGTTTTCTGTTGATCGCTATTCAAGAAGAAAATAAGTTTATTCATTATGATTTAACTAATTTAAAAGTACATTTAAATTCAGTCTCATATCCATACGATGATCTCAACATACAAATTTAGAATGAACGTTTAACAATTCTATATTATATGTATCTAAGATTCCAACAAAGCTATTATATGAAAGAATCTCAAGTGCTTTTAACTACATCAGAGTTTAAGATAAAAGCTCCTTATATTCAATAGCAGACCAATTGAATACAAATTTAATTTGAAACAGCAAGCAAAGACATGCATTCTTATTCATGATCATATAATAAATTATATACATATCAAAGGACAAAATCTAAAAGTCTTAAAAATTAAGCAATATGGAAAACATACATAAATTTTATAGACGAGTAAGGTTTCAAAAGTCATTAAAATGATTTCATTGGAAAAAAGTAGCAATTGTTTTCATCAATTATGAAAATAACAACTTCATTATAAAACTCCCTTCTGATTTTAAGTGTTTATCAATAAAAATAAAAAAAAGTAAAAGCAAGCAAACTGGCTAACAAAAAACTATCATCGCCAATGCTGGAGTGCAGGATCAGTTATATTTAAAAATGTTTGTGCATGCTATGCAAGAAGAAAAAAGGCTGTGGTTAGAAAAAAAAGTTATACCCCAAAAATTTCTAACTTGGGCTAACTAACGTTGCATCAACTTCAAAAAAATGTAAATTATATATAATAAATATTTCCATTATAGTTATTATTACTATAGGAATTCAGTTTTAATTAAAACAGAAAATCATCGCAAACTCATAAGTAAATGAAGATAAAAATTAAAACGACGTTTTTTAATTTCAAATGAAAAAACTATAAAGATATTTCGCATCTATAGAGGAATATTTAGAACAACAACAAAAGACCTCACATGACAAAAAAAATTATTCAAAGATTGAACTAAACACTTATTTGTATGTACATACATACATACATAAAATCAATTTGTAGATATATATATCATACATAAAATCTATTTGTAGATATATATATCAAATTTCATATCAATGCTCAAGTATTTATTAAATCTAACCAATCACACTTATAAATCTACATCGTGAAAATATATGAAGCGTCGTTAAATCATTAATAAATGAATACTGTAAATTAATATTTTTCCAAATTGAAATAGGAAATATCAATAGGACTAAGCCTTTGTTAATGTTTCTTATTAATTCAACATGGTTTTTACTGATTTTAAGTTGGTTTTCCTTTGGGTGTAGAAAAGTCGTCCAGTCAAAAAAGGCGGATGTAGTTAAATAAACAAAATCTGTAATATAAAAAAATTGCTCACAGGCAGACTTTAACGCGAGATAAATTTAAGCATGAGAAAATATAAGGCAATCGTAAGTATAAAAACATACTAGGATTACGGAAGTTCAGATATATGATTTATATAATTAATAGGCAAACATGTTTTTTGTAATCCCTTTTACGCTGGTACTAATGCACCGATTTTAAAAAGATTTATATGGTGGCTGCAGATGTGCACAATTTTTATTTTATTGAAATCGGTTTAGTATTTTTGGAGCTATAAGCGTTTAAAGTTGCTACTACTACATGCACACATATTACACACACATTTATTAGCTTGCAAGTAAACAAGAAACAAAACATGAGATTGTGTGTATGTTTGAAGTATTTCTCTTGATCCAAAATTTTTTTTCTCTTATTTGTTACTGGTTGAAAGCCATAATACTTAAAGGAAGAGAGTTCAATAAATTGAATTAACTTAGTTCATTTGTGTTTTTAATTTCATGTATTATTTAATAATGCATATGTATGTAAGTATGTGGGTGGCTGTGTAATGCATTTAATGCATTTTTTATTGCGTTTAGATAAATTTTCTTTGAATATTAATAAAATTATTTATATTTAGATTCTAGAATACGGTCGATTGTGTCGTCCGTTGGTATATCTAGTAGTATATTAAAGTACCAAATGTCGATATTGAAAACAATTTATTTCTACATGCATACAAATACCAGCGCGAGGAAATCATATACACACACGCACACACATAGCAGAATTCATCTAAGAAAAAACAAAGAAAAAATTAACAACACCCCAACCCTCACAAATCACGACCAGCTTTAAATTCTCCCCCAAGATATACATACACAAATTCCCATGGTCATACATACATACGTATACAATATACAAGATTAATCTCAACAACACAACACTCTCACCTACCCGAAATTACGGATAGTCTTAAACTCCCACAGACATACATATACACATACAGATTTCCACGGCTACACATTACAAGAACACCTCGACCCTAATAATACACCATCATCTTAAATTCTCACAGACATACATACACACAAGCCATCTAGCTCAACAGCATCCTCACCCACCTTAAATAGCGATCAGCCTTAAACTCCTACAGACAGACACACCCAAAAATCCCCATGGCTACATGTTACATCAACAACCCTACCCACCCAAATCATGGTCAGCCGTAAGCTCCTACAGACATACAAACATACCGATTTAGACGAATAAATATTATTGGTTTACCCCAACTATACCAGACTCCCCTCTGCCACTCACTGCCATGCACAGACAACAGAGAGGTACACCCATAAATTCCCGCGGATACATATTAAAACAACTACCTGAAAAAAATAATTATGCACTGCCGTCGGCATTAGAAAATATAATAATCATGTATTGCCGTCGGCATTAGGAAAAATAATTTTCCCGTCGGCATTTGAAAAAAATAGTCATGTTTTGCCGTCGGCATTAGGAAAAATCAGTAGATGATTTTCCGTCAGCATTTGAAAAAAAATAGTCATGTTTTGCCATCGGCATAAGGAAAAATCAATACATGATTTTCCGTCAGCATTAGGAAAAACCATGTTCATGACTTAAGCCTTCGGCATATATACATACAAACCTCAAAACTATGAACAACTTTATTACATTCATATAGTTGCTATTACTCTTTTATATAAAGAGCTTAATGTTTGTTAATATAAAAATAAATAAAAACAAAAATATAATAAATAAAAATTCATTAAAAAACATTGGCAAACAATTTTTCAGATTGTAAACCGTAAGGTTAGCAAACCGCTTTGGCTTCTTGAGTAGAAGTGCTTTCCCAGTGCCACAATTTTTGTACGGTTGGTAATTTCTGCCTGAATAAACTTACATTTCATTTACTTTTATGATAACGAAAAATGTAATAATGTACAAAATTTTAATGACTTATTTAAGTTACATAAATATTTTAATATAAATAAGAAAATATTTAATTATGAATTAAGTGAGACATTTGTAGATTTCTAATTGAACTTTAGTGATTTTTAACCAGAAATAATTTTTTTTTAGTCAGACTTAAGTTCAGTAATTTCAATTCTTATTGAATGAAATATTTTTATTAATTAATGTGAGTTTCTAAAGAAGAGAAGAAAAATTAAACTTAGACTTTAAGCTGGGGGAAATACCGATACTTTTCTGTGCAGCCACGCACTTCATCAGCACCCTAGTCTATCTACTTGGGTAGAGATTCTTATTAACATCAGCTATTTAACTTAAATTTACAATGAAACGGAATATGAGAAACGATTGTTGTGTATACCATTGATTTACCTTTGGTAAACACATTTATAAGTATCACTATTAATTTTCTGTTTTTTCATTTTTCTATTTAGGTAAGCACGTTTCTCATTTGTTTTAGTTGTAATAAATAAATTGAATTGAACAACATTGTAATGTTGGGTTTTTAGTGTTGAATAAAAAAGCTCAGCTAAGAGCTCTTAGGAATGTAGTTTAATGATTATTCAAGTGCTTTATGCTGCGGCCTTTGGCAAGACTTGTTAGTGTAAATGGTCGTTGTACAAGATACATATTTACGTTGCAGTCTGTCAATGCATTTATCTAACACTTCATGTAGTGGTATTTGCCCGAATGTATGAGTGTCAAATGTCCAGTTCACAAAAATACTTTCAATGCAATTGGATGTTATGTGTGCGATCAAGTTGACTTAAATGTTTACTATACAATGTTGGTCGCAGTGAGTTAGAACAAGCTACAACATATAAGCGGAAGTTTTTTGTATTGAAAATTTTCATTGTTTGATTTTCAAGTTCAATGCAATGCAGCCAAAGTTTTTCCTGCCTAAAATGCTTAAGAAAAAGTTGGTCTAACGATTTTACTATCATCATCCTCATATATGCATTCTCAATTTTAAAAAATATTTCTTGTTTAATTTGTACATACATCCGCATAGGAAGCCACATTCAAGTCCCTACTCTTATATACTCTTTTTTTGAAAAATTGGCGTTATTTCAATATATTAAAGAACATTTTTATATGTTTCCTTTTTTCTATTACATAAAGGTCAAGATAACCATCGTCAATATCTTACACAAACGGTAATTAATATCCTTATAAGGTTACATGCTGTGTTCTTAAATATAGAATAAAGAAAATGTTTAGCAAATTTCTCTCATAAAACTTAATTATTTATAACTTTAATCGGTTGAAAAGTTTAATAAGTTTAAAAATCTTACTTACCTGTAAATTGGCGTGCTCTTATCTTCTCGGTACCACAAAATCAAAACAACTTCATCGCCGTCATAAGTACTAACGTTGCAAGGGAGGTATATGGTTTCTCCACTTAGAGCTTCCACAATTCGTGAAGAATCTAGTGAAATAAAAAATTTTGTCATTATGCAACCTTGAGCTGGTTTTTGTCATTAAACTGTTGAGATGGTTAGGCATAACCATTTTGACGATAACAAATTTATACAATGCACACCGGCGTGAAATAGAAAAAAGTGAACCGATTTCGATGAAACTAGTTGTTGTCAAAACAATAAGTGTTGAACCTTTGAGAAAGTATATTTGTAGATACCCTGTTGTAAGACAGTATAAGTATAAGTATATTTGAGCCCCAGAGAGCCTCAAAGTGGGAAACTGCGGGTATTGAAATTCTTTCGGAGCTTTTAACTTTTGTAAATATTGAACGATCTTAATAATTTTTTCAGAGAAACAATCAACAAAAATTAAACATGCTCAGAGCACCATTTTATCTTTTACAGTTTCCAAGTTATTTGACTAGAATTTTTTTTTTAATTTTTGACTTGACTTTTTTTGATCGTTAGTATATAACTTCTTTATTACTTGGCAAAAATTAGTTGGTTTTGTTGTTTTTGAAAAAAAAATTTTTTTTGATGTCTCAAAAATTGTAGCAAGGAATAATTTTGAAATTTCGATTTTTGAAAATTATCAGAAAATTGTGTATATATTTTGAAAATAGTGTTCTTAGATTTTTTTTAATATTTTACAAAATTGTCATTTAGTTGATAAAAACTTTAAATGTTTCTGAGAGAGAAGGCATTGAAAAAGATTGTGATTTAAACTTTAGATATTTTTGGTCGAAAATAAGAATTGTTTTTGCAAAAAATCTAATTGTTGGATGTGGCAAAAAATTGTACACTCTCTTTTGTATTTTTTTGTTGGTTTATTGTAAATGAACTTGTTTAAAGCAAGTCGTAAGAAAGCCTTGATATCCTACATATAAATGTAAGCAGGAGAGCAGATTTTCTAAAAATGCTAAAATTTTTCTAACACAATTTTTCCCAATAAAAAAAAATTTAAATTATATATTGGGAAACATTTTGTTCAAACCACATAGTTTGAACAATAAAATTATAACTTTAAAATTCTATTAAAAAATAATAAAATTAAAATTATAACAAAAGTATGGCAACGCACAATCTAGCAAATAATCTTTCGTTAAAATTTACAACAACAACGAAAATTGTAACGAAAGAGAATCATGAAGTAGAAGTAGTCAAAAAATACTTACATTTCAGCCATTGAGCTAGTAACTTTAAATTGTAAAAAATGAAAAGGAAATTGTTCTATAAACTTAAAATTTAAATAATTTAAAATTGTGCTAAAATTAAAAAATTAACACTCATTTGAAATAAATCTAAGCTACATGTGTGTTGCAATTTACTCTAAAATTTTCTAAAGTGACAAACTTAAACTTATTGAAAATTACGGTAAAATTTGCCAAAAATAAATACTTAAACTCATGAAAATGTTATAAAGTGAAATTGTTAAATTTGGTTAAATTTCATCTAAAATTCAAATACTTAAATTTATTTAAATTTTTCTACCTAAAATTAAACCTTAAAATCGTAAAGTACATATTCTTGAAGTAAATGCTATATACATATGTATTTAAGCTTAATTGTACAATACATACCTACAAACCTTAACAAATTGATATACAAAAGGCAAATTGGTTTATATAAAGTTATTCAATTTATGTGCATGTGAACTAACATACATACATAAACACAATTAATAAACTTGTACATACTTATTCTCCCTGAATTGACTTAACGACTTATTATTTGGAATTCAGCTTAAGTACATACTGATCTACATAGATTTACATCAACTACATCATCCCCTCACTGAGCTCTCATTTGCTACAAGAATATTCACATTTTAATTTAGTTCATTTGTAAACATTTAATTTTGCAAACCGAAAAAAAATTATTTTCATACTTTCGATACTTCTCGAAATATTCTAAAACCAATTTTCATTACAAAATTAAATTTTCTACATTTAAGTGAGACGTTTTTAGATTTTTAATTGAATTGTAGTGAATTTTAATCAGAAATAATTTTTAATCATTCTTAAGCTCAGTAATTTCAATTCTTATTGAATGAAATATTTTAATTAATTAATGTGAGTTTCTAAGAAAGAGAAGAAAAATTAAACTTATAAAGTCCAAGTTTGGGGGAAGTACCAATATGTTTCTGTGCAGCCACGCACTTCATCAGCACCCTAGTCTATCTACTTGGGTAGAGATTCTTATTAACATCAGCTATTTAACTTAAATTTTCTATGAAACGAAATATGAGAAACGATTGTAATTTTCTCTTTTTCCATTTTGTTCATTTTTCTATTTAAGTTAGCACGAAATTATATTACTCTACCTAAGTACTATTATTAACTATTCTTGCTTATCTTTTCCGATCTTCACATTAATTATTTTTCGGTAATGCATGTGAGTATTATTGTATTGGCTTTATATGTTACTTTTGTTTTAACTTTCTACAGTTTATTTGGCTTTCTAGCATTCTGAAAACTGTGATTGCCAAGTGAACATAGTTTTTGTCACATGTTTACTACACTAAACAAGTGCCAAATGCTTGTTTTGCTTTGGTAAGTCTGTGATGGCTACCACCGTTATTTGATATATAACTTCCCAGGTAGCAAAAACTGTGAACTTCTTCTATGCTGACGACTTCTGATGAAAAATTAGTATTGCAGGACGCGTTCAGGCACACAGAGTTGGCTCTGTCGATGTTTATCGAAAGACCCGCATCACGTGCGTGTAATGTGATATTGCACAGTGACTTCTGCATCTGGGAGAAGGTATGCAATAACAAGCAAATGTCGTCTGCATAGTTAAGATCATTAAGCTTGTTTTGTGGATCAAATGTGATGCCTTGCTCTAAACTTACGGATTTAGACATTTCTACATCCAGTACTATATTAAAAAGTAATGGCTATAGACTGCAGCCTTGCCGCTAGCCCGTCATGATTT
Organism: Tachina fera; assembly: GCA_905220375.1. Taxonomy (NCBI): domain Eukaryota; kingdom Metazoa; phylum Arthropoda; class Insecta; order Diptera; family Tachinidae; genus Tachina; species Tachina fera. Next base: position 118,250,476 of record LR999963.1, on the reverse strand, counting down.
TCATTTAACCACTGGTACAGCCCACGTGTATCACAGAGCAGTGATCATCGGAGTATAGCTGTATCACCAAGGTGATAGGTTTTCTTGGAATACCCTTACATTCTAAGCTGTTCCAAATGTCAGGATGGAAGAGAGTATCAAAGGCGCGTTTGAAATCCACAAAGACCAGGTACAGGGGAGTTTGCCATTCACTTGATTGCCTAACGATAATTCGTAGGCTGCTGATATGGTTGATGTAAGACCGATGTGGCCTAAAGTCACCTTGCTTACTTTATAGACTATTTACTTATAGCACTGTGAGTAATCAACTGTTGAAATTCTGGAAAAGGTTATTGAACTTTATGTTATTAGAAATTGTATGAAACAATAGGTGACTTCCTTCACCGTATAAGTTTTTGAAATTATTTGAAGGATAAGACAGGAAACCAATAAATTTATTTTTCCATGGAATATGAATATGAAAATAAGTAAATACGTAATCCTTGTCGAAAAATTATTTTGTTGCCCCTTTTTGTGGAGCTGTATATCCGTATGTATAATAAATTATGTATATTGTCACGATGGCGATTTACAAGACAATGAGCGAAATATGTTCTATTTAATTATATATATATATTCAAATTTATTTAGTTTATTAGTTTTTATTGATTAAAACCAAGGAATATAGTTCTTGTAACAAAAATTATTTTCACAAACATTTATATCGAACATGCCTTTTATCTACCTTTCATACACATTACATTTTATATTGTATTGTAATAGATATGAACATGCATACATTGGATCGTAACTACCATCAAACCTCTATTTACAATGTAATGAGAGTTACTAAATATGAAGAGCAAAATGCACGAGCACCTTGAAGGAGACATTGTATAAAACTTATTTCTTGTATAACTTTATACTCTATTCAATTATCGCAAACCTCTGCGAACGGTGGTTCCAGCAACAAAAGAGTTTACAGAAAGGGGAAAAAAGGAGGGGAAATAATTTATTCGTTCCTTATTTTCTGATGACCATTATTAAAAGCGGGGAAATATTCCAACGCTAATAAAATAATAATCGAATATGAGGGGAACAGTTTTCTCGTTTAATGAAATCAATAAAGAAAGAATATATGAAATAAAAGCACGAAAAGAACGAACGATACCCTATACCACGCAAGCGCCGAAACGCACTTGATAACTAATATATATTGTGCGTATTTTCGGACAACTTAATAAATTTTTACTTTTAATCACTGTTATTAATTTGTTTGTTCCAGTAAATTCCAGTAAATTCTTATGTACCTTTAAGAAGGTATTTTCTTATATACCTATGACCTTCTCAGGGGTGTCCTTTTATTTTCGGCTTTCCCTTTAGGATTTTCCAATATTTTCTTTGGAATATCACTATGTATGTATGTACATGTATAATAGATGTATATATATACATGTATATTGACATAAGTATGTATATATTTTCACTTTTATAATTTTGTATTTTTTTAAATCTTTTTTATTTCGAATGTACAAACATATGTATATGGAAGAACTCTTTCTTTTTGAACTATTTTGGTTTTCTTTTAGGATTCTACCACGGTGTAGAGAAAACCCATAAAAATAAACTGACGTAGTTTTTTTGAAATGCACTCACTTACTAAGGCTGAACAATGCAAAAATAAAAAACGTACCTTGTTAGTGAGTTCAGAATATGAGATAATTGTATGTATAAACGTATGTATATTTTGAAAGGGTAATCGCAGAGAAATCTCAGAGAACAATTTTGTATTCCTCCTTCCAATCCGGTTCGAAGGACCAAATGTTTCTTTGTAGAGTGGGATGACGGAATCGCTGATGGGAAAGATGGAATTATCAATATCGTTGATTGAGCCAAGGGAATAATCTTAATATGGTTTATTATTCGCTCAGAAATTTGCAATTAACCCAGTAGAAAATTCCCATGAAATAAATCAAAATAATGTTAGGTTTTATATGGACACAATATAATTTACTTCATGTAATGGACAAATACCTCTTCGTCTATTGGTGGATTAAACCGAAGTGAACAAAGTTTAGTATAACAAAAAAAAAGGGAAATAGTATTTAGCACCGTTTCTTTTTGTTTGACGTATAGATTTAGGCATTATTAAGAACTGAGATAGATAGTTATGCAAATAAAAAACCTACATAACTATCGCATCAATTTTATAACACGTAGCTTTTGTATTGTTATTATTTTGAAGCACGGGATTAAAGGGACATGTTTGTTAAGGCATGTTGGCCTTAACAAATAGTTTGCAAGGATTCGTTAGAAATTTTAGATGATTCCGTTTCAGCAACAGGATGAGGCTGCAATAAAATGTCTGAAGGTATTTGTTTTTCAACTTCATGAAGAGCTGGGAATGTCTGCTACTTGAGTTGTGGCCTTACTTTGTCATCTGGTGTTCGCACCATCGCTCACAATCCCAACACAACGCACGGGTCAGAATGGTCTAAGCTTTTAACATATTGCAAGGCAATCTTTATAAAAATTATGTCATATGTATGAATAAGAAATAGGAAATCTTTCAGTTCCCGTAGCAGCCTGACCATTTTCACCCAAATCCATTTTAGCTTTATGTAAATTACATTATGTATGTAATGCGTAAAATCGCTTTAAATTATGGTGGCGATAAAAAATCCAAAAGAAAATCTTATCTAAATTATAATTTAAGTTCCTTCCTTATCGCTATTGACAATAATTAAATTAAACAAAAGAAGAATCTTCGAGAAAACAGAAACAAAAAATATTTGGGCTTAGTAGTTCAATATATAAAGGAACAAAATTAATTATATATTAATTATATATATATATTATATAAATATATATATATATATATATATATATATATATATATATATATATATATATATATATACCTGATAGAAAATTGACACACAGGAAAGAAAAATTAGGATACCGGAAAGTGTAAAGATTTTCTACATTGGATAAAATACATATACAAATTTATACTCCATTTGTAGATCAGGATTAAGATTATCAATGCATTTTTTCCCGTGGTCAGAATAATGATCCAAATACTGATTTCCTACAAAAAAAAAAGTAAATTGAGTGAAGAGAAAAAAAAATACAAAAAAAGGGAACTGAGTAGAATGGCTGAAGAAAAGAAGGCAATATCGTTACTGAGAGGTTGAATATGACTAACGCTATGATTATAAGCAATATCCATCGTGAAGTAAGTGGTACTGATGATAGCGATGTGAAAAACTGAGAAATAGCTAAATAAGGATAAGGAGACGAACAGTAGTTGCTCAATAGGGCTGAACCACTAGATGACAATCAATGACAACATCGTTTAGCTCGGGACCGACGTTGGGCGCCAACAATTTATATTGTAGGTTATAACGATGGAGATAAAGTGGCAGATGTTAATAGTAGTGAGCTCAAGAAGATGCACGTCCGTTCTTCCGGCCTTATTGCTCGTCGATAGGGCAGTGGCATTAATTGCAAGAGAATCTCCTGATTTGAATCGATGGTGTGCTTCAATACTGTTGGCAATATTGTGTTATTCTCGGAATACAAAACAGTTTCAAGCATTCCCTTGGGGGCTAATTTGGGAGACTCTATATATACATTTTTTTGTCATTCACGTGCCATCTGAACTGGTAATTTTTTTTATAATATAATTAAATGTGAACTTTAATAAAAATCCTAATCAACTTTCCTTTTACATTAAGATTGGCATCTTTTTCCTGCTATAAATTCAACAAACGATTGTACCAGCATCAACCGTAGGAGCGGAGAACATAGAAAACGAAACGAATAGTTCTAATTTTTTTGTATCGATGACGTGCTTTAAGTTGCTACAACGTGATAACCGAAGACCGGTTTCATTTATTGTTAATGTGTCACGTAGTTAAAATATAAAGGAAAATACCATCAGAGGAAGAAACAAAAACAGAAGAAGTTATATGGTGATTGTGTATATGGAATCGTCAGGGAATACAAAAAAACAGCGAAGTAACAAAATCAAGGAAAAGAAACATATACCTGCCTAAAATAATTAAACTGTGGAGAAGTGATAATTAAAATTTTTTTTCTAGAACTTAATAATATATAGTATAAGGCAGTCAAATCAGCATATCTGACAGAAAAAAATTGTAGTAATTGGTTTAAACACTCGTAATAATTAAGTAAATTTTAAAGTTTTTGTGTTGCTGTTTTATTTGCAGAAATTGGTGTGCCAGCATTTTTTTGTGTCTTTTTTGAATCTATGAATATTTAATTCGATTTCTACACCATTAATTCATGGACATAAATAATAAAAACAAAAAATCAACAAACATTAAACAAGAAATAATCCTACATTATCACTGATTATGAAAACTGATTCTCTCAGCAGAAAAGAGAAAATATCAAAAGTATCACCACCAGCGAAAGATCTTTCGACGAGGGAGCTGCTCTACTCTATTAAATGTAAGAGATACTCAATATTTTTGTAATTTGTTTCTCCAATATATTTTTTATTGTTTATTTTAAATTTTTTATTCCTTATATATTTCTATCTATAGTGAATTTCTTTTTTTATTTTTTATTTGATTTATTTTTATTTTAGGTAAATTTATGGGAATGTTGTATTTTGGTTTATCACGAGAACAAATTAATATTTTTCTCCTTTTTTCTTCGATATCTAATTTTGTTTTCATCATAAGTTTTGTTTTTATTTGCATATATCGACGAGCAATAAGACCGGAAGAACTGACGTACATGGTATTCAATACTATTAACATCTGCCACCTTATCTCCAACGTTATATGCTACAATGATAAACTCATTTCACCAAATAGAACATGAACCACAATCACGACCACTAACAGAATTTTCAACACCAAACGGTGACTTTCAATATAAAAGACAACCATTTTGTTTAAAAATATCATCTAACAGTTTCCAAAGAATGTTGACCATAGTATTATCTGGGTTAGAATCAGAAGCATTTTTGTATGTTGACGCCATTATTATACAATGCAGTTTGAAGCAGCATAACGATAACCTCAGAAGAAAATTAGAAAGACTTAAACAATACACAGTTTATTACAAAAGATGGTATTAAATATCCTTTTCCAAAAAACCCAGATGACGTTAGACGGTTTATAGCCTCCTGCAATTATTTCCGAAGATTCATTCCAGACTTTGCCAAAACAGCAACTTTTCTTAATAATTTATAATAAAAAGTATTTTTCAATTGGACAGAAGATCGCCAAATATCATTTGATAATCTAAGAGACAAATTAAAAATCCCGCCTATATTACGATATCCCAACTTTGACGAACCATTCATTTTAATAACAGACGCTTCAAATGTAGCTCTGGGAGCAGTCCTTTCACAGAGTGAAATCGAAAATGATTTACCCATATCATATGCAAGTAGAACATTATATAAACATGAGAAAAATAAATCAGTAATTTAAAAAAATTATTAGGCATTCATTGGGGAATACAATTTTTTAGACCGTAGTCACAGACCATGAAAATCTTATTGCTTTGCTTACCCATAAAAGCCCGTCTTCAAAATTAACCGGAATTAGACTTGAATTATCAGATTATTACTTTGATATAAAATATAAAAAGGAAGCGAATAACACGAACGCAGACCGCGTGTAGAAATAAATTCACAAATATTAAAGAGACATGATTCCAATCTATATTGATGAAAAGGAAAAGAAATCCTTGGCAATAACAAGAAATATGAAAAATAAAATTGATAACGAAATGAAAAATCCTATGTTTTTAGGAACATTTATGGAGAAACTTTTATTGAGATTGAAGAAATTGAAATTTTAAAAATACGTACTATATGTTAATGATGAAATATTTAAATATATAACGGCCGAATAATTGAAGGAAAGGTATAACAATATAAAGAATAAATTCAGCGAAGTGCGACTTTGACCCGCGCACGAAGGGTTCCGTACGGACACGAAATATGTAATTAAATACGAACTTAAGCCTATATAGAATATAGTTTTGAAATTTTTTCGCTTCTGAGGGTTTTTTAATTTTGGCGATTATTTTTATTTTGTCGAATTTTTTAATTTTGGTGATTTGGTTTTGGTGATTTTTTTGGTTTTTTTCCATTTAAGCAATTTTTTTAGTTTTGAAATTTTTTTCTCTTTTTTGGCGTTTTTTTTTATTTTTTGGCGATTTTTTAATTTTGGCGATTTTCGGTTTTTTTGCGTTTCTTCATTTTGGCGACTTTTTTCATTAAGGCGCCTTTTTTAGGTTTGACAATTTTTTCTAATTTTGGCGATTTTTTTCGGTTTTTGGCGATTTTTCAATATTACAATTTTTTTAATTTTGGCGATTTTTTTCATATTAACAATTATTTTGTTACTGGATCCTTTTTCGCGTTTGGCGATTTATTTCGGTTTTTGGCACTTTTTTTCATTTTAGCGATTTTTTTCTAGGCGATATTTTCGAATTTTGCGACTTATTTTGTTGTTAATTTTTTTTTTTTTAATTTTGGCGATTTTTTGGTTTGGCGATTTTTTTGACTTTTTGCTATTTTTTTGGCTTGGCGATTTTGTAATTTTCGGATTTTTTAGTTTTACCGTTATTGAAAATTTCAAGAGTTTATCTGTTACGGTTTCCAAGATATAGCAAGTCGTCAAAATTATAAAGTCAAAATTGCATTTACTGATGTACCATTCTTTAATTTAAATTTTTGTGTTAATTGTTGTAGTCTTTACAAAAATACACTAATTTTACATATGTACATACAATTGTATGTATATTACAGTGGATTTTTGCATTTTTCGTTGCTCGTTTTGGAACACCCTTTAATTTTTAATTCTCATGTACTTTTGGTTGTAGCGGCCAATGTTCTACATACTCTGTCCGAATTTCAGGTCCGTAGCTTTTACGGTTCCTGAGGAAATAACGTGTGACGGACAGGTGGACAGACGGACAGCGTAGACGTACACCTTTGGTGTACGGAACCCTAAAAATGATATGGAAATAATTGAAAGCAGAATGCCAAGAAAAATAAAAGATAATATAACACAATATGGATGGATAGAACAATTTCATGATTCACCACATGGAGGACATTTTGGAATTAGGAAAACACTTTCCAAATTAAAACAAAGATATATATGGAAAAATATGAACAAAAGAGGGACATGAGGTTCTACGATTGTTAAAGCGCGCATCAGGTGAAAGTTTGGCAAAATTTGTTATGAACTAGAGGATATGAAAGGTACTGTAATAGGAGTTTTTCACGCTTAACACATACGTCAGTAACAAATTGTTTCCCTTGCAAGCGTGATCATACTTACCGTTGATTTTCAACCCCAAGTCTGATGTCGGCGGGGGATTGTAATAGCGCTTGCAAGATTTTGTTTAAATATATACATTCTTTAGAGCAACTCTATTAGTCACAGTGCCATCTATATGCGAATTACAAGGCCTTAGATCATATGTCACTTATCAACCTGTGGACGTTTCTCATTATTTTTGTTACGTTTTCTCAGTTTGGCAAAATTTGTTATGAACTGGAGGATATGAAAGGTACTGTAATAGGAATTTTTTTATGCTAAAAACATACGGCAGTAACAAATTGTTCTTCTTGCAAGCGTGATCATACTTACCGTTGATTTTCAACCCCAAGTCTGATTTCGGCGGGGGATTGTAATAGCGCTTGCAAGATTTTGTTCAAATATATATATTCTTTAGAGCAACTCTATTAGTCACAGTGCCATCTATATGCGAATTACAAGGCCTTAGATTATATGTCAATTATCAACCTGTGGACGTTTCTCATTATTTTTGTTACGTTTTCTCGGTTGTATTAGTACGGCCATTCTTGGAATTATCACGTTAGCTTGGATTGAGATTATCCAACTTACGAAGATAACCTTTCGCTTCACGAGAAAATCTAGAAGTCGGCCATTTTGCTTTGATATTTGAAGTAGCACACGCGAGTTAATTCCTTGGTGAAGGAATGAATAAAAAAATTTAAATAAAGTTTTTTTCACACCGTTTCTTTATTATTTATATATTTAAGACTACTTAAATGTTTTCGTAATATCTATTTATAGTAATAATAATGGTTATCCTTTCTTTGTCTTTTATCGCGAAATATGTTTTCTACAAGTATCTTTTTATTATTAAAACATGTTTTGAGTTTACTTTGACTGATAGTGGTCTCGTTGTAAGTTTTTGTTCTAACGTATGTAAGTGATAATATTGATGTTGACCTTTGTTCCCTACTTATCTGTTTATGCCAGTGTTGCCATGTAGACTATACCCTGTACATTAACTCGCCCTTTGCAGTAGTTAATTAATTTGATTATGATATATGTACATAGTATTGTGGCCATGATTCCGAGAATTAAGTAAATGGTGGTTTGTATAGGGTGGTCTTCTATGATTAAATATTTTGACATTTCCTGTAAATTTGAAAATTTATGGTATGAATCTTAATATAATATATGGAGGATCTGGCTTATTTTCTAATACATTTATAGTACAGTTATTAGCTTTGTTTATTTTACAAATATTATTTCCTAAGAGATTTTTACATTGTGTTACTGAAGTATACTTACCATTACAAACAGTAATCTGTTTGTCAAATACTAATTTTTCATGCTTATATAGTTAGAATATATTATATAATTTACATATATTTTCAAATATAGGATACATATAAGTTGTAATTGTGGCTTAATTGTAAAAACATATATGGATATCTGAATACTCCAGCTTCATTAGATGCGATATCTTTTATTTCATTTAGATTTATAATTCAGGGAATTTGAGTAGTAATTAAATTCAATGCATTAAACATTTCAAATTAATTCATTGGAAGAAAAGATGGTGACAGCAATTCAAAAAATTTCCAAAAATCTATGCCGAGATATAAATCTATATTTAAGGATGGGATAGTAATGATTGTGATCGGTTTATCAACGCCTTTAAAAGAAACAACGGTATCCACGGTGATCTGAGTTTTCGTTAATGAAATCCATAATTCAAGTAGAGATTGGTTGCCTTAGACCCAATACAACTAATGGATGCGCCAGTATCCAGTAGGCCTAACATTTTGCTTCCAAAAAGAATTACTTCCGAATATGGTCTGACACCGGCAGATGTATTCAGAACTGAGCAGACAAACTTTTGTTTCACGCGTTTTACTCCTTGCCAAAACAAGTATATGCCTCGAGCTGAGCGTGTAAGATTAATCTTAGTGCTAAAGATTCTATTTCTAACTTCATTGTATTTTCTTAGCTTAATATGAAAGGGTATATTCTGCCTAATATTGTTAACCTGGTTTTTTTGATCCTCGTCTTTCAACTTACAGTCATTAACTCCACCAGTACGTTTGTCCAGTCCGGTAATGTATTTGTCATTGCTAGTATTTACGTCACATTTTGTAATAATATTTTGAATGCGCGGCCTCTTAAACATAACTATTCAATTTCCATATCCTATTTCTTAGGTGGCCAGGAAGCATTCCGTTGCATATTTTACAATTCAGTTTGTACGTATCAGGATTACCGAATCGATAACATAATATCGTCCTATCGGAAAACAGTCATGATGTCTATGTCCTGGTCTCTGAAAATTCCAAAACCTCAATATTATTTCTAAAACTTTCTTATTTTGAGCTGTGATTGAAACATCATTTTCTTCCTTCTATTCCTGAGATATCTTGGCAATAGGTTTTGACAATGGCTTAACAATTTGAGTACCATGCTTGCGACAGACATCTTGCATGAAAAACTCCCGAATTCTACAAATGTCTCTCAGATATTCAAAAGTATTAATATTGGATCTCCGTAAGAAGGTTTCTACGCAGTATCTCTACTAAATTTCTTTCTCGTAATGGCTCAGCAAGACGATCAGTCAAAGCTACTATTGCCTCGTAAAAACTATGAAAAGTTTCGTTTATATTATGTTTTCTATCTCTTATCAACTTTCATATATATATATATATATATATATATATATATATATATATATATATATATATATATATATATATATATATATATATATATATACATCTGTTATTGAATCTTTATACTGCATTCGCAAGACCACATATAGCTCCGGCCACACGATTGATGGCACTGACATATGGTATCGCCAAAACCAATTATCAAACAGCAATCTAGCATTACTACATAGTAAATTATAATTAATTAATTAATTAATTAATTAATTATAATTACTACAAAGAGTCTGTTTTGTCAAAGCTTCTACCCTATAGATAAAATGCTCCACAGAAAACCCATTTAAGCCACCTTAAATCTAACTTTCAGTTGAAAATTATTTGCGATACCTTTTTCGGCAGGACGTTTAGATCGGATGGAGTAGAAGGGTGAATAGTTGAGTTATTAAAGTTCGAAATGGGTGGATCAGCCCGAGAAGGATTATCATTCAGATCCAGGCCTAAATATTTTCTACAAGCATGGTTTTCCATATAAGCCAAACTTTAACGTCTGGGAAGTATATTACGTGGAGCTTGTGATGGATTAGGGAAAGTACCCTCTAAGGAAGTACCATGTAATCTCTGATCTTGACCGTGCGTAAATCCTTGTGGTCTACTGAGCTGAGGATTCCAAGCCGCTGCATCACGTAGTATGCTCAGACGTGAATCCTGGTAGAAAACGAAGCTTATAATTGTGCTGGCTGAGAGGAAACAATAGTAGAAATAATAGTTTGTAAGGATTCGTTAGAAAGTCTAGATGATTCCGTTTCAGCAACAGGATGAGGCTGCAATAAAATGTCTGAAGGTATTTGTTTTTCAACTGTACCTGATGAAGAGCTGGGAATGCCTGCTACTTGAGTTGTGGCCTTACTTTGTGATCTGGTGTTCGCACCATCGCTCACAATCCCAACACAACGCACGGGTCAGAATGGTCTAAGCTTTTAACATATTGCAAGGCAATCTTTATGAAAATTATGTCCACACAATGGTGGCTGAAAGTTTGTTTTTGAAGTGATTGCAGAGTTGCACGAATAAGAAATAGGAAATCTTTCAGTTCCCGTAGCAGCCTGACCATTTTCACCCAAATCCATTTTAGCTTTATGTAAATTACAATATGTATGTAATGCGTAAAATCGATTTAAATTATGGTGCAAACAAAACTCTTATCTAAATTATAATTTAAGTTCCTTCTTTATCGCTATTGACAATAATTAAATTAATCAAAAGCAGAATCTTCGAGAAAACAAAAACAAAAAAATATTTGGGCTTAGTAGTTCAATATATAAAGAAAAAAAATTAATTATATATTAATTATATATATATTATATATATATATATATACCTGATAGAAAATTGACATACAGGAAAGAAAAATTAGGATAGCGGAAAACGTAAAGATTTTCTACATTGGAAAATTTGTATTTTAATAAACAAACTTATACTCCATTTGTAGATCAGGATTAAGATTATCAATGCATTTTTTCCCGTGGTCAGAATAATGATCCAAATACTGATTTCCTACAAAAAAAAGTAAATTGAGTAAAGAGAAAAAAAATACAAAAAAAGGGAACTGAGTAAAATGGCTGAAGAAAAGAAGGCAATATCATTACTGAGAGGTTGAATATGACTAACGCTATGATCATAAGCAATATCCATCGTGAAGTAAGTGGTACTGATGATAGCGATGTGAAAAACTGAGAAATAGCTAAATAAGGATAAGGAGACGAACAGTAGTTGCTCAATAGGGCTGAACCACTAGATGACAATCAATGACAACATCATTTAGCTCGGGACCGACGTTGGGCGCCAAAAATTTATATTGTAGGTTATAACGATGGAGATAAAGTGGCAGATGTTAATAGTAGTGAGCTCAAGAAGATGCACGTCCGTTCTTCCGGCCTTATTGCTCGTCGATAGGGCAGTGGCATTAATTGCAAGAGAATCTCCTGATTTGAATCGATGGTGTGCTTCAATACTGTTGGCAATATTGTGTTATTCTCGGAATACAAAACAGTTTCAAGCATTCCCTTGGGGGCTAATTTGGGAGACTCTATATATACATTTTTTGTCATTCACGTGCCATCTGAACTGGTAATTTTCTTTATAATATAATTAAATGTGAACTTTAATAAAAATCCTAATCAACTTTCCTTTTACATTAAGATTGGCACTTTTTTCCTGCTATAAATTCAACAAACAATTGTACCAGCATCAACCGTAGGAGCGGAGAACATAGAAAACGAAACGAATAGTTCTAATTTTTTTGTATCGATGACGTGCTTTAAGTTGCTACAACGTGATAACCGAAGACCGGTTTCATTTATTGTTAATGTGTCACGTAGTTAAAATATAAAGGAAAATACCATCAGAGGAAGAAACAAAAACAGAAGAAGTTATATGGTGATTGTGTATATGGAATCGTCAGGGAATACAAAAAAACAGCGAAGTAACAAAATCAAGGAAAAGAAACATATACCTGCCTAAAATAATTAAACTGTGGAGAAGTGATAATTAAAATTTTTTTTCTAGAACTTAATAATATATAGTATAAGGCAGTCAAATCAGCATATCTGACAGAAAAAAATTGTAGTAATTGGTTCAAACACTCGTAATAATTAAGTAAATTTTAAAGTTTTTGTGTTGCTGTTTTATTTGCAGAAATTGGTGTGCCAGCATTATTTTGTGTCTTTTTTGAATCTATGAATATTTAATTCGATTTCTACACCATTAATTCATGGACATACATATGTATGTATATATGTATGTACATATGTATGATATATTTATATACCTACCCATATACCGGCCTGTGTGTACATATCTACATACATAAATAATATGTAATGTCATTGGCAAGCTTTACGTATGTTAACTTACAAACCGTGTACCTGAGACAGAGAGCACTGTGTTAGTAATCTTCAAAGGAAATAACCAAAAATAATAAAAACAAAAAATCAACAAACATTAAACAAGAAATAATCCTACATTATCACTGATTATGAAAACTGATTCTCTCAGCAGAAAAGAGAAAATATCAAAAGTATCACCACCAGCGAAAGATCTTTCGACGAGGGAGCTGCTCTACTCTATTAAATGTAAGAGATACTCAATATTTTTGTAATTTGTTTCTCCAATATATTTTTTATTGTTTATTTTAAATTTTTTATTCCTTATATATTTCTATCTATAGTGAATTTCTTTTTTTATTTTTTATTTGATTTATTTTTATTTTAGGTAAATTTATGGGAATGTTGTATTTTGGTTTATCACGAGAACAAATTAATATTTTTCTCCTTTTTTTTCGATATCTAATTTTGTTTTCATCATAAGTTTTGTTTTTATTTGCATATATCGACGAGCAATAAGACCGGAAGAACTGACGTACATGGTATTCAATACTATTAACATCTGCCACCTTATCTCCAACGTTATATGCTACAATGACAAACTCATTTCACCAAATAGAACATGAACCACAATCACGACCACTAACAGAATTTTCAACACCAAACGGTGACTTTCAATATAAAAGACAACCATTTTGTTTAAAAATATCATCTAACAGTTTCCAAAGAATGTTGACCATAGTATTATCTGGGTTAGAATCAGAAGCATTTTTGTATGTTGACGCCATTATTATACAATGCAGTTTGAAGCAGCATAACGATAACCTCAGAAGAGTGTTAGAAAGACTTAAACAATACACAGTTTATTACAAAAGATGGTATTAAATATCCTTTTCCAAAAAACCCAGATGACGTTAGACGGTTTATAGCCTCCTGCAATTATTTCCGAAGATTCATTCCAGACTTTGCCAAAACAGCAACTTTTCTTAATAATTTATAATAAAAAGTATTTTTCAATTGGACAGAAGATCGCCAAATATCATTTGATAATCTAAGAGACAAATTAAAATCCCGCCTATATTACGATATCCCAACTTTGACGAACCATTCATTTTAATAACAGACGCTTTCAATGTAGCTCTGGGAGCAGTCCTTTCACAGGGTGAAATCGAAAATGATTTACCCATATCATATGCAAGTAGAACATTATATAAACATGAGAAAAATAAATCAGTAATTTAAAAAAATTATTAGGCATTCATTGGGGAATACAATTTTTTAGACCGTAGTCACAGACCATGAAAATCTTATTGCTTTGCTTACCCATAAAAGCCCGTCTTCAAAATTAACCGGAATTAGACTTGAATTATCAGATTATTACTTTGATGTAAAATATAAAAAGGAAGCGAATAATACGAACGCAGACCGCGTGTAGAAATAAATTCACAAATATTAAAGAGACATGATTCCAATCTATATTGATGAAAATTAAAAGAAATCCTTGGCAATAACAAGAAATATGAAAAATAAAATTGATAACGAAATGAAAAATCCTATGTTTTTAGAAAACATTTATGGAGAAACTTTTATTGAGATTGGAGAAATTGAAATTTTAAAAATACGTACTATATGATAATGATGAAATATTTAAATATATAACGGCCGAATAATTGAAGGAAAGGTATAACAATATAAAGAATAAATTCAGCGAAGTGCAACTTTGACCCGCGCACGAAGGGTTCCGTACGGACACGAAATATGTAATTCAATACGAACTTAAGCCTATATAGAATATAGTTTTGAAATTTTTTCGCTTCTGAGGGTTTTTTAATTTTGGCGATTATTTTTATTTTGTCGATTTTTTTAATTTTGGCGATTTGGTTTTGGTGATTTTTTTGGTTTTTTCCATTTAAGCAATTTTTTTAGTTTTGAAATTTTTTCCCCTTTTTTGGCGTTTTTTTTATTTTTTGGCGATTTTTTAATTTTGGCGATTTTCGGTTTTTTGCGTTTCTTCATTTTGGCGACTTTTTTCATTAAGGCGCCTTTTTTAGGTTTGACAATTTTTTCTAATTTTGGCGATTTTTTTCGGTTTTTGGCGATTTTTCAATATTACAATTTTTTTAATTTTGGCGATTTTTTTCATATTAACAATTATTTTGTTACTGGATCCTTTTTCGCGTTTGGCGATTTATTTCGGTTTTTGGCACTTTTTTCATTTTAGCAATTTTTTTCTAGGCGATATTTTCGAATTTTGCGACTTATTTTGTTGTTAATTTTTTTTTTAATTTTGGCGATTTTTTGTTTGGCGATTTTTTTTGACTTTTTGCTATTTTTTTGGTTTGGCGATTTTGTAATTTTCGGATTTTTTAGTTTTACCGTTATTGAAAATTTCAAGAGTTTATCTGTTACGGTTTCCAACATATAGCAAGTCGTCAAAATTATAAAGTCAAAATTGCATTTACTGATGTACCATTCTTTAATTTAAATTTTTGTGTTAATTGTTGTAGTCTTTACAAAAATACACTAATTTTACATATGTACATACAATTGTATGTATATTACAGTGGATTTTTGCATTTTTCGTTGCTCGTTTTGGAACACCCTATAATTTTTAATTCTCATGTACTTTTGGTTGTAGCGGCCAAGGTTCTACATACTCTGTCCGAATTTCAGGTCCGTAGCTTTTACGGTTCCTGAGGAAATAACGTGTGACGGACAGGTGGACAGACGGACAAAGTAGACGTACACCTTTGGTGTACGGAACCCTAAAAATGATATGGAAATAATTGAAAGCAGAATGCCAAGAAAAATAAAAGATAATATAACACAATATGGATGGATAGAACAATTTCATGATTCACCACATGGAGGACATTTTGGAATTAGGAAAACACTTTCCAAATTAAAACAAAGATATATATGGAAAAATATGAACAAAAGAGGGACATGAGGTTCTACGATTGTTAAAGCGCGCATCAGGTGAAAGTTTGGCAAAATTTGTTATGAACTAGAGGATATGAAAGGTACTGTAATAGGAGTTTTTCACGCTAAACACATACGTCAGTAACAAATTGTTTCCCTTGCAAGCGTGATCATACTTACCGTTGATTTTCAACCCCAAGTCTGATGTCGGCGGAGGATTGTAATAGCGCTTGCAAGATTTTGTTCAAATATATACATTCTTTAGAGCAACTCTATTAGTCACAGTGCCATCTATATGCGAATTACAAGGCCTTAGATCATATGTCACTTATCAACCTGTGGACGTTTCTCATTATTTTTGTTACGTTTTCTCAGTTTGGCAAAATTTGTTATGAACTGGAGGATATGAAAGGTACTGTAATAGGAATTTTTTTATGCTAAAAACATACGGCAGTAACAAATTGTTCTTCTTGCAAGCGTGATCATACTTACCGTTGATTTTCAACCCCAAGTCTGATTTCGGCGGGGGATTGTAATAGCGCTTGCAAGATTTTGTTCAAATATATATATTCTTTAGAGCAACTCTATTAGTCACAGTGCCATCTATATGCGAATTACAAGGCCTTAGATTATATGTCACTTATCAACCTGTGGACGTTTCTCATTATTTTTGTTACGTTTTCTCGGTTGTATTAGTACGGCCATTCTTGGAATTATCACGTTAGCTTGGATTGAGATTATCCAACTTACGAAGATAACCTTTCGCTTCACGAGAAAATCTAGAAGTCGGCCATTTTGCTTTGATATTTGAAGTAGCACACGCGAGTTAATTCCTTGGTGAAGGAATGAATCAAAAAAATTTAAATAAAGTTTTTTTCACACCGTTTCTTTATTATTTATATATTTAAGACTACTTAAATGTTTTCGTAATATCTATTTATAGTAATAATAATGGTTATCCTTTCTTTGTCTTTTATCGCGAAATATGTTTTCTACAAGTATCTTTTTATTATTAAAACATGTTTTGAGTTTACTTTGACTGATAGTGGTCTCGTTGTAAGTTTTTGGTCTAACGTATGTAAGTGATAATATTGATGTTGACCTTTGTTCCCTACTTATCTGTTTATGCCAGTGTTGCTATGTAGACTATACCCTGTACATTAACTCGCCCTTTGCAGTAGTTAATTAATTTGATTATGATATATGTACATAGTATTGTGGCCATGATTCCGAGAATTAAGTAAATGGTGGTTTGTATAGGGTGGTCTTCTATGATTAAATATTTTGACATTTCCTGTAAATTTGAAAATTTATGGTATGAATCTTAATATAATATATGGAGGATCTGGCTTATTTTCTAATACATTTATAGTACAGTTATTAGCTTTGTTTATTTTACAAATATTATTTCCTAAGAGATTTTTACATTGTGTTACTGAAGTATACTTACCATTACAAACAGTAATCTGTTTGTCAAATACTAATTTTTCATGCTTATCTAGTTAGAATATATTATATAATTTACATATATTTTCCAATATAGGATACATATAAGTTGTAATTGTGGCTTAATTGTAAAAACATATAGCGTACGGACTACAATTATTGGCAACAAGAAATATTGACCCAACTATAGGCACCCTCTGCTTGCATAGCAATAGCAAAGCGTCCGTTAAAGTCCCGTTGTAGCTTAAATAGTTTTTTTAATTCTTTGTCTTGTGTTCTTGTTTCTTATTCATTATTGTTTAACTTTAAATGGCTCAGTTTCTTGTAATCGTTCGTGTGAGAAAGCTGTTTTTGAAGAACGTTGGTTTGAAGTTTTAAGTATTGATTTCAATAGTGAGGTGAAGTTTGGTAAGTACCATTATTTTTGTATTTATTGGTTTTTCAATGAAGTTTTATGATTACTTTACTAAATATACGTCAAACCTAAATAATTTCACCTTAAAATATGAGGTTTTTACGATAAATTGTTGTAAAACGTGAGTGCCAACAATTGGTTCCAAATAACTTTAAATTCAATTATTGGCAGGGGGTGCCAATAATTGAATTTGTAATTACTACAATAATTGGCCCTGCCAATAATTGTACCTTTTTGAGTGCCAATTATAGAATTTAATATATTTTCAGAATATTGTTAAGTTTTTGTTAAATCAAAAATACATCCATAGTGTATTAAAGTGTAAATAATAAAATAAAATTGATTTCAAATTAAATTTTCGTTCTTTATTTCCCTTCGAAAATAGAATAGGGCTTAAGTATTGTTAACACTTTTTAACTCCCAAGGTGCCAATTATTAATTTTTTGGTATGCCAATAATTATGGTCTCATGCCAATAATTATAGTTTTTCAAGTGTCAATAATTGTAGTCGAGTGCCAATAATTATATACATAAATGTGCCAATAGTTGTAGTGCAGTGCCAATAATTGTAGTTTTTGAAAGGCTTATTTTATTTTAATTTTAAAAAATTACACATAAATCATATAAATTTTTCATAAATGTGATCTTATAGAAAACATATCCAAAAATAAAAAATAAATCCGCCAAAAAAATTCTCTACAAACCAAAGTAAATGATACATGTTCAAACTCAAAGCTTCATTATATGCGATATCTTTTATTTCATTTAGATTTATAATTCAGGGAATTTGAGTAGTAATTAAATTCAATTCATTAAACATTTCAAATTAATTCATTGGAAGCAAAGATGGTGACAGCAATTCAAAAAATTTCCAAAAATCTATGCCGAGATATAAATCTATATTTAAGGATGGGATAGTAATGATTGTGATCGGTTTATCAACGCCTTTAAAAGAAACAACGGTATCCACGGTGATCTGAGTTTTCGTTAATGAAATCCATAATTCAAGTAGAGATTGGTTGCCTTAGACCCAATACAACTAATGGATGCGCCAGTATCCAGTAGGCCTAACATTTTGCTTCCAAAAAGAATTACTTCCGAATATGGTCTGACACCGACAGATGTATTCAGAACTGAGCAGACAAACTTTTGTTTCACGCGTTTTACTCCTTGCCAAAACAAGTATATGCCTCGAGCTGAGCGTGTAGGATTAATCTTAGTGCTAAAGATTCTATTTCTAACTTCATTGTATTTTCTTAGCTTAATATGAAAGGGTATATTCTGCCTAATATTGTTAACCTGGTTTTTTTGATCCTCGTCTTTCAACTTACAGTCATTAACTCCACCAGTACGTTTGTCCAGTCCGGTAATATATTTGTCATTGCTTGTATTTACGTCACATTTTGTAATAATATTTTGAATGCGCGGCCTTTTAAACACAACTACTCCATTTCCATATCCTATTTCTTCGGTGGCCAGGAAGCATTCCGTTGCATATTTTACAATTCAGTTTGTACATATCAGGATTACCGCATCGATAACATAATATCGTCCTATCGGAAAAACAGTCCTGATATCTAAGTCCTGGTCTCTGAAAATTCCAAAACCTCAATTTTATTTGTAAAACTTTCTCATTTTGAGCTGTGATTTAAACATCATTTTCTTCCTTATATTCTTGAGATATCTTGGCGATAGGTTTTGACAATGGCTTAACAATTTGAGTACCATGCTTGCGACAGACGTCTTGCATGAAAAACTCCTGAATTCTACAAATGTCTCTCAGATATTGAAAAGTATTAATATTGGATCTCCGTAAGAAGGTTTCTACGCAGTATCTCTACTAAATTTCTTTCTCGTAATGGCTCAGCAAGACGATCAGTCAAAGCTACTATTGCCTCGTAAAAACTATCAAAAGTTTCGTTTATATTCTGTTTTCTATCTCTTATTAACTTTCATATATATATATATATATATATATATATATATATATATATATACATCTGTTATTGAATCTTTATACTGCATTCGCAAGACCACATATAGCTCCGGCCACACGATTGATGGCACTGACATATGGTATCGCCAAAACCAATTATCAAACAGCAATCTAGCATTACTACATAGTAAATTATAATTACTACAAAGAGTCTGTTTTGTCAAAGCTTCTACCCTATAGATAAAATGCTCCACAGAAAACCCATTTAAGCCACCTTAAATCTAACTTTCAGTTGAAAATTATTTGCGATACCTTTTTCGGCAGGACGTTTAGATCGGATGGAGTAGAAGGGTGAATAGTTGAGTTATTAAAGTTCGAAATGGGTGGATCAGCCCGAGAAGGATTTTCATTCAGATCCACGCCTAAATATTTTCTACAAGCATGGTTTTCCATATAAGCCAAACTTTAACGTCTGGGAGGTATATTACGTGGAGCTTGTGATGGATTAGGGAAAGTACCCTCTAAGGAAGTACCATGTAATCTCTGATCTTGACCGTGCGTAAATCCTTGTGGTCTACTGAGCTGAGGATTCCAAGCCGCTGCATCACGTAGTATGCTCAGACGTGAATCCTGGTAGAAAACGAAGCTTATAATTGTGCTGGCTGAGAGGAAACAATAGTAGAAATAATAGTTTGTAAGGATTCGTTAGAAAGTCTAGATGATTCCGTTTCAGCAACAGGATGAGGCTGCAATAAAATGTCTGAAGGTATTTGTTTTTCAACTGTACCTGATGAAGAGCTGGGAATGCCTGCTACTTGAGTTGTGGCCTTACTTTGTGATCTGGTGTTCGCACATCGCTCACAATCCCAACACAACGCACGGGTCAGAATGGTCTAAGCTTTTAACATATTGCAAGGCAATCTTTATAAAAATTATGTCCACACAATGGTGGCTGAAAGTTTGTTTTTGAAGTGATTGCAGAGTTGCACGAATAAGAAATAGGAAATCTTTCAGTTCCCGTAGCAGCCTGACCATTTTCACCCAAATCCATTTTAGCTTTATGTAAATTACAATATGTATGTAATGCGTAAAATCGATTTAAATTATGGTGCAAACAAAAATCTTATCTAAATTATAATTTAAGTTCCTTCTTTATCGCTATTGACAATAATTAAATTAATCAAAAGCAGAATCTTCGAGAAAACAAAAGCAAAAAAATATTTGGGCTTAGTAGTTCAATATATAAAGAAAAAAAATTAATTATATATTAATTATATATATATATATATACCTGATAGAAAATTGACATACAGGAAAGAAAAATTAGGATAGCGGAAAACGTAAAGATTTTCTACATTGGAAAATTTGTATTTTAATATACAAACTTATACTCCATTTGTAGATCAGGATTAAGATTATCAATGCATTTTTTCCGTGGTCAGAATAATGATCCAAATACTGATTTCCTACAAAAAAAAAGTAAATTGAGTAAAGAGAAAAAAAATACAAAAAAAGGGAACTGAGTAAAATGGCTGAAGAAAAGAAGGCAATATCATTACTGAGAGGTTGAAAAAACTGAGAAATAGCTAAATAAGGATAAGGAGACGAACAGTAGTTGCTCAATAGGGCTGAACCACTAGATGACAATCAATGACAACATCATTTAGCTCGGGACCGACGTTGGGCGCCAAAAATTTATATTGTAGGTTATAACGATGGAGATAAAGTGGCAGATGTTAATAGTAGTGAGCTCAAGAAGATGCACGTCCGTTCTTCCGGCCTTATTGCTCGTCGATAGGGCAGTGGCATTAATTGCAAGAGAATCTCCTGATTTGAATCGATGGTGTGCTTCAATACTGTTGGCAATATTGTGTTATTCTCGGAATACAAAACAGTTTCAAGCATTCCCTTGGGGGCTAATTTGGGAGACTCTATATATACATTTTTTTGTCATTCACGTGCCATCTGAACTGGTAATTTTCTTTATAATATAATTAAATGTGAACTTTAATAAAAATCCTAATCAACTTTCCTTTTACATTAAGATTGGCACCTTTTTCCTGCTATAAATTCAACAAACAATTGTACCAGCATCAACCGTAGGAGCGGAGAACATAGAAAACGAAACGAATAGTTCTAATTTTTTTTGTATCGATGACGTGCTTTAAGTTGCTACAACGTGATAACCGAAGACCGGTTTCATTTATTGTTAATGTGTCACTTAGTTAAAATATAAAGGAAAATACCATCAGAGGAAGAAACAAAAACTGAAGAAGTTATATGGTGATTGTGTATATGGAATATCTTATCGTCAGGGAATACAAAAAAACAGCGAAGTAACAAAATCAAGGAAAAGAAACATATACCTGCCTAAAATAATTAAACTGTGGAGAAGTGATAATTAAAATTTTTTTCTAGAACTTAATAATATATAGTATAAGGCAGTCAAATCAGCATATCTGACAGAAAAAAATTGTAGTAATTGGTTTAAACACTCGTAATAATTAAGTAAATTTTAAAGTTTTTGTGTTGCTGTTTTATTTGCAGAAATTGGTGTGCCAGCATTATTTTGTGTCTTTTTTGAATCTATGAATATTTAATTCGATTTCTACACCATTAATTCATGGACATACATATGTATGTATATATGTATGTACATATGTATGATATATTTATATACCTACCCATATACCGGCCTGTGTGTACATATCTACATAAGTAACATGGAAAGTTTATTCCCATAGTTCTTTTTTACCTTATTAAAACTTTAATATATTATATTAACCAAATCTGCTGATTTGCAAAAATGTTTAAATTAATAATAAAATGAACACTTGTTGTTTCCTGTCAAGACTAATTTCCCAGACGCAACAAGACACCTCATTGCTGTTGCAGCATAATGAACTTAATGTTTGTAATATACTTTAAGAACAACTATTTGAATTGTAATTTGATTTCTCTTTTGTTATTTATGTGCTTGCAAATAATTATTGTATTGTGCAACTAGTTTAAGAATTTTTGGATTGAAAATAAATTAGAATTGAAATTGACCACAAGCAAAACGGTTTATTTTCGTTCCCGTCTAAAAGCATAGAGCTTAATAGAACGTCACTGGCGCAGTCGGTTACAGCAAACCAAAAATATAGTAACATAAATAATAGAACTATAGTGCTGGAAAAAAAATAAAATTAAAAGAAATTTTTGTTTAAAACAAACGAATTATTGAATAAATAAATTTTGAGTGCTAAAACATATAAAACAAAGAAACAAATATTTAAAATTTTTCATAATCAATAAAAAAATAATAATAATAAAAACCACAAAAAAAATACATATGTTCAAGCAATAACCATTTATGGCTGAAGTAGAAGACTTGGCCAACAAAATAAAAAACATTAGACTAGAGAAAGAAAAAACCAATAGAAGATCACTACCAGCAATGGAGGCAGCAAAGGACAGAAGGGACTTATTCCTGCAAAACATAAAACTGTTACAACCTTTCGATGGAGACCGAAACTACCTGTCGCTCTTTGTAGACAGTATCTCGACAATCATCCCAACAGAACCATCTATGTCAATAGAAGAGCGCAGATTTTATTTTAACGCCGTTACAACACAACTAAGGGGAGCAGCGTTGAACATTTTAAGAAGAGAACAACCATCGGATTGGAACTCCCTGAAGAAACTTCTTATCGAGGAATTTGGTGAGCGAACGCCTGTTAGCAGGCTTATCTTAGAAATAAGTAATATTAAGTTAAGAAAAAATAATATAAAAGAATTTTGTAATAAACTGAACAATGAAATGTGTCGAATTAAAGACGCAATAAAATTAAAAGCCGAGGATATCTCCACTAGGAATTTTTTGAGTACGGAATTGAGTCAAGCATGTTTGATCCAATTGAAAAGGGAACTACCAAACCATCTAACAGCATTGATAAACGCAAATTTAGCTAATGACTTAAAAACTGCAATTAAGATTTTAGCAGAAAACGGGGAACTGGAACCTTTACCACAAATAGAATACAGTAGGAATAAAAATTATAGTAACAATACTTTTCATCCAAAAAATGACTCACAATATAATTCCAATTTTCGACAAACGAGACACTTTCAAGCAAATTCTTATGCCGATAAATTTTTAGGAAACAACCACCCTTCAAATTACCGACATAACTTTATTCCACAGCAACATACTCACAACTACAATTCAAACGTTCGATCAGTTAACCATCCACAAAATAATCCAAACTGCTCTAATTTAAATTATTCTCAATATAACCATGACTGTCGAAACCCAAAGAGGCAAAGAGAGTATGACTCAAATCAATCGAGAATTAGACGATATGGGGCTCCGTTGCCTATGGAAGTTGACCCCGAAAATTTTCATGCAAGGGCCTCGGGAAATTACCAAATATAGAATTAAAAATTGATAATACATTTTATAAGTTTTTGATAGATACAGGTTCTTCCGTAAGCTTGATTAGGCCTGGAATATTGAAAAATGAAATTAAAATAGTTACACCAGTAACTGTATCCACTGTTGCAGGAAAGATAGTATTAGATATTAAACAAGAGATATTTGATGAGAAATATGAAAAGCAATTAGAATTCTATGTCCATGATTTTTCAAATAATTATGATGGGTTGATGGGCTACGATATTTTAGAAAGGTTGAATGCGATAATTGATTTAGGAAAACAAACTGTAAAACTTAATGAAAGAATCTATAAATTTTTGAATGATGATCTAGATGAATATAATAATTTAATAAGAAATTTTGGCATAAATAAATTAGAAGCGGAACAACTTGACGATAAGTTTAGAACCGATCATTTAAACAAAGAAGAGAAAACCCAATTGGGAAAACTTTTAAACAAATACAAATCACTTTTCCATTCAGACAACGATAAATTGACATTTACTAATGCGATTCAACACAAAATCGTAACAAAACATGAAAGTCCAATTTATGTGAAATCATATCGTTATCCACAAGTTCATAAGGCAGAAGTCAATAGGCAAATTAAAGAAATGCTTGAGCAAAATATAATAAGACACAGTCAATCCCCTTACTCTGCTCCATTATGGGTCGTACCAAAGAAAATGGACGCCTCAGGAGAAACTAAATGGAGAATAGTTGTAGATTATCGTAGGTTGAACGACATAACTATTGATGATCCTTTTCCTATTCCCAACATGGATGAAATTTTTGATAAATTGGGTCGCTGTCTTTATTTTTCTACCCTTGACTTGGCGAAGGGGTTCCATCAAGTGGAAATCGATGAGGCAAGTCGTGCAAAGACCGCTTTTTCTACACAAGATGGCCACTATGAATTTCTCAGAATGCCTATGGGTTTAAAAAACGCACCCGCTACTTTTCAGCGGCTGATGAATTCTGTACTGAGCGATTTGGTAGGCACTCATTGTCTGGTATACCTGGATGATATTATCGTCTTTGGTACCTCATTGCAAGAACACATAATTTCATTGGACAAAGTTTTCAAACGATTGAAGGATGCAAATTTAAAGTTACAAATACACAAATGCGAATTCATGAAAACAGAGGCAGAATTTTTGGGACATATTGTCACCCCAAAGGGTATAAAACCGAACCCGAAGAAGATTGAAGCAATTAAAAATTTTCCAATTCCGAAAAATGAAAAACAAATTAAACAATTTTTGGGACTTGCTGGTTTCTACAGAAAATTTATAAGGGATTTTGCAAAGATATGCAAACCTTTAACCGCTTGTTTGAAAAAAGGTAACAAAGTTGATTGCAATGACAGCGAATATGTTAAAGCTTTCGAAACAATAAAACTTCTTATAACAAGTGATCCAATATTGAAAAGTCCAGATTTTACTAAAACATTCACCCTTACCACTGATGCTTCAAATGTAGCTCTAGGAGCGGTCCTTAGCCAAGGGAGCCATCCCATCTGTTTTGCGAGTAGAACTCTCAATGAACATGAGATTAACTATTCCACTACAGAAAAAGAACTTTTAGCGATCGTTTGGGCAACTAAATATTTTCGGCCCTACCTATATGGTAGAAAATTTATAATTAATAGTGACCACAAACCCTTGCAATGGTTGCACAATTTAAAGGAGCCTAATGCAAAGTTGCAGCGATGGAAGATAAAATTAAACGAGTTTGACTTCGATGTGAAATACATTCCGGGAAAGGAAAATCGTGTGGCCGATGCCTTATCACGAATAAATAATAGTGAATGTTATATGAACGATGTACCCTCTAATGTAGCAACAATACACTCAGCTGAGGAAGATAATTCAGGATTTATTTCTATAACGGAGAGACCATTGAACGTTTTCCGGAGACAATTTTTATTTAGGCGAGCCCCTATGCAAAAGGAAACCCTAAAAATCATATTTAAAAATACTAGAACATTTGTGGACTACAACGAGATGACGCAAGAGTTTGCAAAAGATTTTATTTTGAACAAACTTGCTGGTATTACAGCAGCAATATATTTTGAAAACGATAACGATTTCATACTATTTCAGTCTGTTTATGCAAATCTAGTAAGCCAAACAAGGAAAAATCGTATTTTGAGAACTACAAAGTTGTTGGAAGATATAACATCTTATGACAAATTTAAAGAAATTATTTTAACAATACATTTAAAAGGATTACATCAAGGAATAGAGAAGATACAAGCGGAGTTTAGAAATAAATACTACTATCCCAACTATGTCACAGAAATATCGAATATAATAAATAATTGCGATTTATGCAATGAGTGTAAATTTGATCACAGAATCACAAAAATGCCTTTCAAAGTCACACCTCCTACATACTATATTCGTGATAAATATATTATTGATATTTGGAAGTGGGAAAATTCTTCATACCTCACCTGTATAGATATTTTTTCTAAATATTCTATGGTAGAGAATCTAAATCACACCAATTGGGTTGAAGCAAAAAGAGCATTGCTAAAAATATTTAATACCATGGGTCCTCCGAGGGCAATAAAAACGGATCAAGATGCGGGATTAGTTAATATAAATTTGCAGGAATGGTACAAAAATTTAAACATAGAACTCGAAATCACAACAGGGAAAACAGGAATAGCAGACATCGAAAGATTTCATAAAAGTTTGAATGAAAAATTAAGAATTATTAATACAGGCAATGATCAGGAACTAAAGCAATTAGCGATTGAACAAACGGTTTTCACTTATAACCACATCATAAAACACTCAACCACTGGCGAAATTCCATACCAAATTTTTTTCAACAAGGAAGCTCCTAAAAAAGATGTACAAGCCATAAAAGAAAAGAGAATAAATAACTTAAACAGGAATAGAAAGGATTATGAATTAGATACACGGTTTTTGAATGCGGAAAATTCGAGGAAAAGATTAGATAAAAAAGCAAATCCATTTAAGAAAGCACAGGTATTACGTAGGGAAGGTGATGAGCATTATATTGTTAAACTTAAAAGTAGAAATATAAAAAAATATAAAACACATTTCAAAAAGAAAAAATATTCTCATAGTGATTACTATTCCAGGAATCAAAATATCCAAGATGATGCTAACAACCTTGATATGCCTCTTACTAACGATGACAGTAGCGACTCAGACCATACAGATTCAGGAGATAAACAATGACCGAGGATATGTAACGCTTCAGAGGGGAACAATAGATTTACCTGATAAGTATAATGAACTTATATTAAAAATAAATAAAACAGAAATTCAATTAGCATACGAGTTATTGGAAAAGGAATATCTTGATAACCCATTTTTACAAACAACAATGATTAGAAGATATTTGAAAATAGCTGACGCAGAAAGGAAATTATTCAATATTAGACACAAACGCGGACTTTTTAATGCTGTGGGCAGTGGAATAAAAATTCAGAACAGGTTGAAAACAATAGAAGATAACACACTCACGCAGGATGATATTAACAATATTTTATCGCATATAAATGACGAAACTAAACTTGTTCAGGGCCTGAAGAACGCCACTAATGTACTACAAAATCAAATTGTTAGGAAGGTGGTATCAGACAGTTTTTTGGACAACGTAAAAAGTTATTATGAACATTTGAAAGACATTCAGCTGGGACTAGTGCTGAGTAAACAGGGTATCCTGAATCCAAAATTAATAGACCCAGATAAAATTTCAGAACTAAACACAAATCAATTTGAATTCATTAAAACTTCTCTATGGCAACAGGAAGATGTATTG
This sequence comes from Tachina fera, assembly GCA_905220375.1. Classification (NCBI taxonomy): domain Eukaryota; kingdom Metazoa; phylum Arthropoda; class Insecta; order Diptera; family Tachinidae; genus Tachina; species Tachina fera. The sequence goes on along the minus strand of LR999963.1, from coordinate 118,222,714 downwards.
TATTTCATAACACAAATTCCAACCGCAATGAAAACTTATCCCATTTTAAAAGTGGTTCCCTTTCCGACGATGGTCAACCATACTGAACTAAATTTTGACATGACTAAACAACTTACAAATGTTGATGATTTGTTGTATGAAATAAAAGGCTCAAAAATTAAATACTTGGAAAACAAGTGTATCAGAAATCTACTTAATAAGAACGAAACTGAATGTGAATTTATAACAAATACTAAAAAGGAAATAAATTTTATTGAACCTAGTTTTATTGTAACAAAAAACATTGATGAAACAATTATCAAACAAACTTGTAACAATCTAGAACTCAAAGTAAAAAATCATAATTTAATTTTCTTCTCAAACTGTAAAATTAACATTAATGAAATTGTATTTGAATCTCTCGATGATTATAGTAGTATTTTATATGTACCATATGTCAATGACATAATTAATAAGACATTAATACAATTACCTAGTACTAATTTAAGCGATATAAAATTAAGCTTGCATAGAATTAAAACTGGAAACAGCATTACTTACGTAATATTAATGATTGTAATAATTATATTGATTTTATCTATAGTATTTCAATGTTACAAAAAGAAATATGATGTAAACGGTCAAGGTATTCGCGAGGACGCGAATGTTCTTGAAGGGGGGAGAAGTAACATGGAAAGTTTATTCCCATAGTTCTTTTTTACCTTATTAAAACTTTAATATATTATATTAACCAAATCTGCTGATTTGCAAAAATGTTTAAATTAATAATAAAATGAACACTTGTTGTTTCCTGTCAAGACTAATTTCCCAGACGCAACAAGACACCTCATTGCTGTTGCAGCATAATGAACTTAATGTTTGTAATATACTTTAAGAACAACTATTTGAATTGTAATTTGATTTCTCTTTTGTTATTTATGTGCTTGCAAATAATTATTGTATTGTGCAACTAGTTTAAGAATTTTTGGATTGAAAATAAATTAGAATTGAAATTGACCACAAGCAAAACGGTTTATTTTCGTTCCCGTCTAAAAGCATAGAGCTTAATAGAACGTCACTCATACATAAATAATATGTAATGTCATTGGCAAGCTTTACGTATGTTAACTTACAAACCGTGTACCTGAGACAGAGAGCACTGTGTTAGTAATCTTCAAAGGAAATAACCAAAAATAATAAAAACAAAAAATCAACAAACATTAAACAAGAAATAATCCTACATTATCACTGATTATGAAAACTGATTCTCTCAGCAGAAAAGAGAAAATATCAAAAGTATCACCACCAGCGAAAGATCTTTCGACGAGGGAGCTGCTCTACTCTATTAAATGTAAGAGATACTCAATATTTTTGTAATTTGTTTCTCCAATATATTTTTTATTGTTTATTTTAAATTTTTTATTCCTTATATATTTCTATCTATAGTGAATTTCTTTTTTTATTTTTTATTTGATTTATTTTTATTTTAGGTAAATTTATGGGAATGTTGTATTTTGGTTTATCACGAGAACAAATTAATATTTTTCTCCTTTTTTTTCGATATCTAATTTAGTTTTCATCATAAGTTTTGTTTTTATTTGCATATATCGACGAGCAATAAGACCGGAAGAACTGACGTACATGGTATTCAATACTATTAACATCTGCCACCTTATCTCCAACGTTATATGCTACAATGACAAACTCATTTCACCAAATAGAACATGAACCACAATCACGACCACTAACAGAATTTTCAACACCAAACGGTGACTTTCAATATAAAAGACAACCATTTTGTTTAAAAATATCATCTAACAGTTTCCAAAGAATGTTGACCATAGTATTATCTGGGTTAGAATCAGAAGCATTTTTGTATGTTGACGCCATTATTATACAATGCAGTTTGAAGCAGCATAACGATAACCTCAGAAGAGTGTTAGAAAGACTTAAACAATACACAGTTTATTACAAAAGATGGTATTAAATATCCTTTTCCAAAAAACCCATATGACGTTAGACGGTTTATAGCCTCCTGCAATTATTTCCGAAGATTCATTCCAGACTTTGCCAAAACAGCAACTTTTCTTAATAATTTATAATAAAAAGTATTTTTCAATTGGACAGAAGATCGCCAAATATCATTTGATAATCTAAGAGACAAATTAAAATCCCGCCTATATTACGATATCCCAACTTTGACGAACCATTCATTTTAATAACAGACGCTTCAAATGTAGCTCTGGGAGCAGTCCTTTCACAGGGTGAAATCGAAAATGATTTACCCATATCATATGCAAGTAGAACATTATATAAACATGAGAAAAATAAATCAGTAATTTAAAAAAATTATTAGGCATTCATTGGGGAATACAATTTTTTAGACCGTAGTCACAGACCATGAAAATCTTATTGCTTTGCTTACCCATAAAAGTCCGTCTTCAAAATTAACCGGAATTAGACTTGAATTATCAGATTATTACTTTTATATAAAATATAAAAAGGAAGCGAATAACACGAACGCAGACCGCGTGTAGAAATAAATTCACAAATATTAAAGAGACATGATTCCAATCTATATTGATGAAAAGGAAAAGAAATCCTTGGCAATAACAAGAAATATGAAAAATAAAATTGATAACGAAATGAAAAATCCTATGTTTTTAGGAACATTTATGGAGAAACTTTTATTGAGATTGAAGAAATTGAAATTTTAAAAATACGTACTATATGATAATGATGAAATATTTAAATATACATATAACGGCCGAATAATTGAAGGAAAGGTATAACAATATAAAGAATAAATTCAGCGAAGTGCGACTTTGACCCGCGCACGAAGGGTTCCGTACGGACACGAAATATGTAATTCAATACGAACTTAAGCCTATATAGAATATAGTTTTGAAATTTTTTCGCTTCTGAGGGTTTTTTAATTTTGGCGATTATTTTTATTTTGTCGATTTTTTTAATTTTGGCGATTTGGTTTTGGTGATTTTTTTGGTTTTTTTCCATTTAAGCAATTTTTTAGTTTTGAAATTTTTTTCTCTTTTTTGGCGTTTTTTTATTTTTTGGCGATTTTTTAATTTTGGCGATTTTCGGTTTTTTTGCGTTTCTTCATTTTGGCGACTTTTTTCATTAAGGCGCCTTTTTTAGGTTTGACAATTTTTTCTCATTTTGGCGATTTTTTTCGGTTTTTGGCGATTTTTCAATATTACAATTTTTTTAATTTTGGCGATTTTTTCATATTAACAATTATTTTGTTACTGGATCCTTTTTCGCGTTTGGCGATTTATTTCGGTTTTTGGCACTTTTTTCATTTTAGCAATTTTTTTCTAGGCGATATTTTCGAATTTTGCGACTTATTTTGTTGTTAATTTTTTTTTTAATTTTGGCGATTTTTTGTTTGGCGATTTTTTTTGACTTTTTGCTATTTTTTTGGTTTGGCGATTTTGTAATTTTCGGATTTTTTAGTTTTACCGTTATTGAAAATTTCAAGAGTTTATCTGTTACGGTTTCCAACATATAGCAAGTCGTCAAAATTATAAAGTCAAAATTGCATTTACTGATGTACCATTCTTTAATTTAAATTTTTGTGTTAATTGTTGTAGTCTTTACAAAAATACACTAATTTTACATATGTACATACAATTGTATGTATATTACAGTGGATTTTTGCATTTTTCGTTGCTCGTTTTGGAACACCCTTTAATTTTTAATTCTCATGTACTTTTGGTTGTAGCGGCCAATGTTCTACATACTCTGTCCGAATTTCAGGTCCGTAGCTTTTACGGTTCCTGAGGAAATAACGTGTGACGGACAGGTGGACAGACGGACAGCGTAGACGTACACCTTTGGTGTACGGAACCCTAAAAATGATATGGAAATAATTGAAAGCAGAATGCCAAGAAAAATAAAAGATAATATAACACAATATGGATGGATAGAACAATTTCATGATTCACCACATGGAGGACATTTTGGAATTAGGAAAACACTTTCCAAATTAAAACAAAGATATATATGGAAAAATATGAACAAAAGAGGGACATGAGGTTCTACGATTGTTAAAGCGCGCATCAGGTGAAAGTTTGGCAAAATTTGTTATGAACTAGAGGATATGAAAGGTACTGTAATAGGAGTTTTTCACGCTAAACACATACGTCAGTAACAAATTGTTTCCCTTGCAAGCGTGATCATACTTACCGTTGATTTTCAACCCCAAGTCTGATGTCGGCGGAGGATTGTACTAGCGCTTGCAAGATTTTGTTGAAATATATACATTCTTTAGAGCAACTCTATTAGTCACAGTGCCATCTATATGCGAATTACAAGGCCTTAGATCATATGTCACTTATCAACCTGTGGACGTTTCTCATTATTTTTGTTACGTTTTCTCAGTTTGGCAAAATTTGTTATGAACTGGAGGATATGAAAGGTACTGTAATAGGAATTTTTTATGCTAAAAACATACGGCAGTAACATATTGTTCTTCTTGCAAGCGTGATCATACTTACCGTTGATTTTCAACCCCAAGTCTGATTTCGGCGGGGGATTGTAATAGCGCTTGCAAGATTTTGTTCAAATATATATATTCTTTAGAGCAACTCTATTAGTCACAGTGCCATCTATATGCGAATTACAAGGTCTTAGATTATATGTCACTTATCAACCTGTGGACGTTTCTCATTATTTTTGTTACGTTTTCTCGGTTGTATTAGTACGGCCATTCTTGGAATTATCACGTTAGCTTGGATTGAGATTATCCAACTTACGAAGATAACCTTTCGCTTCACGAGAAAATCTAGAAGTCGTCCATTTTGCTTTGATATTTGAAGTAGCACACGCGAGTTAATTCCTTGGTGAAGGAATGAATCAAAAAAATTTAAATAAAGTTTTTTTCACACCGTTTCTTTATTATTTATATTTTTAAGACTACTTAAATGTTTTCGTAATATCTATTTATAGTAATAATAATGGTTATCCTTTCTTTGTCTTTTATCGCGAAATATGTTTTCTACAAGTATCTTTTTATTATTAAAACATGTTTTGAGTTTACTTGGACTGATAGTGGTCTCGTTGTAAGTTTTTGTTCTAACGTATGTAAGTGATAATATTGATGTTGACCTTTGTTCCCTACTTATCTGTTTATGCCAGTGTTGCCATGTAGACTATACCCTGTACATTAACTCGCCCTTTGCAGTAGTTAATTAATTTGATTATGATATATGTACATAGTATTGTGGCCATGATTCCGAGAATTAAGTAAATGGTGGTTTGTATAGGGTGGTCTTCTATAGGGATTAAATATTTTGACATTTCCTGTAAATTTGAAAATTTATGGTATGAATCTTAATATAATATATGGAGGATCTGGCTTATTTTCTAATATATTTATAGTACAGTTATTAGCTTTGTTTATTTTACAAATATTATTTCCTAAGAGATTTTTACATTGTGTTACTGAAGTATACTTACCATTACAAACAGTAATCTGTTTGTCAAATACTAATTCTTCATGCTTATATAGTTAGAATATATTATATAATTTACATATATTTTCCAATATAGGATACATATAAGTTGTAATTGTAGCTTAATTGTAAAAACATATATGGATATCTGAATACTGTAGCTTCATTAGATGCGATATCTTTTATTTCATTTAGATTTATAATTCAGGGAATTTGAGTAGTAATTAAATTCAATTCATTAAACATTTCAAATTAATTCATTGGAAGCAAAGATGGTGACAGCAATTCAAAAAATTTCCAAAAATCTATGCCGAGATATAAATCTATATTTAAGGATGGGATAGTAATGATTGTGATCGGTTTATCAACGCCTTTAAAAGAAACAACGGTATCCACCGTGATCTGAGTTTTCGTTAATGAAATCCATAATTCAAGTAGAGATTGGTTGCCTTAGACCCAATATAACTAATGGATGCGCCAGTATCCAGTAGGCCTAACATTTTGCTTCCAAAAAGAATTACTTCCGAATATGGTCTGACACCGACAGATGTATTCAGAACTGAGCAGACAAACTTTTGTTTCACGCGTTTTACTCCTTGCCAAAACAAGTATATGCCTCGAGCTGAGCGTGTAGGATTAATCTTAGTGCTAAAGATTCTATTTCTAACTTCATTGTATTTTCTTAGCTTAATATGAAAGGGTATATTCTGCCTAATATTGTTAACCTGGTTTTTTTGATCCTCGTCTTTCAACTTACAGTCATTAACTCCACCAGTACGTTTGTCCAGTCCGGTAATATATTTGTCATTGCTAGTATTTACGTCACATTTTGTAATAATATTTTGAATGCGCGGCCTTTTAAACACAACTACTCCATTTCCATATCCTATTTCTTCGTTGGCCAGGAAGCATTCCGTTGCATATTTTACAATTCAGTTTGTACGTATCAGGATTACCGCATCGATAACATAATATCGTCCTATCGAAAAAACAGTCCTGATATCTAAGTCCTGGTCTCTGAAAATTCCAAAACCTCAATTTTATTTGTAAAACTTTCTCATTTTGAGCTGTGATTTAAACATCATTTTCTTCCTTATATTCTTGAGATATCTTGGCGATAGGTTTTGACAATGGCTTAACAATTTGAGTACCATGCTTGCGACAGACGTCTTGCATGAAAAACTCCTGAATTCTACAAATGTCTCTCAGATATTGAAAAGTATTAATATTAAGATTAAGGGTTATGATGTTGGATCTCCGTAAAAAGGTTTCTACGCAGTATCTCTACTAAATTTCTTTCTCGTAATGGCTCAGCGAGACGATCAGTCAAAGCTACTATTGCCTCGTAAAAGCTATCAAAAGTTCCGTTTATATTCTGTTCTATATCTCTTATCAACTTTCTTATATATATATATATATATATATATATATATATATATATATATATATATATATATATATATATATATATATATCTGTCCTTGAATCTTTATACTGCATTCGCAAGGCCACATATAGCTCCTCCCACACGATTGATGGCACTGACATATGGTATCGCCAAAACCAATTATCAAACAGCAATCCAGCATTACTACATAGTAAGTTATAATTACTACAAAGAGTCTGTTTTGTCAAAGCTTCTACCCTATAGATAAAATGCTCCACAGAAAACCCATTTAAGCCACCTTAAATCTAACTTTCAGTTGAAAATTATTTTCGATACCTTTTTCGGCAGGACGTTTAGATCGAATGGAGTAAAAGTGTGAATAGTTGAGTTATTAAAGTTCGAAATGGGTGGATCAGCCCGAGAAGGATTATCATTCAGATCCAGGCCTAATTATTTTCTACAAGCATGGTTTTCCATATAACCCAACCTTTAATGTCTGGGAGGTATATTACGTGGAGCTTGTGATGGATTAGGGAAAGTACCCTCTAAGTGCCCTGTAATCTCTGATCTTGATCGTGCGTGAATCCTTGTGGTCTACTGAGCTGATGATTCCAAGCCACTGCATCACGTAGTTTGCTCAGACGTGAATCCTGGTAGAAAACGAAGCTTATAATTGTGCTGGCTGAGAGGAAACAATAGTAGAAATAATAGTTTGTAAGGATTCGTTAGATATCTTAGATGATTCCGTTTCAGCAACAGGATGAGGCTGCAATAAAATGTCTGAAGGTATTTGTTTTTCAACTGTACCTGATGAAGAGCTGAAAATGTCTGCTACTTGAGTTGTGGCCTTACTTTGTGATCTGGTGTTCGCAACATCGCTCACAATCCCAACACAACGCACGGGTCAGAATGGTCTAAGCATATTGCAAGGCAATCTTTATGAAAATTATGTCCACACAATGGTGGATGAAAGTTTGTTTTTGAAGTGACTGCAGAGTTGGACTAATCGCAAATTGGAAATCTTTCAGTTCCCGTAGCAGCCTGACCATTTTCACCCAAATCCTTTTTAGCTTTATGTAAATTGCAATATGTATGTATTGCGTAAAATCGCTTTAAATTATGGTGGCGTAAAAAAACTGATAAAAAATCCAAAAGAAAATCTTATCTAAATTATAATTTAAGTTCCTTCCTTATCGCTATTGACAATAATTAAATTAAACAAAAGCAGAATCTTCGAGAAAACAAAAACAAAAAAAATATTTGGGCCTAGTAGTTCAATATATAAAGAAACAAAATTAATTACATATATATATATATATATATATATATATATATATATATATATATATATATATATATATATATATATATATATATATATATATATAGAAAATTGACACACAGGAAAGAAAAATTAGAATAGCGGCAAGTGTAAAGATTTTCTACATTGGATAAAATACATATACAAATTTATACTCCATTTGTAGATCAGGATTAAGATTATCAATGCATTTTTTCCCGTGGTCAGAATAACGATCCAAATACTGAATACAAAAAAAAGTAAATTGAGAAAAGAGAAAAAAAGTATAAAAAAAAGGAACTGAGTAGAATAGCTGAAGAAAAGAAGGCAATATCATTACTGAGAGGTTGAATATGTCTAACGCTACGATCATAAGCAATATCCATCGTGAAGTAAGTGGTACTGATGATAGCGGTATGAAAAACTGAGAAATAGCTAAATAAGGATAAGGAGACGAACAGTAGTTGCTCAATAGGGCTGAACCACTAGATGACAATCAATGACAACATCATTTAGCTCGGGACCGACGTTGGGCGCCAAAAATTTATATTGTAGGTTATAACGATGAAGATAAAGTGGCAGATGTTAATAGTAGTGAGCTCAAGAAGATGCACGTCCGTTCTTCCGGCCTTATTGCTCGTCGATAGGGCAGTGGCATTAATTGCAAGATTACCTTCTGATTTGAATCGATGGTGTGCTTCAATACTGTTGGCAATATTGTGTTATTCTCGGAATACAAAACAGTTTCAAGCATTCCCTTGGGGACTAATTTGGGAGACTCTATATATACATTTTATTGTTATTCACGTGCCATCTGAACTGGTAATTTTCTTTATAATATAATTAAATGTGAACTTTAATAAAAATCCCAATCAACTTTCCTTTTAAATTAAGATTAGCCCCTTTTTCCTGCTATAAATTCAACAAACGATTGTACCAGCATCAACTGTAGGAGCGGAGAACATAGAAAACGAAAAGAATAGTTCTAATTTTTTTTGTATCGATGATGTGCTTTAAGTTGCTACAACGTGATAACCGAAGACCAGTTTCATTTATTGTTAATGTGTCACGTAGTTAAAATATAAAGGAAAATACCATCAGAGGAAGAAACAAAAACAGAAGAAGTTATATGGTGAATGTGTATATGGAATATCTTATCGTCAGGGAATATAAAAAAACAGCGAAGTAACAAAATCAAGGAAAAGAAACATATACCTGCCTAAAATAATTAAACTGTGGAGAAGTGATAATTAAATTTTTTTCTAGAACTTAATAACATATAGTATAAGGCAGTCAAATCAGCATATCTGACAGAAAAAAATTGAAGTAATTGGTTTAAACACTCCTAATAATTAAGTAAATTTTAAAGTTTTTGTGTTGCTGTTTTATTTGCAGAAATTGGTGTGCCAGCATTTTTTTGTGTCTTTTTTGAATCTATGAATATTTAATTCGATTTCTACACCATTAATTCATGGATATACATATGTATGTATATATGTATGTACATATGTATGATATATTTATATACCTACCCATATACCGGCCTGTGTGTACATATCTACATACATAAATAATATGTAATGTCATTGGCAAGCTTTACAAACCGTGTAACTGAGACAGAGAGCACTGTGTTAGTAATCTTTAAAGGAAATAACCAAATATAATAAAAACAAAAAATCAACAAACATTAAACAAGAAATAATCCTACATTATCACTGATTATGAAAACTGATTCTCTCAGCAGAAAAGAGAAAATATCAAAAGTATCACCACCAGCGAAAGATCTTTCGACGAGGGAGCTGCTCTACTCTATTAAATGTAAGAGATACTCAATATTTTTGTAATTTGTTTCTCCAATATATTTTTTATTGTTTATTTTACATTTTTTTATTCCTTATATATTTCTATCTATAGTGAATTTCTTTTTTTATTTTTTATTTGATTTATTTTTATTTTAGGTAAATTTATGGGAATGTTGTATTTTGGTTTATCACGAGAACAAATTAATATTTTTCTCCTTTTTTTCGATATCTAATTTTGTTTTCATCATAAGTTTTGTTTTTATTTGCATATATCGACTAGCAATAAGACCGGAAGAACTGACGTACATGGTATTCAATACTATTAACATCTGCCACCTTATCTCCAACGTTATATGCTACAATGACAAACTCATTTCACCAAATAGAACATGAACCACAATCACGACCACTAACAGAATTTTCAACACCAAACGGTGACTTTCAATATAAAAGACAACCATTTTGTTTAAAAATATCATCTAACAGTTTCCAAAGAATGTTGACCATAGTATTATCTGGGTTAGAATCAGAAGCATTTTTGTATTTTGACGCCATTATTATACAATGCAGTTTGAAGCAGCATAGCGATAACCTCAGAAGAGTGTTAGAAAGACTTAAACAATACAAAGTTTATTACAAAAGATGGTATTAAAACCGACCCGACGAAATACAAATTAATTGAACAATATCCTTTTCCAAAAAACCCAGATGACGTTAGACGGTTTATAGCCTCCTGCAATTATTTCCGAAGATTCATTCCAGACTTTGCCAAAACAGCAACTTTTCTTAATAATTTATAATAATAAGTATTTTTCAATTGGACAGAAGATCGCCAAATATCATTTGATAATCTAAGAGACAAATTAAAAATCCCGCCTATATTACGATATCCCAACTTTGACGAACCATTCATTTTAATAACAGACGCTTCAAATGTAGCTCTGGGAGCAGTCCTTTCACAGGGTGAAATCGAAAATGATTTACCCATATCATATGCAAGTAGAACATTATATAAACATGAGAAAAATAAATCAATAATTTAAAAAAATTATTAGGCATTCATTGGGGAATACAATTTTTTAGACCATATCTGTAGGTTAAAAAATATACCGTAGTCACAGACCATGAAAATCTTATTGCTTTGGTTACCCATAAAAGCCCGTCTTCAAAATTAACCGGAATTAGACTTGAATTATCAGATTATGACTTTGATATAAAATATAAAAAGGAAGCGAATAATACGAACGCAGACCGCGTGTAGAAATAAATTCACAAATATTAAAGAGACATGATTCCAATCTATATTGATGAAAAGGAAAAGAAATCCTTGGCAATAACAAGAAATATGAAAAATAAAATTGATAACGAAATGAAAAATCCTATGTTTTTAGGAACATTTATGGAGAAACTTTTATTGAGATTGAAGAAATTGAAATTTTAAAAATACGTACTATATGATAATGATGAAATATTTAAATATATAACGGCCGAATAATTGAAGGAAAGGTAGAACAATATAAAAAATAAATTCAGCAAATTGCGACTTTGACCCGCGCACTAAGGGTTCCGTACGGAAACGAAATATGTAATTCAATACGAACTTAAGCCTATATAGAATATAGTTTTGAAATTTTTTCGCTTCTGAGGGTTTTTTAATTTTGGCGATTATTTTTATTTTGTCGATTTTTTTAATTTTAGCGATTTGTTTTTGGTAATTTTTTTGGTTATTTTCCATTTAAGCAATTTTTTTAGTTTTGAAATTTTTTTCTCTTTTTTGGCGTTTTTTTATTTTTTGGCGATTTTTTAATTTTGGTGATTTTTTTTTAATTTTTGCGATTTTCGGTTTTTGGCGTTTCTTTATTTTGGCGACTTTTTCATTAAAGCGCCTTTTTTAGGTTTGACACTTTTTTCTTATATTGGCGATTTTCTTCGGTTTTCAGCGATTTTTCAATATTACGATTTTTTTTAATTTTGGCGATTTTTTTAATTTTGGCGATTTTTTTCATATTAACAATTATTTTGTTACTGGATCCTTTTTCGCGTTTGGCGATTTATTTCGGTTTTTGGCACTTTTTTTTATTTCATTTTAGCGATTTTTTTCTAGGCGATATTTTCGAATTTTGCGACTTATTTTGTTGTTAATTTTTTTTAATTTTGGCGATTTTCTTGTTTGGCGATTTTTTTACTTTTTTGCTATTTTTTTGGTTTGGCGATTTTGTAATTTTCGGATTTTTTAGTTTTACCGTTATTGAAAATTTCAAGAGTTAATCTGTTACGGTTTCCAAGATATAGCAAGTCGTCAAAATTACATAGTCAAAATTGCATTTACTGATGTACCATCCTTTAATTTAAATTTTTTTAAATTTTTGTTTTAATTGTTGTAGTCTATACAAAAATACACTAATTTTACATATGTACATACAATTGTATGTATATTACAGTGGATTTTTGCATTTTTCGTTGCTTGTTTTGGAACACCCTTTAATTTTTAATTCTCATGTACTTTTGGTTGTAGCGGCCAAGGTTCTACATACTCTGTCCGAATTTCAGGTCCGTAGCGTTTACGGTTCCTGAGGAAATAACGTGTGACGGACAGGTGGACAGACGGACAGCGTAGACGTACACCTTTGGTGTACGGAACCCTAAAAATGATATGGAAATAATTGAAAGCAGAATGCCAAGAAAAATAAAAGATAATATAACACAATATGGATGGATAGAACAATTTCATGATTCACCACATGGAGGACATTTTGGAATTAGGAAAACACTTTCCAAATTAAAACAAAGATATATATGGAAAAATATGAACAAAAGAGGGACAGGAGGTTCTACGATTGTTAAAGCGCGCATCAGGTGAAAGTTTGGCAAAATTTGTTATGAACTAGAGGATATGAAAGGTATTGTAATAGGAGTTTTTCACGCTTAACACATACGTCAGTAACATATTGTTCTTCTTGCAAGCGTGATCATACTTACCGTTGATTTTCAACCCCAAGTCTGATTTCGGCGGGGGATTGTAATAGCGCTTGCAAGATTTTGTTCAAATATATACATTCTTTAGAGCAACTCTATTAGTCACAGTGCCATCTATATGCGAATTACAAGGCTTTAGATTATATGTCACTTATCAACCTGTGGACGTTTCTCATTATTTTTGTTACGTTTTCTCGGTTGTATTAGTACGGCCATTCTTGGAATTATCACGTTAGCTCGGATTGAGATTGTCCAACTTACGAAGATAACCTGTCGTTTCACGAGAAAATCATTTTGCTTTGATATTTGAAGTAGCACACGCGAGTTAATTCCTTGGTGAAGGAATGAATCAAAAAATTTAAATAAAGTTTTTTTCACACCGTTTCTTTATTATTTATATTCTTAAGACTACTAAAATGTTTTCGTAATATCTATGTTTCTTTGTAGAGTGGGATGACAGAATCGCTGATGGGAATGATGGAATTATCAATATCGTTGATTGAGCCAAGGGAATAATCTTAATATGGTTTATTATTCGCTCAGAAATTTGCAATTAACCCAGTAGAAAATTCCCATGAAATAAAACAAAATAATGTTAGGTTTTATATGGACACAATATAATTTATTTCATGTAATGGACAATTACCTCTTCGTCTATTGGTGGATTAAACCGAAGTGAACAAAGTTTAGTATAACAAAAAAAAGGGAAGTAGTATTTAGTATTTATTTAAAGGGACATGTTTGTTAAGGCATGTTGGCCTTAACATTGCCGCCCGCCTTGCAGCATCCATGCAATATATACAGGAAAAGTATTAAATCGCGTTATATATGTCAAAATACTACTTCTGTAGGAAAAAAGGTAACGATATTGAAATACTATATTATTAAATATTTTTTTTAATTCATTTATAATACATTTTTATAATGTTCAATAGATTTTTCTTTGTTGGAATCTAATACAATAAAGGAAAATTAATTCAAGTAAATTAGATTAAATAATAAAAAATGCAATTCAGTAATAATTAATACGTTTATAACTTTGCATGACCTTATATTTAAGTGCATTTCAAATCATAAAGAGCAGGAACCATATATAGTCCAGCCAAAAATGGTGCTCTGAGCAGCCGGAAAACCTGCTGTAGAAAAGACGCCTTCACGTATATCTTTAGGATATAGATCCACGCCTATTATTATATCGACTGGAGTGGTTTCATAAACTTTGGAATCTGCAAGAAATAAATCAGGAAAATTCCTCTTATAGGACTCTGAAAGAGATACACATGGGGTTTTAAGAGTTGTTCTGTTGTCGACGCGAAAAGTTCCTTCTATTTTTGACGTAGTGTCGTATCTGGAACGTAGAGTTATGGGACAGACAGTTTCATCATGCAGGGTAAACGCAGTTAGGTCTAATTTTTCTACTAACTTCTTGGATACCCGGCTAACGGGTGACCCAGAATCAAGTAAGCATCGAGCATATGACGTTTTGGACGCTATTTTCACAAGAACCGTCGGCAAAAGAATAATAGTTAAGGACGATTTAGAAGACGAAGTTGGAGATCGAGTTGGGTTGCATTTCGCTTCGGAGGATTTTCTTGTTTGTGAGTGTTCTCTGTTTGGCCTTATTGATGTTGTTGGTTGGTCTGTAGCAGGAGATAGTGATCTGGATCTCTTGAACAATAGACGATCTGCTATGTAGCAATGTATGATGGAACTTTTGGCAGTGTTTGCATCCATGCTTAGAGAAACAGGTACTTTGCGAGTGGTCGTGGGCAAGGCAGATAGTACAATATTTATGTTCTCGTACTGCACGAATGCGGTCACTCATGTTCATTGCCAAGAATTTTCTGCAAGTTCGTAATGGATGAGGACGGTTGCAAATTCGACAAGGGAATGTGTTGTAGTTTTCAGGAAAAACGCTACGTGAAGTTTTTGATTTAGATAACCGCAAAGATACTTTTGGCATATTGATCTAGAGAAAAAAAGGGGGGAAAATATAGTAAGAAAATATAAATCGCCTAAGGGAAAACCGAAAACCTAAGAAGGTGTAGGTAGACATATAAATTTAACGATAGGTCGTGTTATTACGCCGCGCTGCGTTAAAACATCAGCTACACGTACACGATTGTCGGACCCAACGTAAACCTTTTTAACCCTTCCAAGTCGCCACGCGTTCGGTGGCAGGTTTTCATCTTTTACCACAACAAGGGCGCCTTCTTTTAAATTTTCCTCTGGATTTTGCCATTTTACAAGTTTATGAAGTTCCTTCAAGTATTCAGTTTTCCATCGCTGACAAAAGTTTTGATGAATAAGTTTTAATCTTTGCCACCGATTCGATATAGATACGGATTCTGTTACTTGTGGATCTACAGGTGCTAGAATCGGTGAACCAATGAGAAAATGGCCCGGAGTAAGGGCAGAAAGATCAGTAGGATCCGCAGACATGGGAGAAATAGGTCTGGAGTTTAGACATGCTTCAATTTTGGTCAGTAACGTTGAAAACTCTTCAACCTGTTGTTTTGCGAAAGTGAGCTTTGAAGCTTTTTACTCCAGCCTCCCACAATCTGCCCATATGTGGAGCACCTGCCGGAATGAAATGCCAAGTTATATTCTGATGCGCATAATTGGCTACAAGACGTTGGTGTGTGGTTTGGATAAACTCCTTTGCTATTGTCCTTGAAGCACCAACAAAGGTAGTTCCATTGTTAGAATACAGATGCAACGGACATCCACGGCGTGAAACAAATCGGGTAAAGGCTGCTAGAAAAGTGTTTGTAGAAAGGTCGGATGTAGCTTCTAAATGAACTGCATTAGTGGAAAAACACACGAATATACAGACATATCCTTTAGTGATGCGGCAAGCTCTACCGGAGTAGCTCTTTACATCGAATGGCCCTGCAAAATCGAGTCCTGTACTCGTAAAAGGACGAGTTATTTCGCTACGCTCTGGTGGTAAAGCCGCCATAATCTGTTTTTGGCATCTCTTTTTGTATATTATACAGATCTTACACTTGTTAATAGTGGTTTTAATTAGATTCTTAGCTTTCCGAATCCAGTATTGCAATCGCACGAGTCTTAGAACTAGTTGATTTCCACCACGTAAACTAATGTCGTGGATAAATTTGACTAAAAGGCGGGAATACTGGCAGATGTATTGGATGATGATAGGGTGTATTTCATTGTACAAAAGCCCTGGTGCTAGCTCAAGTCTGTCATATGAACGAATTATACCTTCTGGATCCAAAAAAGGGTTCAAGTTCAGAATCGCACTTGATTTAGTGATTTCTTGCTTCGATGTTAGAGCTCTATACTCCTCTGGATAGGCTACCTTTTGACAAACGCAGATAATAAGATCACGAACTGCAATGATTTCCGAGCTAGAAACTAAAATGGAATTTTTGTAAAATGCCGAACGGAACCTCGGATGAGTTCTTTGGAAAAATCTGTAGACATATGCCATTACACGCATTGCCTTGGAGAAGGAAGAGAACCTTTCAAGTAAATCTTCAAAATCTGTAAAGTAAGAGAAATGTGCTCGAAGGGATTTTACTTCAAGCTCAGTATTTGGAACACTGGACCAGTTATATATAGGCCATTTATTTGGTGGTTCACTAAGCCAATGTGGCCGGAACCACCATAGATTATTATTGACTAGATCCTTTGGAAATAGGCCACGGCTTGCTAAATCTGCCGGGTTTACCTCTGACTTCACATGGTTCCATCGTGAGACATCTAAAATCTGCGTAATTTTGGCCACTCGATTCGCCACGAACGTCAACCAATTACATGGTGGCTTGCTGAGCCACGGAAGTACAATTGTCGAATCAGTCCAACCAAAAATTTTATATCCTTTGAAGTCTAATCTGGGCAAAAGACTCTCAACCATTTCGGCCAAATTCCACACAGTTCCAGCCGTGGAATAGATAGGGTCTTGATCGGCGCCACCTTAGTCTTAGATAATATTAAATGAGTACGTACAGAATTTACAGTGGAAATTCGGATATAGAGTGTTGCTGCGTATGCCTTTTCAGGGGCATCACAAAATCCGTGGAATTGGATATCTGCATCAGGAGTAAAGTCAATCCATCGTGGGATACGTATGGAGTTTATTGCAGGATAAGTAGCTTCAAAGGATTTCCACTGGTCTAGAGTTTCGGGTAAAAGTTGATCATCCCAACCTGTACCGTCTCTCCATATTTTTTGCATCAATATTTTCGCTAAAATAATGCAAGGAGCTAGCCAGCCGGCGGGATCAAAAAGTTTGGCAATTCGAGAAAGGAATTCCCTCTTAGTGTATTTTGACAGGCATTGAAAATGGCTTGCGACAAATTAGAATTCTTCTGTGCAAGCATTCCATCGGATGCCTAAAGTTTTTGCTGAGCTATTGTCTTTGAATCTTAAAAAGTCTTCATGCAGGAGGTGAGTAAGTGGGATATCTTTTAGTATGTTTCCATCCATTTTCTTAGTGAAAACCCCGCTGATTTTAGTGCTAGGACTAGTTCATTTTTAGCTTTAATAGAGTCGAGTTCGGTATGAGCACCAGCCAAAACATCATCAACGTACATATAATTGCGAATTATGGAACTAGCCGCGGGATAGATTTCTTGTATGTCATCTGCAAGTTGTAGCAGAGTGCGAATGGCTAAATATGGAGCACAGTTTACTCCAAAAGTAACCGTTTTTAATTCATAATCCCCCAAAGGGGAACCAGGATCATCTCGGAATAGAATTCTCTGGTACGGGGTATGGCTAAGTTCTACTAAAATCTGCCTATACATTTTCTGAATATCTGCATTGAATACAAAGCGGAAAAAACGCCATTTTAGAATGACCAACACTAAATCGTTTTGTAAAACTGGACCCGTATGCAATAAAGAATTTAGCTTAAGCCATTTGTAGAAGGAGAAGAAGCATTAAACACCACCCGGACTTAGTGGTAACACTATCAGGCTTTATGACAGAATGATGTGGTAAATAGTAGAATTCCGGTTTTCTGCACTGACTAGGAGGAGGTTGAACTTTTACCATATGACCAAGATCTTCATATTCTTGAACGACTTTCTCATAGTCAAGTTTAAAGTGAGGATTTCGTATCAGTCTAGACTCATTACGGAAGAATTGTGCCATTGCACTGGATCTAGAATTTCATACACTCACAGAGTCGGGACAACCTTGCTTAAAAGGCAGCGATACTACATAGCGACCGTTGGAGTTTCTTCTTGTGGTACGAGCATATAGCTGTTAACATGCTTGATCAGATGAAGATAAAAAGTTCTTCTTCGGAAGATTCTCCACCTCCCAAAAGCGTGAAATTTCTTTATCTAAAGAAATTTCACAAAAATATGAAATTACATTGCAGACTGGAGGGGAGCTACGAGAAACAGGACCAGTGAGAATCCACCCAAATATGGTCTCCTGTGCAATTAATGAATTACAAACTTTTTGTCTAACACTTGAACATATGATGGAAGGAAAAATATCTCCCCCTATTAATAAATCTATCTTTGAGCTACAATGAAAATTAGGGTCGGCAAGACGAACATCAGGTAAATTAGCGAATAAATCAGAAGGAATCGTATGATACGGAAGATTAGTAGAGAGATGTGGAACTACAAGAGCGGTTGTTAAAATTTAAACGCTGTCATTTCGTTCAGTATCCAGATTGAATGAACATTGACTCTGTACTTTAGCAGAAACAGAATTATTCAATCCAGATATTTAAGCATTTGTTCGTTCGAATGGAAGTTTAAGTAAATGGAATAAACGCTCGGAAATAAAAGTACCTTCGGATCCTGAATCAATCAATGCTCGTGCTCGATTTTTCACGCCTTTATTGATAATATTTACAATAGCCGTTCCTAAAAGAATGTCCTTAGAGTGTGTTGCGAAGCACGATTGAATTACTGTAGAACTTGATGAATTAGTGGACTGTTGATTATTGGAATTGGATCTAGAAAAAGGGGTTGATTTTGGATTAAGACCCACACCTTTGCTTGTGCTAGGACTTGGATCAGAATTGTTAAAGCTCATATTTTCCTTATGAAGTAGTGTGTTATGTCTTTTGTTGTACCTGAAACAATTATGTTTGCTATTGCAGTTTTTAACATTGTGGGTTTTTGAAAAACAGTTCAAGCACAAACCCTCCTTTTTTATCTCGTTAAGTTTCTGATTGTAATCCATTTTTAGAAATTTTGGGCATTTTCGTATCGTATGATTTTCTTTGGGGCATAACTGGCACTTTGGATTAGAAACATTGACTTGGAAGCTATTAAGTTTTTTTCTAGAATTTAATCCGTTTCTTGACTTAGAGCTATTTTCCTGTGAACAAACTTTTTTTTTTTTTAAATACATATATTTATTTATTGTATCTTCAAATATGAACTAACAATACGTGATCAAATCTTAAAGCTAAAATACAATTATTTATCCCGACCAGTGTCGGCCAAAACTTAGTAATAGTTTAAATAATACAAAGAAGTGATAATCAAAAAGGAAAATTAAATGTATTTTCAAGCATTCCCATCTAGAGTGTTGAGTAAAATAGCCCTTGTGTCCCTCTTTTTTAGGCGGATGTGTCTAGTAAAGTTCAAAATATTACGAGCAAGCGGATTAGGATGTGACTCGAGTTTTGTTAAGTATTTGCCTGCGTATCTTGCAATTTCTTCAGTCACTAGTGGCATTTTTAAATCACGATGCAAATTTGAATTCTAAACGTACCATGAAGCAGATGTTATTAACCTTAAAAGTTTGTTTTGTCTTTTTTGAACTCTCTCTACATTGGAAACTGAAGCAGTGCCCAATAACTGGATACCGTAACACCATATTGGCTTCAAAAGCGACTTGTATATTAAAAGTTTGCAGTCCAGACTAAGTGTTGAATTTCTGCCAATCACCCAATGAATTTGAGATAACTTTAGTTTCATCTGAGTTAGCTTAAAGTCAATATGATGTTTCCATGTAAGCCTTCGAACAAGGTGTTTATCAAGGTATTTCACTTGGGAATGTTGAGGAATATTTTGATTATTGATTCGAATTGGGGAACAAGTATCTTTTCTTAGGGTAAACGTTATATGGACACACTTTTGTTCATTTACTCTAATTCTTTCTAATAAATTCAGAAAATTTATTGGTAAATATGATTTTAATTTTAAAATTAGGCCTTCATGCCACACTTTATCAAAGGCCTGAGAAACGTAAATAAACAGGGCAGAACAATACATTTTTTCTTCAAAAGTTCTTCTTATAAATTCCACCAATCTATGAGTTTGTTCAATGGTGCTATGCTGACTTCTAAAACCAAATTGATGGTCTGGGATGCACCTACTATCAGTTAAAATTGGGGACAATTTTGTCATGAGCAGCTTTTCGAAGAGTTTTGACATTGTTGATAGCAGACTTATTGGCCTGTATGACTCAGCCTTGGTAAGGTCTCTGCCCGGCTTTGGAATCATTTTGACCTTCGCAAGCTTCCAGCTTTGTGGATAATACTCCAGTCGTAAAATGGCGTTAAAAATAAATAACAGGATTCTAATTGCAACATGGGGCAAGTTTATCAGCATATTGTTACTTATTCCATCAATACCTGAAGCTTTCTTCGGGTTGAGTCCAGCAATTAGGTTCTGAACATCACGCGTCTTAAATTTTATGGGTCGAGGGGGTAGCGCAACTACACTTGGTAAATCAACAACACCAGTACATGTGTTTGGGGTAAATATGGATTTTAAATGCTCAACAAATATGTTACCTTTTTCAGTATCGGTTCTGGCCCAACCTCCGGTAGAAGTGCGCAGAGGTGGTCTATATTCAACGGGTGTTTTAAGCTTTCTAGCAGCTCGCCACAAGGAGTAATTAGATGCAGGTGTGGCATCAAGATTTTCCAGATAATTTTTAAGACACAGTTTTTTCATAAGCCAGCAGCTCTTGGAGTCGTCTAGTGCACTCTTTAAATCTAATTTTATTTTGGGGTGATCTGTGCTGTTGCCATTCCCTTCTATTTGTCCTTTTTTCACGTAAAAGACGTTCAATGTCTGTAGAATAAATTCTATTAAACCCAGTCTGCGGATGGGAAGTAGTGGCATGTTCAGCAGCCTGATTAATATTTTCGTTAAGATTTTCAATGTTAGATTTAATATCACCTGGTATTCTTAGGTTAATATTTTACGTACAATGGCTACTGAGGTATTTTTTGAACCCCAGCCAATTAACACGGTTGATCATCTTTACATATGGGACAGGGAAGTCACTTCTTAGTGGGCTACAAATTGTAACAATCGTGGGAGAGTGATCGGAGGAGAGATCTACAGAGGCTTCAATATGAATTAATTCCCTAGCGATATTTTTCATGACTCCAAAATCTATAACATCCGGAATTTTTTGTATGTCCGTAGGCCAGTAAGTGGTCTCCCCACTTGAAATGACGTCCAAGCCCATTTTTGAAATTGTGTTGAACAATGCCCGACCTCTAGGTGTAATAAGACGCGAACCCCAGAACGTATGTTTTGCATTGTAGTCCCCAGCTGCTACAAAACAAGGGCCAAGAGATTTGTAGAATTCCTCGAATTGATCCTCAGTAATTGCGAATCTGGGAGGGGAGTAAATTGATGATATCACGAAATTTGTAACAAAATTTTGGACAAAAATATTTGTTGCTTGTATATGTTCTTTACAAATGTTATCAAGGACATAGTGTTTGAGTCTTGACTTAATTAGAATTGCTGACCCACCGCATGCTCTCCCCCTCGGGTCCTTTGAATCATATAGAGTGTGACCATTTATTTTAAATAAGCTCCTTGAAGTCAAATGAGTCTCAGAGACCAACATTATATCAATATTTTTTTCCATGAGGAAGTGCTCAAGTTCATTTTTATGCTGGCGAATGCCGTTTGCGTTCCAGAAACATATTATTAACATGTTCATGGTTTGTTTACTAATGCTTGAAGCAGTGTATTCTGCATTCGCAGCATTTCTTGCATCATGCTGGTCATATTTGTTGTAAAGTTGTTAATAGTTAGCACCAGATTCTCAATAGTATCTTCAAGGCGACTAAATTTAAAGGCTGAGTTTGCATTCGCTGAATTATTTTGCGCTGAAACATTTTGTGAGAGACTAGAATTAGCCTTAGCAGTATCGGCATACGATACACGTGGAGTAACTGGTTGACTCACTTGAGAAAAGAAGCGGAGTACGCGTTTAATGGTTGGGTTGGAGCTAATTTAGGTTTTTGACTCTTAGTCTGTTTAACAAAAGAATATACAGGGCATCCTCTATAATTAGCGGTGTGATTACCTCCACTATTACTACATTTTTTTCTGCTTGTTCTTTTGGCTTAGTGCAGCTAGCAGTACCCTGCAATTCGCCGCAGAAAACACAAACTGTAGGTAAATTGCAGTAAGTTTTTGTATGGCCATATTCTTGGCAATTATGGCACTGTACAGGACCTGAACGCTTACGTGGCTCTTCAACTGTGATTTTTTGGTGTAACAGAGACTTTACGCAATAAATTGGATGGGTTTCATTTTTTTTCAATTGTATGTCATTCGGCTCCAGTTCAATGCGAAATAGGGGTTGGGCGACCTTTTCTCTGTTAATTATATTAGTAACATTTTTTACCTTAAATCCTTGGTGTAAAAGTTTGTTTTATTTTTTGCAAAATCATTTACAATTTTTCGGAAATTGTTTTTATCGTATATTTGGATTTTAGTTTCATCAATATTACCTCGTTTAATTGGAATTACGTGAAAAGTATTTTCACTAATGGTCGACAGTAGTTTTGTTAGAAGCGCGTTGGAATTTTTTTCCCTCACATATATAGGTGGTGGTTTAAAAGACTTCTGAGATGATGAAGCGGTCTTGTCGTTATCGTCTTGCAATAAGTTATCGTCTTGCAATAAGTTATCGTCTTGCAATAATGAAAAATGATTTTGGCGATTCGTGGATGATGAGCTGTTTTCCCTAGACATCTTTGAAACAGATGAAATTTTAGAAGAATTCGGGCTTCGCCCACGCTTTACAACGGTTATATATCTGTCCATTCCGACTCGTACCTTTGGTTTTGAGCTACTGTTATCTGTAGTGATAACTTGGTTAGGTGATGAACAGCCCGAAGCGAATGATTTCAATGGCTTAAGTGACGAAGTACTAGGCAACTGTAATGTTAAAGAATCACTAGTAGGTATTGGACAAAGCGAAGTTGATCGCTGTCGAAAAAGGGAATTTGTTGTTAGAAAAAGTTTATCATCAGATTTTTTATTTTTATTAAGAGCTTCCGAACTCACAGTAAGTCTATCATCAGGTTTTTTATATTTATTGTTATCATTATGAGCATCAGAACTCACAGTAAAATAGGCATTTCTGCCGTTATAACTCACTTCACATTTATTTGTTTTTGAGGTACTCATATAGAGTATACCTCAAGGGCACTTTTGTTTGTTTGTTTGTTTTTTTTTTTATTACAGTTTTTTTTGTTTTTGTTATTTATGACTATGCAAAAAAAATATTAACAAAGCAATTAAAGCTTATTTATCAAAGTTAATAATATGTATTACGAATATTTTCTTCTATATGATTTTTTTGTTTAGTATGTATGTAAAAAAAAAACTCCGCTATGACGTTAGTTCACTTTGAAGGTACAACGAGAACTGAATTGAACAAACTGAGCTGCGAACTTCGGACCCGAATTCTAAAGTACTATACCGATTGGTTAAAAATTTATCTAATTCAGACCATTTTGGAATAGATGTTTTATCTTTTAGTTCCTGTTCCCACAGTGTCAATGTAATTTCAGGAAGATGGTTTGTACAAATGAAAACAAAAATTGGATCCCAGCTCTGGACGTCAATATCATACAGCTTCAAAGCGGATATGCAGGCATTTATATCTCTTTGAAGTTGTTTCAGCGCGTTGCCCTTTTCAAAGGTAATAGACGGAAGATTGAAAAGTGTTTTTAATTGGTTATTGACTAGGACTCTTCGATTTTCGAACCTTGAACATAGCTCTCTCCATGCTTAATCGAAACCTTGATTTGTTAGTGGGCTTTTCTTTACAATTTCTCTTGCCTCACCCTTTGTCTTTTGTGTTAAGTAAAACAATTTTTCTACATTACTGGCTTTAGTATTAGCCACAACTGCTGTGAACACGACACGAAATGTCCGATTTCAATCGGAGGCAAGTGCAGGCTACAGATGTCGGAGACATTTGGATTTATTAGGTTGTTGGTAGCAGCAGCCGATGATGTAGTAGGGGGCTGTGAAGTGATTTTGATACTCTCGGACATCTGCGATAATTTTGTCAAACAGTTACAATAAATTGTATATGTAAGCTTGTACTTAGCTTTATGTGCCTCTACATCACTCTTAACCGTTTTCTTGCTACCAGACTTGTCTGCTTCACTTATAACTTCCTCATAAGCGTTTTTAACACGAGCCCATTCTGACTTCAACTCACTTTGATGGCAGAGCGTGTACCGTGGACAATGGCAATTGCTTATTATTGATATCGGCCTCGAACTCGACAAAATTGTCAGCCAAACGAATAAACAGTTCTAAGGACATATTGGGAACTGAAACTAGTCCACTCAACTTAAAATTATTAAAAAATTTGTCTAGAAACGCGACAAATAAAGATTTAAGAAAAAATTAAATGAAAATCTGATTGGATACAGAAATCAATGAACACCACCGTACATTAAAATCTATGTGTATATATGTGTATATGCATATATAAATATGTATCAATATATAGATGTAGTTTATTGATAACAGTGGAGAAATATATACAATTTTATAAAATTGAATATCCCTTATAATTGTGGAACCAAAATCGAATCCACAAGTGACCATAAACACTTCCTTTTCAATCCGAATACTTATCAACGATAAATTATGAATGATTGAAAATTTTTTTTCATACCTTGTTAGTGAATTCAGAATATGAGATAATTGTATGTATAAACGTATGTATATTTTGAAAGGGTAATCGCAGAGAAATCTCAGAGAACAATTTTGTATTCCTCCTTCCAATCCGGTTCGAAGGACCAAATGTTTCTTTGTAGAGTGGGATGACGGAAACGCTGATGGGAAAGATGGAATTATCAATATCGTTGATTGAGCCAAGGGAATAATCTTAATATGGTTTATTATTCGCTCAGAAATTTGCAATTAACCCAGTAGAAAATTCCCATGAAATAAAACAAAAAAAAATTATGTTAGGTTTTATATGGACACAATATAATTTATTTCATGTAATGGACAATTACCTCTTCGTCTATTGGTGGATTAAACCGAAGTGAACAAAGTTTAGTATAACAAAAAAAAGGGAAGTAGTATTTAGCACCGTTTCTTTTTGTTTGACGTATAGATTTAGGCATTATTAAGAACTGAGATAGATAGTTATGCAAATAAAAAACCTACATAACTATCGCATCAATTTTATGACACGTAGCTTTTGTTTTGTTATTATTTTGAAGCACGGGATTAAAGGGACATGTTTGTTAAGGCATGCTGGCCTTAGCAATCTATTTATAGTAATAATAATGGTTACCCTTTCTTTGTCTTTTATCTCGAAATATGTTTTCTACAAGTATCTTTTTATTATTAAAACATGTTTTGAGTTTACTTTGACTGATAGTGGTCTCGTTCTAAGTTTTTGTTCTAACGTATGTAAGTGATAATATTGATGATGACCTTTGTTCCCCATTATGAAGATGCGTGTGTCTACTTATCTGTTTATGCCAGTGTTGTCATGTAGACTATACCCTGTACATTTGTAGTGTAATTAAAACAAATTATTTATTTAAACTAGAGTTCACTAAGGAGCTCCTAGTATTTATTTAATTTATTTTATTTTTCTCGCTGAGGAGCTCCTAAGAATGTCTATTTAGTAATTGTCTTAGAACTAATTTTCATCGTCTTATATACTAACAATGAGAAGAATTCTTAACCTATCTTAATGTAAGAGGGAAAAGAAAAGATACATGCTTATTAGGCAAAATATTCCTTTTAGTTTCCCAAGGTAGACATGCGGCGTGTGTATCATAAGAATTTTATTAAACCCTACTCAGTAACACATGTGCCCAACAAATAATTAGGTTTGTTTATATTTATGAAAATAATAATTTAAGTGCTTTATGCCGTTGCCTTTGAACTAACTCAAGGGGTGCCAAGTGATCGTCACCCAAAATATTTTAGTTGAGGTTTGTAAATGCAATTCGACACTGTTGTGTGCACTGCTTAATACATTGTTGGTTAATGTTACAGTAGGACCACGCTACTGATTAATGTTACAGTATGACCACGCTACACCTCCACCTTTTACAAGAATGTTCATATAATTCATGTTAATTATATGGACATTCTTTTATGATTTATAAATTATTTAAAGTATATAAAAGAATGTATTTATTATGTAGCAAAGAATTATTTATTTAAGGTATATAATAGAATATGTTAATGAGTATGTTATCTAAAATTAAATTATTTTTTATTTTTATATAGTTTAAGTCTATCCTTATGAACTATTTGTTCTTTATTTGTTTTCTTATCTATTATGGTTACATTATTTCTTAAATCTATTTCTTTAATTTTGTAAGGTCCCTTATATTGGATTTCCAATTTATGACCTGATTCATTTTTAAGTAAAACTAAATCTCCTATTTTAAAATTATGATCTAATATTTTCTTATCATAGTTTAATTTTTGTCTAAGTTTATTCCTATCTAACATTAATTTTGCTCTCTTATATCCTACTTCTAATCTAAATTTTGTTTCCTTAACATAGTCATCTATATTATATAAAGGTGTTATTCTATCTGCATTATTGAATTCTTTAAAACTATTGGGTGTTTTTGGAAAAATTAGCTCAAAAGGACAGTAATTGTGTATTGTTGAAGGTGTTGTATTAAAACAATATGTGAAATATTTTAACCATTCATCCCAATCATATTTGTCTACAGATATGTATGAACGTACATATTCATTAAAAGTTCTGTGACTTCTTTCTACTGTTCCTAATGTTTGATGGTGGTGAGCTGTTGAAGTTAGTTTTTCAATTTTGAGTAAACTGCAAAGTTCTGTGAATATCGAATTTTTATACTCTGTTCCCATGTCCGAAATGAACGTTTTCATTGGACCATAGGTTAGTACAAAGCTTTCAAATATTGCTTTTGCAATTGTTGTAGCTGTCTTGTCCGGTATTGGTATGGTTACTAAATATTTAGTCATGTCACATATTAGTGTGACTGCATATTCATTTCCGTTTATTGATTTTGGAAATGGTCCTATTGTATCTACATATACCGTATCAAATGGTTTTGTAGGTGTTGGTGTGATAGTCATTGGACTTTTTGAATGCTTTAGTGTTTTAGCAGTTTGGCATTTGTGACAATTTTTTACATATTTAGATATGTCTTTTGACATATTTTTCCAATAATAAAATCTTTTGATTTTCTGTATTGTTCTATACAATCCACAATGTCCTCCTTCTATGGGATCATCGTGATATTTCAGCATAATTTCAAGAATTGCCTTGTCATTCTTATTATCAATGTGGGTCACCTCATTTAGTAGCGCTACTTTAATTTTATTTAATATTTTATTGCCCATTATTTTAAATTCATTAATAGAGATAAATTCGAAAATTTTCTCACTAGGTGCCACTTGTAAATTATATATATTGTGTTTACCGGCCACTTTTTCGAGCCTAGAGAAAAATTGTCCTAAGTCAAAATTCTCGTTAGTAAACAAATCATTTATTTGTATATATGTTACTATAGATTTTCCACGTTTGATGTAACATTTTCCGGGGGAAATCTTTAGTTTATAATATTTTCTGACGTCAGTGTTTGTTAAAGGTACATATATACTGGGCTTATTATAATTTGTATTTTTATCAATTTTATGCTGATTATTTAATGTATTATTATTCTTTTCTTTTTCTGTATTGGTCATCGATCTAGTCGTGACTCTTAATATAGAACAAATTTTGTTATTCATGTCTTTTAGGTCATTAATTGTAATTCGCGATAGAGCGTCAGCAACATAGTTATCTTTTCCCCTAAGATATTCTACTGTAAAATCATATTCTTCTAATTCGAGTCTAATTCTTGTCAACTTGGAACTTGGGTTTTTCATTGAAAACAAATAAGAAAGTGGTCTATGATCAGTACGGACAAGAAAATGTTTTCCATATATATATGGTCTGAAGTGGGTAATTGCCCAATGAATTGCAGTTAATTCTTGCTCAATGGTTGATTTGTTACTTTCTCCCTTTGTGAAAGTTTTGGATGCATAAGCAATAGGTAAATGTATATTTTCGTATTCTTGTGTTAAAACAGCACCACAAGCATGCTTACTTGCATCTGTTGTTATACAAAACTCCTTGGAAAAATCAGGATATTGTAGTAAGGTTGGATTCATTAATGCCTTTTTGAGGTATTTAAATGCAAAATCACAATCCTTTGTCCATTCAAAGGGTGTATTTTTCTTAGATAATTTTGTTAAATGTCTGGAATATTCTGAAAAATTTTTAATAAATCTTCGATAGTAGTTACAAAATGCTACGAATCTTTTTGCACTGTCAGCGTCAGTTGGTGTTGGATAGTTTTATATTATTGAATATTTGCTATCGTCTGGTAATATTCCTTTATCTGTACATTTGTGGCCAAGGTATGTTACTTCTCTCATGAAGAATGAGCATTTTTCAGGATGTAATTTAAGGTTATACTTTCGGCACAGATCGAAAACGCTTTTCAAATTAGAAATCATGTGCTTTTCGGAGCATCCCAGTACGACTAAATCATCCATATATAGAAAGGCTTGGTCTGGTTTTAAACCACTGAAAGCAAGTGTCATCATTCGTTGAAATGAGTTGGGTGCTATTTTTAATCCATAAGGTAATCTAGTAAATCTGTATGAACCATTGGAAGTTGAAAATGAAGTCAAGTCTCTAGAATTTTTCTCTAAACTTATTTGATGAAAACCTGATACTAGATCTAGGCAAGAAAAATATTTTGCTCTGCCAAGTTGATCCAAAATATCATCAATTCTAGGTAATGGAAATTTATCTGCAATGAGTTTTTTATTTATTTGTCTGTAATCTATGACCAGTCTCCATCTTTTTGTTTCTGAGTTGGGAAGTTTTTTCTTTGGTACTAACAAGAGTGGACTGTTGTATTCGGAACATTAAGGTTCAATAATTTTATCATTAATTAGTTTTTTAACTTGTTTATCAATTTCTTCTTTATGTGTATGTGGTATACGATAGTTTTTGATGTATACTGGTTCTTCATCTTTTATTCTCAACTTTTGTTCATAGAAGTTATTTGTTGTTATTTTTTCTGATTCTAAACCGAAAATATCACTATATTCTGAACATAAATTTGTTAAGGTATTTTTGAATTGTTCTGGAAAATTATTTTTTAAAATTTTCAATATTTCTGATTTTCTTGTTGTATTTTTATTAGAAGTTTGTTTAATGATTTCATAATCAGCAATATTTTCGTTTTTTATGTTACTTTTTTGGATTTTAGTATTGGTGTTGTTAGTGTTTAAAAAACGAATGAATGCTCTGTTGGAGTTAACTATTGTGTTAGGTATGAAAACGCCTGGTTTAATTTCTTGATTTGGAATTAATATATCAGTATTTAATGTGTTAAATTTTACTTGATGGATTATTTCACATCTTGGTGGTAAAGTTATTTCATCATTGTTGTTTGTAATAGGTATATTGATAGTTTGTTGTATATTAGATGGTCTTAGGATAAGGTAATTGTCATCTTTGTTGAAATCTAGCATACAGTTGTACTTTTTGATGAAGTCCATGCCAATAATTCCATCACATGGTATAGGAAAATTATTATGTACCACTTGAAATTTATGTGGTATTAGAAATTTTTCGTATTTTAAATCAAAAAATATACTTCCTATAGATTTTATATTACCCTGTCCTATTCCACTAAATACTGTTGTGTTATTAGTATTTATTTCTTGCAATTTAAAAAATTTTGCTTTTATTATTGAAATATCAGCACCGGTATCTACTAAAAGTGTTAAAATTTTGTTAGTATTATTTATTTGAATAGTAATAAAGAAACACAAGTTGAGGTTTAGATGATAAATTTTTACTGAATTGATCCTAGGGGACGTTCGGAGTTTTCCGAATCATTTTGATTTGATTCAGTTGCGCTTACGTAGTTTCTGTTTCTATGATTAGTATTGAATCGTTGACGATTTTTGTTATAATTATTATTGTTGCCATTACTGCTGTTATAATTATTATTATTGTTATTGTTGGTATAATTGCGTGGAAAGTTATTTCTTCCACGTGATCGTGTGTTATTGCCACGATAATTGTAGTTAGTCCTATATTTTTGTTTATAGTATAAGATTGCATTTTGTTGGGCAGTTGCATCTGTGCAACTATTGACAAATTTGCTGATTGCATCATTCATGTTATTAAACTGTCCAGCTTCCATGATCAGTTTTACCTTATCGATCGTGCAGTTTTTAGTTAATGCTTTTACAGCAATTTGTGTGGAATATTTATTTGCAAATTCGCATGACAATCCATCTGATATGTATGCGGTTTCTAATGATTTTGCGAGATTTTCTATCTCAGTACAGTAAGCGTTAGCAGTTTTATTATTTTGTTTAGTATTCATTATTTTCGCTGTCAGTACTTCGACTGATTCGCCTTTAACAGTCTTATTTAATTTGTTTATAATTTCTGTTATTGTTGCTTCATTATTTATTAAGTTTCTGGCATTTCCTTTTAACCTTGTTTTTATTAGTGAAACTGCGGTGGCTTCATGATCACCTTTTATAGAATTAACTAAAGACAAAGAATCAAGGAAAGAACGTAAATTTTCAGCCTTACCGTCAAAATCGGTAATCAGCTTTGAAGCCGTGTTTAAAAATTCTACTATAGATTGAGTCATTATGGATTCGGTTATAGTAATTTTAAGTAGTACACTTTCGTGTATGGAATTTGGTAGTACAATTTTTACTGCCTTTTTATCGGCTAGTTTTGAAACCCTGTTTGTTAGGTCAAGGAAAAATGCGTCTGCTGCTCTTTGGTGAGATATTGTAAGTCTATTGTAACAAACATTAAATAAAACTCTTATCTCTTCTAATTTTGTAAGAATTGTTTGAAAATGATTGTTAATTGTTTCTGTTTTGATTGGTCTATCAATATTTATACATTTATATGACCGTTCAAAATCTTCTTTTAAAATTCGTGCCTTATTCAAAATATCCTTCCATTCCATTAGGAGAGCTAAATCATTTAATATGGCTATACTTTGTCTAACCCGTCTGCTCTACTAATATATTTCTTTTTTAAGTAATTATGGTGTATTTTGTAAATTTTCAAAATGAAGGTCAAAAGTAGTACTATTGTTATAATTATTAAATTTACTTCAATTAATTTTAAATTTATTTTCGTTTGAATGATTTCTACTTCATTTATTACGTTTGCGTTCGGGTTTTCTATTTTTGATTCTGTTTTACCCATATTTGAAATTTTAATTTAATTTTTTTTTTAATTTATTTTTTTTTCTAATTGTTCTGACCACCTAATAGCACGAATTGTTTCCTCTTCTATCTTTGGTTTATTTATAACGTCATCCTCAGTTGGGACGCCTGGCATACCTATTATCTTCCAAAAATCTCCTAAAAGTTTTAGCCTTTCTTTCATAGGCAATTCCTCTTCTTCATAAATTGGATTATCCATTATAAAGGTACCCAAAAAAAAATTTTTTTTTTTTTTTTTTTTAAATGATAAATTTTAAATTTTATTTAAACATAGATTATGTCAAACAAAGTGTGAAGAAAAGGATTATATGTGTTAGATAAAAATTTATTATTAAATAATCTTAAAAAAAAAGTTGTCAACGGCGGTTAACGCCTACCGACCTAAATGTGCTTTTAAATAAGCACTATTGTATAAAAGAATTATTAGTATACTTTTTTTTTTTTTTAAGGATTATACCTTATTTAGTTTTATCTGGATGAGCCGGTCCAGCTCATCTATACGCTTCCATATCTTTGTGGAATCGTTCCACGTTGGCGGCACTTCCTTGTTGAGCTCGCGTAATAAAAGGGATTTTTCCCTTTTCAACTTACATAAATATCCCCCTCTTCGCTTTGGTTTTTTAACTGCAGGGATTGATGTTAGACGGTGGTTTTGTTTTTCTTGGTTCCTTTTAAGGTACTCTTCTATTGTTAGTTTCTTAGGTCCTTGTTGCATACTTGTTGAAGGTTGTTTTCCCAGGCCGTGGGATCTCATCCTTCTCAGTGTCTCTTGGCCAGATACTCTTCCGACGGAGACTTGGCTGTCCGTCGGGGCCTTTTGGTGCAAAAAATGCACTCCAAAAAAATTTAGTTGGGTGGTCTTTATATCAAGCTACTCCAGGACTGGCAGGATCGCCATGTAGTGTAATTAAAACAAATTATTTATTTAAACTAGAGTTCACTAAGGAGCTCCTAGTATTTATTTAATTTATTTTATTTTTCTTAGAGCTCGCTGAGGAGCTCCTAAGAATGTCTATTTAGTAATTATCTTAGAACTAATTTTCATCGTCTTATATACTAACAATGAGAAGAATTCTTAACCTATCTTAATGTAAGAGGGAAAAGAAAAGGTACATGCTTATTAGGCAAAATATTCCTTTTAGTTTCCCAAGGTAGACATGCGGCGTGTGTATCATAAGAATTTTATTAAACCCTACTCAGTAACACATGTGCCCAACAAATAATTAGGTTTGTTTATATTTATGAAAATAATAATTTAAGTGCTTTATGCCGTTGCCTTTGAACTAACTCAAGGGGTGTCAAGTGATCGTCACCCAAAATATTTTAGTTGAGGTTTGTAAATGCAATTCGACACTGTTGTGTGCACTGCTTAATACATTGTTGGTTAATGTTACAGTAGGACCACGCTACTAATTAATGTTACAGTATGACCACGCTACACATTAACTCCCCCTTTGCAGTAGTTAAATAATTTGATTATGATATATGTACATAGTATTGTGGCCATGATTCCGAGAATGAAGTAAATGGTGGTTCTATAGGGATTAAATATTTTGACATTTCCTGTATATTTGAAAATTTATAGTATGAGTCTTAATATAATATATGGAGGATCTGGCTTATTTTCTAATATATTTATAGTACAGTTATTAGCTTTGTTTATTTTACAAATATTATTTCCTAAGAGATTTTTACATTGTGTTACTGAAGTATACTTACCATTACAAACAGTAATCTGTTTGTCCAATACTAATTTTTCATGCTTATATAGTTAGAATATATTATATAATTTACATATATTTTCCAATATAGTATACATATGAGTTGTAATTGTAGCTTAATTGTAAAAAAATATATGGATATCTGAATACTCTAGCTTCATTAGATGCGATATCTTTTGTTTCATTTAGATTTATAATTCAGGGAATTTGAGAAGTAATTAAATTCAATTCATTAAACATTTCAAATTAATTCATTGGAAGCAAAGATGGTGACAGCAATTCAAAAAATTTCCAAAAATCTATGCCGAGATATAAATCTATATTTAAGGATGGGATGGTTTATCAACGCCTTTAAAAGAAACAACGGTATCCACGGTGATCTGAGTTTTCGTTAATGAAATCCATAATTCAAGTAGAGATTGGTTGCCTTAGACCCAATACAACTAATGGATGCGCCAGTATCCAGTAGGCCTAACATTTTGCTTCCAAAAAGAATTACTTCCGAATATGGTCTGACACCGACAGATGTATTCAGAACTGAGCAGACAAACTTTTGTTTCACGCGTTTTACTCCTTGCCAAAACAAGTATATGCCTCGAGCTGAGCGTGTAGGATTAATTTTAGTGCTAAAGATTCTATTTCTAACTTCATTGTATTTTCTTAGCTTAATATGAAAGGGTATATTCTGCCTAATATTGTTAACCTGGTTTTTTTGATCCTCGTCTTTCAACTTACAGTCATTAACTCCACCAGTACGTTTGTCCAGTCCGGTAATATATTTGTCATTGCTAGTATTTACGTCACATTTTGTAATAATATTTTGAATGCGCGGCCTTTTAAACACAACTACTCCATTTCCATATCCTATTTCTTCGGTGGCCAGGAAGCATTCCGTTGCATATTTTACAATTCAGTTTGTACGTATCAGGATTACCGCATCGATAACATAATATCGTCCTATCGGAAAAACAGTCCTGATATCTAAGTCCTGGTCTCTGAAAATTCCAAAACCTCAATTTTATTTGTAAAACTTTCTCATTTTGAGCTGTGATTTAAACATCATTTTCTTCCTTATATTCTTGAGATATCTTGGCGATAGGTTTTGACAATGGCTTAACAATTTGAGTACCATGCTTGCGACAGACGTCTTGCATGAATAACTCCTGAATTCTACAAATGTCTCTCAGATATTGAAAAGTATTAATATTAAGATTAAGGGTTATGATGTTGGATCTCCGTAAAAAGGTTTCTACGCAGTATCTCTACTAAATTTCTTTCTCGTAATGGCTCAGCGAGACGATCAGTCAAAGCTACTATTGCCTCGTAAAAGCTATCAAAAGTTTCGTTTATATTCTGTTTTATATCTCTTATCAACTTTCTTATATATATATATATATATATATATGTCCTTGAATCTTTATACTGCATTCGCAAGGCCACATATAGCTCCGCCCACACGATTGATGGCACTGACATATGGTATCGCCAAAACCAATTATCAAACAGCAATCCAGCATTACTACATAGTAAGTTATAATTACTACAAAGAGTCTGTTTTGTCAAAGCTTCTACCCTATAGATAAAATGCTCCACAGAAAACCCATTTAAGCCACCTTAAATCTAACTTTCAGTTGAAAATTATTTGCGATACCTTTTTCGGCAGGACGTTTAGATCGAATGGAGTAGAAGTGTGAATAGTTGAGTTATTAAAGTTCGAAATGGGTGGATCAGCCCGAGAAGGATTATCATTCAGATCCAGGCCTAATTATTTTCTACAAGCATGGTTTTCCATATAACCCAACCTTTAACGTCTGGGAGGTATATTACGTGGAGCTTGTGATGGATTAGGGAAAGTACCCTCTAAGTGCCCTGCAATCTCTGATCTTGATCGTGCGTGAATCCTTGTGGTCTACTGAGCTGATGATTCCAAGCCACTGCATCACGTAGTATGCTCAGACGTGACTCCTGGTAGAAAACGAAGCTTATAATTGTGCTGGCTAAGAGGAAACAATAGTAGAAATAATAGTTTGTAAGGATTCGTTAGATATCTTAGATGATTCCGTTTCAGCAACAGGATGAGGCTGCAATAAAATGTCTGAAGGTATCTGTTTTTCAACTGTACCTGATGAAGAGCTGAAAATGTCTGCTACTTGAGTTGTGGCCTTACTTTGTGATCTGGTGTTTGCAACATCGCTCACAATCCCAACACAACGCACGGGTCAGAATGGTCTAAGCATATTGCAAGGCAATCTTTATGAAAATTATGTCCACACAATGGTGGATGAAAGTTTGTTTTTGAAGTGACTGCAGAGTTGGACTAATCGCAAATTGGAAATCTTTCAGTTCCCGTAGCAGCCTGACCATTTTCACCCAAATCCTTTTTAGCTTTATGTAAATTGCAATATGTATGTATTGCGTAAAATCGCTTTAAATTATGGTGGCGTAAAAAAACTGATAAGAAATCCAAAAGAAAATCTTATCTAAATTATAATTTAAGTTCCTTCCTTATCGCTATTGACAATAATTAAATTAAACAAAAGCAGAATCTTCGAGAAAACAAAAACAAAAAAAATATTTGGATTTTCTACATTGGATAAAATACATATACAAATTTATACTCCATTTGTAGATCAGGATTAAGATTATCAATGCATTTTTTCCCGTGGTCAGAATAACGATCCAAATACTGATTTCCTACAAAAAAAAGTAAATTGAGAAAAGAGAAAAAAAGTACAAAAAAAAGGAACTGAGTAGAATAGCTGAAGAAAAGAAGGCAATATCATTACTGAGAGGTTGAATATGACTAACGCTACGATCATAAACAATATCCATCGTGAAGTAAGTGGTACTGATGATAGCGGTATGAAAAACTGAGAAATAGCTAAATAAGGATAAGGAGACGAACACTAGTTGCTCAATAGGGCTGAACCACGAGATGACAATCAATGACAACATCATTTAGCTCGGGACCGACGTTGGGCGCCAAAAATTTATATTGTAGGTTATAACGATGGAGATAAAGTGGCAGATGTTAATAGTAGTGAGCTCAAGAAGATGCACGTCCGTTCTTCCGGCCTTATTGCTCGTCGATAGGGCAGTGGCATTAATTGCAAGATTACCTTCGGATTTGAATCGATCGTGTGCTTTAATACTGTTGGCAATATTGTGTTATTCTCGGAATACAAAACAGTTTCAAGCATTCCCTTGGGGACTAATTTGGGAGACTCTATATATACATTTTATTGTTATTCACGTGCCATCTGAACTGGTAATTTTCTTTATAATATAATTAAATGTGAACTTTAATAAAAATCCTAATCAACTTTCCTTTTAAATTAAGATTATCCCCTTTTTCCTGCTATAAATTCAACAAACGATTGTACCAGCATCAACTAAAGGAGCGGAAAACATAGAAAACGAAAAGAATAGTTCTAATTTTTTTTGTATCGATGATGTGCTTTAAGTTGCTACAACGTGATAACCGAAGACCGGTTTCATTTATTGTTAATGTGTCACGTAGTTAAAATATAAAGGAAAATACCATCAGAGGAAGAAACAAAAACAGAAGAAGTTATATGGTGAATGTGTATATGGAATATCTTATCGTCAGGGAATATAAAAAAACAGCGAAGTAACAAAATCAAGGAAAAGAAACATATACCTGCCTAAAATAATTAAACTGTGGAGAAGTGATAATTAAATTTTTTTTCTAGAACTTAATAACATATAGTATAAGGCAGTCAAATCAGCATATCTGACAGAAAAAAATTGAAGTAATTGGTTTAAACACTCGTAATAATTAAGTAAATTTTAAAGTTTTTGTGTTGCTGTTTTATTTGCAGAAATTGGTGTGCCAGCATTTTTTTGTGTCTTTTTTGAATCTATGAATATTTAATTCGATTTCTACA
Source organism: Tachina fera (assembly GCA_905220375.1). NCBI lineage: Eukaryota > Metazoa > Arthropoda > Insecta > Diptera > Tachinidae > Tachina > Tachina fera. Next base: position 118,185,646 of record LR999963.1, on the reverse strand, counting down.
CCATTAATTCATGGACATACATATGTATGTATATATGTATGTACATATGTATGATATATTTATATACCTACCCATATACCGGCCTCTGTGTACATATCTACATACATAAATAATATGTAATGTCATTGGGAAGCTTTACAAACCGTGTAACTGAGACAGAGAGCACTGTGTTAGTAATATTTAAAGGAAATAACCAAATATAATAAAAACAAAAAATCAACAAACATTAAACAAGAAATAATCCTACATTATCACTGATTATGAAAACTGATTCTCTCAGCAGAAAAGAGAAAATATCAAAAGTATCACCACCAGCGAAAGATCTTTCGACGAGGGAGCTGCTCTACTCTATTAAATGTAAGAGATACTCAATATTTTTGTAATTTGTTTCTCCAATATATTTTTTATTGTTTATTTTACATTTTTTTATTCCTTATATATTTCTATCTATAGTGAATTTCTTTTTTTATTTTTTATTTGATTTATTTTTATTTTAGGTAAATTTATGGGAATGTTGTATTTTGGTTTATCACGAGAACAAATTAATATTTTTCTCCTTTTTTCTTCGATATCTAATTTTGTTTTCATCATAAGTTTTGTTTTTATTTGCATATATCGACGAGCAATAAGACCGGAAGAACTGACGTGCATGGTATTCAATACTATTAACATCTGCCACCTTATCTCCAACGTTATATGCTACAATGACAAACTCATTTCACCAAATAGAACATGAGCCACAATCACGACCACTAACAGAATTTTCAACACCAAACGGTACACTTTCAATATAAAAGACAACCATTTGGTTTAAAAATATCATCTAACAGTTTCCAAAGAATGTTGTCCATAGTATTATCTGGGTTAGAATCAGAAGCATTTTTGTATGTTGACGCCATTATTATACGATGCAGTTTGAAGCAGCATAACGATAACCTCAGAAGAGTGTTAGAAAGCCTTAAACAATACATTTTGAAGCTGAATCCAGCAAAATGTTGTTTCTTAAAACCAGAAGTTTTGTATTTGGGACAGTTTATTACAAAACATGGTATTAAAACCGACCCGACGAAATACAAATTAATTGAACAATATCCTTTTCCGAAAAACCCAGACGACGTTAGACGGCTTATAGCCTCCTGCAATTATTACAGAAGATTCATTCCAGACTTTGCCAAAACAGCAACTTTTCTTCATAATTTATAATAATAAGTATTTTTCAATTGGACAGAAGATCGCCAAATATCTTTTGACAATCTAAGAGACAAATTAAAAATCCCGCCTATATTACGATATCCCAACTTTGAATGGTTCATTTTGATAAGAGACGCTTCAAATCTAGCTCTGGGAGCAGTCCTTTCACAGGGTGAAATCGGAAATGATTTACCCATATCATATGCAAGTAGAACATTATATAAACATGAGAAAAATAAATCAGTAATTTAAAAAAATTATTAGGCATTCACTGGGGAATACAATTTTTTAGACCATATCTGTATGTTAAAAAACATACCGTAAACACAGACCACGAAAATCTTATTGCTTTGCTTACCCATAAAAACCCGTCTTCAAAATTAACCGGAATTAGACTTGAATTATCAGATTATGACTTTGATATAAAATATAAAAAGGAAGCGAATAATACGAACGCAGACCGCGTGTAGAAATAAATTCACAAATATTAAAGAGACATGATTCCAATCTATATTGATGAAAATGAAAAGAAATCCTTGGCAATAACAAGAAATATGAAAAATAAAATTGATAAATAAATGAAAAACAAATATGATGAAGCTGAAAATACAAAGAACGACTGCATATCTCAAAAAGAGACTGATATCCTCCATATGTGGGAATGTACGTCAATAAATAATATTAAAGGTACCCAAAAGATTGAATTTATATGTGCGAACAAGCTGTAGCAACAATTTAAGAATAAACTGAAAGAAAATAATGATAAAATAACGCGCATAATATGCCATAAAATTAAAAATCTTATGGTTTTAGGAACATTTATGGAGAAACTTTTATTGAGATTAAAGAAATTGAAGGTTTAAAAATAAGTACTATATGATAATGATGAAATATTTAAATATATAACGGCCGAATAATTGAAGGAAAGGTATAACAATATAAAGAATAAATTCAGCAAAGTGCGACTTTGACCCGCGCACGAAGGGTTCCGTACGGACACGAAATATGTAATTCAATACAAACTTAAGCCTATATAGAATATAGTTTTGGCATTTTTTCGCTTCTGACGTTTTATTAATTTTGGAGATTATTTTTATTTTGTCGATTTTTTAATTTTGGCGATTTGTTTTTGGTTTTGGTGATTTTTTTGGTTTTTTTCCATTTAAGCAATTTTTTTAGTTTTGAATTTTTTTTCTCTTTTTTGGCGTTTTTTTATTTTTTGGCGATTTTTTAATTTTGGCGATTTTCGGTTTTTTTGCGTTTCTTCATTTTGGCGACTTTTTTCATTAAGGCGCTTTTTTAGGTTTGACACTTTTTTTCTCATTTTGGCGATTTTTTTCGGTTTTTGGCGATTTTTCAATTTTACGATTTTTTTAATTTTGGCGATTTTTTCATTTTGGCGATTTTTTTCATATTAACAATTATTTTGTTACTGGATCCTTTTTCGCGTTTGGCGATTTATTTCGGTTTTTAGCGCTTTTTTTAATTTTAGTGATTTTTTTCTAGACGATATTTCTGAATTTTGCCACTTATTTTGTTGTTAAAATTTTTTTTTTAATTTTGGCGATTTTTTTGTTTGGCGTTTTTTTTGTTGAATTTTTTGCTATTTTTTTGGTTTGGCGATTTTGTAATTTTCGGATTTTTTAGTTTTACCGTTATTGAAAATTTCAAGAGTTTATCTGTTACGGTTTCCAAGATATAGCAAAATTACATACCCAGCTAAAAAAATATGTATGGAGCATATATGATATGCCACATATGGTTCGGATCCGAAAAATGAGGGTATATGGGCATATATGATTATATATATTCATAAATTTTCATACATGTATGTGTAAATTCCCTCCACAGTATGCCAAGTTCATATTCATACACTCTTGATTCGCAAAAGCGCACTGCTGTGCAATAAATTAAATTACTTAAATTAAATTTTTTTAGACTTGAGAGAGAGAGGTTGTATTTAATGAAACATTTGTTTCGACAAATAGTTCAAAACGAACTAAAAATCATTTCATTCTTCAAAAGGTGAATAAATTATTTAAAAAACACATAACTCATATTCGTACATAGCATCTAGCTTAAGAAATCAGATTAAAAAAATAATGCAATTAATTATAAAAGAAAAAATAATCCATCTAACAATAGTTTTCAATACAGTAATATGAACTTTGTTTCTTATCTAGAGAATTTTGTTATTTTCTATAAAATTAATGAATTGATTATCCTTTTGAATATTTGATATATTAAATGGGGCCACAATGTATAAAATCATACAAGAATGGTTTTTTTTTAACAAAAAGTTTTCCGTTTTTAAACGTTGAGGGTACGCATATAAACTTTGCATACCGTATGTATTTTCTAATGGATTTCTAATTCAGCAGTGATAAAATTCCAAGTTTTTTGATTGCAAAAACGATCTTATGTGAGATATCATGTATGCGTACATTCTTATATGACTCCATATATAAAATCTTATATTTATATATGGACCCACATATGAAGAGCTTCATAATTGAATTTTCATATATGAGCTCATATGCTATAATACATTTCATATATCAGTCCATATATTAGTTCATATATAATAGTTTTGCCATGTATAATCCCATATATTTCCATACACATATTCATATATAGTTATATACATTCATATATTTAAAATATAGGGACCATATATAATTTTTTTAGCTGGGTAGTCAAAATTGCATTTACTGATGTACCATCCTTTAATTTAAATTTTTTTAAATTTTTGTGTTAATTGTTGTAGTCTATCCAAAAATACACTAATTTTATATATATACATACAATTGTATGTATAATTGTACTAGGCCAAGACTTAAAAACGAATCCACAAAGTTGATTTCATGTGCTTTATATAGTAAAGGGTTCTTTGTATTTTTTATCTTTTTATGTTTTTGGCATGAATCACATGTTGTTATGTATTTTTTTACCATTTTGTTCATATTTTTCCACATATATCTATGTTTTAATTTGGAAAGTGTTTTCCTAATTCCAAAATGTCCTCCATGTGGTGAATCATGAAATTCTTCTATCAATCCATATTGTGTTATATTATCTTTTATTTTTCTTGGCATTCTGCTTTCAATTATTTCCATGTTATTTTTAGGGTTCCGTACACAAAAGGTGTACGTCTACTCTGTCCGTCTGTCCGCCTGTCCGTCACACGTTATTTCCTCAGGAACCGTAAAAGCTACGGACCTGAAATTTGGACAGAGTATGTAGAACCTTGCCCGCTACAACCACAAGTACATGAGAATTAAAAATTAAAGGGTGTTCCAAAACGAAATAATTTAAACCGCATTCTGGACTTGATATTTATATCTGATCATTTTAAGTATTCCTCATCTGATTGTCCATTTCCCATGTGTGTAACTGACATGCCCCATACTCCGTTAATGTTGAATCTATCGTATTTTAAATATATATTTCTAATGAACGTGAAAATAATAGTATTTATAATTTTAAAGCTTGTAGTTATGCTGATTTAAATGCAGAAATTTTTGCTATAGATTGGGAAATGCTTTTTAATATTAATAATACTGCAGATTGTTATAATATTTTTATAAATACTTTGAATGATATAATTAATCGTTTTGTTCCTCGTTTGTCACGTAAAGTTCATAAGCTTCTCTGGTACACTAAGGGTTTAAAAAAGCTAAAAAATCTTAGAAATAAGTTTAGTAATAATTATCTTGTTACGTTTTTTTACAAGCAATATTTATTAAATTTTAAAAATTCTATTAAAAATAATCCTAGACAATTTTGGAATTTTGTAAGATCTAAAAAGTCTGCTCCAGCTTATCCACCTACTATGCATTTTAATGGAACATATCTAAGTTCCGGTACCGACATTGCAAATGCATTTGTACAGTTTTTTCAATCCAATTTTTTAATTAGTTATAACTCTATAGATCCTAAGATTTGGAAATTTATGCAGCCTATTGTTGATTTAGGTTATATTCAATTAACAGTTCATGATATCCTAAATGGTATTAAAAATATAAAGAACTCTTTCGGTAATAATATCGATGGACTTCCTTTTTTATAAAAAATTTGGCTGAAAGTTTAGTCGTACCCCTTTAGCACATTTTTAATAAATCTCTTGCCGATGGGTGTTTTATTGAAAGATGGAAATTTGCCTCTATTACCCCGATTTATAAAGGAGGTGATAAATCTGATATTTGTAATTATCGTCCAATTTCTAAATTGTCTAACGTGTCAAAAATATTCGAACACATTATTGAGGAGAAACTGTATTTTGCGATTAAGCGCCATATCTGAAATGAAAAGCATGAATTGATTCAGTTTTTGAAAAACATAATCAAGTCGATGCTGTTTTTATGGGCCTTTGCAAGGCATTTGATAAGGTAGCACATGATATTTTTTGCCTCAAACTTAATAACATGGGTTTTCATGGAACATTTCTCTGCTGGCTGAGATCTTATCTATCAAATAGGTCATATAATGACCTCAAAATTTTTAAGGAAATAAGTTATAATAATGATGCCCCTATACTACAGAATTGCATTAATGGTATATCTTCTTAATGCGATATTAATGTAAAGGATTATCTACCGTTTCGTCAGAGAGTGTGTAAAAATGTGTGCTTCCCTATAGCCCAATTATTGTTTTTATCCAGCTGTACAGGGGGTCCAGCTTATAAATAGGCGTTCAAAGGAACTGCCAAAAAGGTTTGAAAATTCAATTAAAAAACAAGGCAAGTTATTGCCGGATTACTTTCAGAAATTAAATTCCGATTTTATTCACAATTTGCTCTGCTTATATACAATTTTTACAATTCTTACTCAGCCTTTCTAACATACGTTTACATATCTACAATTATGTTTTGTTCCTTTCTTCACTATAACAATGATAAGCATATTTTTAAACAACCAATCAAAATTTGGTAAAAGGTAATTAAATTATGACTCAAAAGTATGTCACTCAATTTCTTGCATTCAGCATTCTTATTATGTTGCAATGCTTGTGCATTGAACTGCTATTAAAGCAATGCAAGTAATTTATGTTACAGTGCACTACCATAAGTGTGGTACACTACACCCTCACCCTTAAGAGAAAAATTATGTAAGTAATTTTTCTTATCATTCTCATAGTGAAGTTACAATATTAATAAATTTGTTAAATGTAAATAAAAATGTTTAATGATTTTCTTAAAATAATAGTGTATATAATTCTCTTAAAAAAAATAAAATATAAATAAATTTTTTTTTTGTATATAAGATGTTATAAGATATGTTTAATTATATTTTTATCTAAGTTATAATTTTTTTTTGTTTGTTTTGTAATGGCTTTCTTGGTATTATTTGCTTACATATAGATAAAAAAAAAATTTTCTTAAGTATTTAGTTTTTCTTACAGTTTATTTGTATTTAAAATAATGTTCTTATAAATTTTATGTTTCTGTACTTATATAATTATCCTAGAAATTATATTTATAAAGTTTTGTAGGGTTTTAAATTATTGTTGTGTATTTCTTTTGCTTTTCCTTCATATTCTATTGTGGTGTTTACACCGTTTCTACTTATTATTTTGTAAGGTCCCTTATATGGGCTCTGATTTTTCTTTCTATTTTCTACTTTAACTAGTACTAAATCTCCTATCTTTAAATTAAGTCTGTTTTCGTATTTATTGTTTATTACTCTATTTTCTTTTGCTTTTATTGACAAGTCTCTAGGTCTTTTTAGTGTAAATTGTAATTTGAGTCGTAGTTCTTGTGCATAGTCATCATAATTATAAAATTTTGTATTGTTGTCTATAATGTCAGATGGAAGGGATGGTAATTTTCCGTATACTAATTCATATGGGGACTAGCCTGTGTCAATGTGTGGTGCCGTGTTATAGGCAAAAGTAAAATATGGAATCCACTTATCCCACTCATAATCATTTGTGGTTGTTAATAGAAATTCGTTAAGTACCCTGTGATTTCTTTCAATTGATCCAAGTGTTTCATGATGATAAGGTGTTGAAAAATTTTGTCTTATTCCTAACAATGAACATATGTTACTCATTATTTCATTTTTAAATTCTGTTCCTCTGTCTGACTTAAGTACTTTAAATTGTCCGTATTTCAAAATAAATTGTTCAACAAGTGTTTTGGCTGTTGTAAGTGCATCTTTTGTCGCCATTGGGTGAGCAAATTTTGTCAGTTCGCACTGCATGGTTAAAATGTATCGGTAATCATTTGAAATACGAAGAGGTCCTACGGTGTCAATTGAAATTACTTCAAAACTATTGTTTGGTGTGTCTGTCAGTGTAAGTGGTTCCTTAATATGTTTTGTTTGTTTATTTTTCGTACATTTGTCACAATATGACACAAATTTTTTTACCATTTTTGACATGTTTTTCCAAATATATTTTTGTTTTAATTTGATGATAGTTTTTCTAACTCCTAAGTGGCCTGCGTGTGTGGCATTGTGGAATTCGTCAATTAGTTTGTATTGCATCTGTTATTTTTGTTGGGGCATTGTATATTAATATTTTAAGTTGAGGACTTTTGTTATTTATCTTTATCTTGGCATATGCTTCTTTTATTTCTTCTTTTGTATATACTTTAAATATTTCATCATTATTTGATAGCGCTAATTCTTTTATATTCTCTTTCTTCATTTTAGATATCAGTTTCCTCAGAATCGAATCTAGTTTCGCTGAGTTATCGCTGAATCTTGCTAGCTTATTATTTTCATTAATAATTTCATTATTCATATTTTTGGTATGTAACTTCTTCATAGTCGAATCTCGTTTCGATGAATTATCATTACATCCTATATTCATATTTTTGGTACGCGATTTCTTCATATTCGAATCTGGTTTCGATGAATTATCATTACGTCCAATGTGCAGAATGTTATTTTCAATATTTATGTCGGCCTCTTTTATATTTTCAATTTTATCAAATTGTAATTTCTTCATATTTTTGATGTCATTAATGGATATGCATTCCCATATTTGAAGTTGATCAGACTTCTGAGAATCATATTTTTCCATATTTCTTTCTGTTGCGCGCGTATTGTTTTCGTTTATATTATTGTTAGTTGCCTCATTATTTTCTTTTATATTTGCCTCATTAGTTTTATTTTTCATTGCCCTTGTAGTTACTAGTAATTTCCTTTCTTTTTCATCGTTTTCCGATGGTATCATTTGTTTTAATATGTCAGAGTCAATTTTTATTCTCGAAAGTGCATCAGCGTTAGTGTTCATTTTTCCTTTCTTATAGATAATTGTAAAATCATAGTCACTTAAATCTAGTCTAATTCTTGTCATTTTAGATGAAGGATTCTTATGTGAAAAGAGCGAAATTAAAGGTCTGTGGTCTGTTACTACTATGAATTGTCTTCCATATAGATATGGTTTAAAATAATTTATTCCCCAGTGTATTGCTAATAGTTCTTTTTCAATGACTGGTTTGTTCATGTCATGTTTTTGTTATGCTTTACTTGCATATGAAATTGGTAAATCTTGTCCTATTTCTCCTTGTGATAGTACTGCACCTAACGCGTAGTTTGAAGCGTCGGTTGTTATTATAAAAGGTTTTTCAAAATCTGGGTATTGTAATACAGGAGGGTTAATTAGCTTTTCTTTTAGTGTTTCGAAGGCATGTTGGCATTGTTCTTTGAATTCTGTCGATTTCTTTAATAGTGAGTTTAGGTCTTTAGCGATGTCAGCAAAATTAGGTATGAATTTTCTGTAATAATTGCAAAATGCAATGAATCGTCTTACCTCGTCTGCGTTTTTGGGTATTGGGTAATTTTTTATTGTTTCATATTTGGATGGGTCTGTCTTTACACCGTCTTTTGTTATTAAATGTCCTAAGTAAATCAGTTCTGGTCTTAAAAAACAACATTTCTTTGGATTAAGTTTTAGATTGTATTTTTGAAGTCTGTCCAGTACTTTTATTAAATTTTGGTTGTGATGTTTTAAACTACATCCATATACTATTATGTCATCCACATAAAGAAATGCTTCGGATTCTAGTCCGGAAAGTGCAATTGTTAGCATTCGTTGAAAACTATTTAAAGAAATTTTTAGTCCGAAAGGGAGTCTTTTGAATTGATAGTGGCCTTGTGGCGTAGAAAATGCTGTAAGTGGTCTAGATTCCTCATTTAATTCAATCTGGTGAAATGAGCTTGTCATCTCTAGTGTATAAAACCAAGTTTGTCCAAGATATCTTCTAATCTAGTTAGTGGAAATTTGTCGCTTACAATTTTGTCGTTAAGTTTTCTAAAGTCTACTACTAGTCTCCATTTCTTTTTGTCTTCCGTGTTCTTCTTGGGTACTAAGAGGAGTGGAGCATTATATGGGCTAATTGATGGTTCTATTATATCATCATTAAGCATTGTTTGTACTTGTTCGTTTATTATTTCAGTATGTGCATGAGGTAATCTGTAGTTTTTTATGTACACTGGTGTATTGTCCGAGGTCATGATTTTCTGTGTGTAAAAATTGTTGACGCTTAATTTTTCGTCTTCGAGGTGAAGAACATTTTGATATTTCCTAAAATTTTTTATTAATTCTGTTTTTGCATAATTGTCATTATTATTTATTTGCAAGTCATTTAGTATTTGTTCGAAACGTTGGGGGTTATTAACATTATTGTAATTTAATATTTCATAGTTTTTAAGTGGGTCAGTTTGGAGTTTAATGCCTTTTAAAATTATTTTATCATTTTTTGTATTTAATATTTTTAAATGAGTCATGCCGTTTTTTGGTGCTATTGAATTACTTAGAAATACGCCTGGCTTTAATTCATTGTTAAAAATTACGCTATCTTCAGTTAAGTTTAATTTTAATGCTTGTATTATTTCTGTTCTTGGTGGTATTTTTATTTGTAGTGACGTAAATGATTTTGTATGCATTGGTAGTGTTATAGTTGTATTATTTGTAAATATTGAAATTGTGAATGTTTCGTAATCTATTTTGCAAAGATATTTCTTAAGAAAGTCTCTGCCTATTATTCCGTCTGTTTCTATAGGAAAGTCTGAATCTACTATATGAAATGGGTGTAAGCATATTTCATTTGATAAATTAAGTTCTATTTCTATTGTGCCTGGTGAATGGATTGCTTCTGTGGTAATGCCTGTTAATTTGCATCTTTCTTCTTCATTTAAAAATTCATATTGGAATTCATTTTGCATTCGACAAAGTGATATGTCGGCTCCTGTGTCAATAAGAAATGTGAAAGTTTTATTTTTGTATTTAGTAGTTATAAAATTTGTGTTATTATCAGATACTTTGTGTATTTTTAAATTTGGCTGTCCGAAATACCGATGTATTCCGAGCCTGATGCGTTTCCCGAATCTTGTATGGTGTGTACATGTCTGTTGTTGTTATTTCTGTATGTGTTATTTTTTCTACCTCTATTGAAATTGTTTCCATTTCTATTATTGAATGTGTTATTTCTAGTGTTGGGATTATTGTTTCTATTAAAATTTGTATTGTTTCTATTGTTATTAAAATTGTTTCCCCTACCAAAATTGTTATTTCTGAAGTTAACAAAATTATTATTTCTGTTATTACTATGGTTATTCATGCGATTTGTGTTGTTAAAATTTCTATTCTGTTTTCTATTATTATTATTAAATCTAATTCTCTGATGCATAATATGTGCTTGGGCATTTGAATTGTTGGATTCTTCTGCAATTTCTAAGGCTTCTGCAAATGTTTTTACTCTGCTTGCTTCTATTGTTTTGACTATTTCTCTATTGGCTAATCCATTTTTAAATGCGTTAAATGCAATGATACCATTTGATTGTATTATTGCATTTCTGCTTTTTTCACCTATGCTTGATATTTGTAATTCGTTTAATTCTGAAATTAAACTTTAAATTTTGTCTGCAAATTTTCGTATGTGACCTTGTTGTTTTATTTTATTTAAGTCACTTAGGATGTTATTTGGTGTTTGTTTTGTCTTATAATTTTTCTTTAGTTCACTGATTAATTCTTCCAAATTGTTTGGAATTCTAGTTAGCTTAATTCTGTTTTGTACTTTTTGATCTAACCTGGTTTTAAAAATGAATTGAAAGAAATTGTGGTAAAGTAAGAAAATAAAAAACATGTTGATTATTGAGTTCTTTTTTCAACTTTGTTATTTGTTGTTGAGCTTCTCATTTATTTAAATGAAAGTTTATAACATAATGACTCTAGTTGTTCTAAGAAACTTTGGGTAAAGGTTCCCTGATGATCTGCATTAGCAACAGTGAAATGCGCATAGGATCCAGCTAAACCCCTCAATAATCAATTTCAATGTATTTTATTAAAAAATATTTTACTGAATAAGTAAAATATAATTTTGGGATTATTAGTGCGTTTACAAATTTTAAACTTAAATTGTAAAAATTCCCATAAAAACACTAATTACTAATTATTAATTTGACGGCACCCGGTCAAAAAATACTTGTGTGGCAACACTCTATCTTGCATAGCTGTTGTTGTTATTTACATTTATTTTCTTTTTACATACTCTTTATATCTACAATTTGATGCTGAAAAAAAGTCAGCCATTGTAGTAATGGTAAAGTAAGAAAATAAAAAACATGTTGATTATTGAGTTCTTGTTTCAACTTTGTTATTTGTTGTTGAGCTTCTCATTTATTTAAATGAAAGTTTATAACATAATGACTCTAGTTGTTCTAAGAAACTTTGGGTAAAGGTTCCCTGATGATCTGCATTAGCAACAGTGAAATGCGCATAGGATCCAGCTAAACCCCTCAATAATCAATTTCAATGTATTTTATTAAAAAAATATTTTACTGAATAAGTAAAATATAATTTTGGGATTATTAGTGCGTTTACAAATTTTAAACTTAAATTGTAAAAATTCCCATAAAAACACTAATTACTAAATTGTGTTTCTTTGTATCATCTAGGGTCTCTTGAATCAATTCCAAATTGGCTATGAATGGGTTAAGTTCTTCCTTTCTACCATGGTATATGGGGATTAATTTTGCAATTGATGCAAGTTCTGAAGCGTTCATTGTCATTGTTGCAGTTGATTGTGAAGTGTTGTTTGTCATATCTGGTTTTTTTGAAATTTTTCTAATTATTTATTGATGTAGAGAGCTAGGGATTTCTAATTCTAATCTTTTTCTTGTTGCTATTTTTGAAAGTTTGTCTCTTATGTCTAGGAAAAATGCGTCGGCTGCGACTTTGTGTGAAGTTGTCAGTCGATTATAGTTTACGTTTAATATAACTCTTATTTCTTCAAATTTGGTTATTAAATTCTGTATGTGTTTTTCAATTGTCTCGTCTTTTGTTGTTCTATCAGTGTTTAAACATTTACAGGACTTATCAAAATTTTCTTTTATCAATCTAACTTTACAAACAATATTTTGCCATTCCATTGATTTAAAAATGTAGGTTTATTTAATTTTGTTTTCTTTTAAAATTAAATTTTATCTAAATTGTCACTACGGCTAGCATACTTTTTTCTCAGGGATCTTTTGTGTAAGATATATAATTTAATTAATATATTTAATGCGTTTAATATAACTAATATTAACATAAGTATAAATACTGAATCTATTTGTCTAGTGTGGTCTACAATTTCAACATTATTAACTACATTGGCATTTGGGTTAGCTATTTTTGATGATTTTCCTCCCATTTTTACTAATTTTGTATTTTTTTAAATGTATCTTTTTTACGTGTTTTTTTACTAACGAATAAGTTATTCTAATATATGTATTAAGATTTTAATAATAATTGCTAAAAAAGTAGTTTTTATATTCATCAATGTTTGGTAATTCATTAGAGTGCTGACAATCTTGAACTAATTTTCGTTCGGCAATTACAAAGTGTGATTTAATTACATTGGTATTTAAGAAAATGATTTCAAATGTAAATTTTTGTATTTATTGAAGACATCTTGTTGCTTCCTGTTGAAAAGTTTTTGCAATTTTTTTTGTAGGTATATTGTATAACTTCCTCGACTATTTCTTCGGGCATTTGTTAAAAGTCACGGGTTACATTCCAGTTTGTAGAAATGTTAACGAATATTTTTAGTGTACGCTGATTTCAGGACATTATTTCATTGTTTATCAAAAGTCCATTTCAGCTATTAACTTTTTGTCACAAGGCTCTTTTTGGTCCGCAGGATCGTAGTTGCAGGATCGCCATGTAAAGGATTATCTACCGTTTCGTCAGAGAGTGTGTAAAAATGTGTGCTTCCCTATAGCCCAATTATTGTTTTTATCCAGCTGTACAGGGGGTCCAGCTTATAAATAGGCGTTCAAAGGAACTGCCCAAAAGGTTTGAAAATTCAATTAAAAAACAAGGCAAGTTATTGCCGGATTACGTTTAGAAATTAAATTCCGATTTTATTCACAATTTGCTCTGCTTATATACTATTTTTACAATTCTTACTTAGCCTTTCTAACATACGTTTACATATCTACAATTATGTTTTGTTCCTTTCTTCACTATAACAATGATAAGCATATTTTTAAACAACCAATCAAAATTTGGTAAAAGGTAATTAAATTATGACTCAAAAGTATGTCACTCAATTTCTTGCATTCAGCATGTAAAATGCAATGTTGCAATGCTTGTGCATTGAACTGCTATTAAAGCAATGCAAGTAATTTATGTTACAGTGCACTACCATAAGTGTGGTACAATACATTAATAACACTGTGATGCAAAAGTTAAGAAAAAAATTATTCAGGAGCTCTCATGTAGCAATTCTGTTTTCTTGGTGCCCATAGAGAACGAAAATACCTTTGGTTTTTTTAGATCACTTGGGAAAGTGATTTTATAACGGTAAATATGGAGAAAAACTGTTTCTTGGAGTTCATAGAGGTCAAAAACACCTTTGGTTTTTTAGATCACTTCGGAAAGTGATTTTATAACGGTAAATATGAAAAAATTCAGAATTTCAAACTGAGAGAGTCATACCTTCTTTGTTTCATAATGGATTTCTATTCCTTATTCTATTATTATTATAATTTAAAGGAGCTGATATTATCCTTCAAACAAGACATATTTTGTGTAAATCAGTCAATAAATGGCTAAGCTATAGTGGTTCAAGTGTGAAAATAAAATAAATTAAAATAAATGAATTTTTTTCTCATAACCAACTTAGAGCCTGAGGAAAATTTTTTTAAATGTGTTTTTTTTGACACTTCAACCACTATAACTTAGCCATTTAATTATTTTGTGACTTAATAATAAATGCTGGTAACACCACCGTGTTCAACAACCAATTCACAGCTTATGATGAACAACATCGAATAAAATTTCATTCGAGTATTCAAATAATTCTTATTTTGTTAAATACATTTTTATTATCTTGAAGTTAAGCAACCTAATTTAAAAAATATGAGCTTCTGACATGGAAGCAAAACAGATAAACGTTATTATGAAGTAAAAGTAAAAAAATATGATGAACATAGAAAAATTATCTCAATTTCTTTTATTCGAACGAAATGAGTATTTGAATATCCAGCTTTTTTTCGATTCGTCTTGTTTGAATGTACATCACTACAACATTTTTGCTATGTATTTCGAATCAATTGAATAATTTGGTGATATTTTCCATTACATGGCAGAAATAATAAGCTTAAGCTAAGATCTACCACTTCTAGCTTCATTTTCAGATGTAACATGAACCAATATGTGCTATATTAACAAAAATATTTGAGGTACAAAATACACATTTTGGAAGTATCAACTAAAAGTACTCTTAACAAACGTGGGTACCATTCTTGTATGATTTTATTTTCATTTTGGCCCCATTTAATATATGAAATTTTTTTTTTATGCATGTTTTTTTTATTTATTATATCTTCATATATGAACTAACAATAAGTATTCAAATCTTAAATCTAACATATAATTAATAGGCCCGACCAATGCCAGACATAACTAAGTGATAGTTGTAAATAATACATAAGTGGTGATAAGAAAAAAAAAATTTTTTTTCAAGCAACTTCATTCGGAGTGTTTAGTATTAGAGCCCTTTTATCTCTCTTTTTAAGCGGATGTGTCCAGTAAAGTTCAAAATGTTACGAGCAAGCGGATTAGGATGTGACACGAGTTTAGTTAGATATTTGCCTGCGTATTTTGCAATTTCTTCAATCACTAGTGGCATATTTAAATCACGATGTATATTTGAATTCTTAATGTTTGTTTTGTCTTCGTTGAATTCTCTCTACATTGGAAGCAGAAGCAGTGCCCCATAACTGGATACCATAACACCATATTGGCTTTAAAAGCGACTTGTACATTAAAAGTTTGCAGTCTAGGCTGAGTGTTGCATTTCTGTCAATCAGCCAATGTACCTGAGTTAATTTTAGTTTCATTTGAGTTAACTTATAGTCAATGTGATGTTTCCATGTAAGCCGTCGATCGATGTGTATACCAAGATATTTCACATGTGAATGTTGAGGAACAACTTGATTATTAATCCGAATGGGGGAACAAGTATCTCTTCGTAAGGTAAATGTTATATGGACACACTTTTGTTCATTTACCTTAATTCTCCATAAGTTTAACCATAGTTCCATCTAACTAATGTGTTCCTGGAGTTTTCGGGATGTCTAATCAGGGTTTTCGTGCATACTAAGGCAGGCGGTATCGTCGGCAAATGTAGAAGTGTGGAAGTCCGGTGTGCCCTGTGGCACACCGGATGAGATAGTTTCAGGCAGACTCATAAAGTGTCCTTCCACAACTGTAAATTTTCGTGCAACAATGTAACTTTCCAAAAGATTTAGAATGTTTATTGGTAAGTACGTCTTCAATTTCAAAATCAGGCCTTCATGCCACACTTCATCAAATGCCTGAGAAACATCAATAGCACGGCAGCACAATACTTCTTTTCCTCAAATGTTTTTCTGATAGATTGAACCAATCTATGCGTTTGCTCAATGGTGCTATGCTGACTTCTAAAACCAAATTGATGATCTGGGATGCACCCACTATCAGTTAAAATTGGGGACAATTTTGTCATGTCCAGCTTTTTGAAGAGTTTTGACATAGTTGACAGCAAACTTATTGGCCTATATGACTCAGCCTTGGTAAGATCTTTAATAATAATAATACTCCAGTCGTAAAATGGCAATAAAAATAAATAACAGAACTCTAATTGCAGTACGAGGTAACTTAATCAGCATCTGGTTACTAATTGTATCCATACCGGAAGCTTTTTTCGGGTTGAGTTCGGCAATTAGGTTTTTTACATCACACATCGTAAATTTTAAGGGTCGAGGGGGTAGAGCAACTACATTCGGCAAATCAGCAACACCGGTACATCTATTTGGTGTAAATACGGATTTTAAATGCTTAGCAAATATGTTACCTTAGTGCGCAGAGGTAGCTTAAACTCAACGGGTGTTTTAAGCTTTTTAGCAGCGCGCCAATAAGAGTAATTAGATTCTGGTGTGACATAAAGACCTTCCAGATAATTTTTAAAAGATGCAGTTTTTTCAGATGCAAGCAACTCTTGGAGTCGTTTAGTGCACTCGTTAAATCTGATTTTGTGTTGAGGTGATCTGTGCTGTTGCCATTTCCTTCTAGCTCTTCTTTTTCACGTACAAGATGTTCAACGTCTGTAGAATAAATTTTATTGAACCCAGTATGCGGATGGGAGGTAGTGGCATGTTCAGAAGCTTGTTAAATATTCTCGTTAAGATTTGCAATGTTCGATTCAATATCATTGGGTGTTCTTAGCGTTATATTTTCCGTGCAATGAAGTAGTATGAATGTGAGGCTTTCGTATC
This sequence comes from Tachina fera, assembly GCA_905220375.1. NCBI lineage: Eukaryota > Metazoa > Arthropoda > Insecta > Diptera > Tachinidae > Tachina > Tachina fera. Next base: position 118,168,703 of record LR999963.1, on the reverse strand, counting down.
AAGAATCCCATACATTTTTGGGATCATGTCTACGCTACAGTCGATATTTTAAGTTAGTTGATTGGTACGCTACACAAAGAGAGTGTAGTGTTGTTTCCATCCCTGGAAAAAGTGTATTTCTTGGCGCGTTAAGATTTGTGGTTTTTATATTTTAATAATATTTCTTGGCGCGTTAAGATTTGTGGTTTTATAATTTCTTTGTATTCGCTTCGTCCGTGGGTGGTCAAGTTAATTGTTTGAAATTGTGTGTGAGTAATGAGATTCGGCAACTGGGCTGGCACGACTTGGCTTGGCTTGGGTTGGCTTGGCTTGGTTTGGCCGGGGTTTGGTCGGGGTTTGGGCGGGGGTTTGGGCGGGGGTTTGGGCGGGGGTTTGGGCGGGGGTTTGGCTGGGGTTGGTTAGGATTTGTATACTAATTTTGTATGAGAAAAGTATTGTATTGTTGTTCTGTTGTTAAAAGTTCTGTTGTGGTTTTTTTTTCGTTGATATGTACGAATGTGTTTGGTATGTAGCTACAAGTTTTTAAAATTGTGTGTAATCAGATTCGGTTTCTGTTGTAGTTTTTTTTTCATTGATGTATATGAATGTGTTTGAAACAGTTGATTTAAGTCGGTATTTTAGTTTCATCGATCGGTACGCTACACAAAGAGAGTGTAGTGTTGTTTCCATCCCTGGAAAAAGTGTATTTCTTGGCGCGTTAAGATTTGTGGTTTTTATATTTTAATAATATTTCTTGGCGCGTTAAGATTTGTGGTTTTATAATTTCTTTGTATTCGCTTCGTCCGTGGGTGGTCAAGTTAATTGTTTGAAATAGATTTCTTAATGTGTGAAAAAAAGTTTAATTGTTGGCGCGTCTAGATTTGTGGTGTAAAATGTATGAAATATTTAGTTTAGTGCTTTTAGTTGGAAGAAAAAATGTAATAGAAAAAGGTATATTTAAACTTGTTTGTGGTTCTGCAAATATTTGAAAAATATATTTCTGATTACGAATTTTTTCAATGTATGAAATATTTAGAAAATGTATATTTAAACTTGTTTGTGGTTCTGCAAAATATTTTGAAAAATATATTTCTGATTACGAATTTTTTCAATGTATGAAATATTTATAAAAGGTATATATAAACTTGTTTGTGGTTCTGCAAATATTTGAAAAATATAGTTTTGATAACGAATTTTTTCGCTTGTAATTCTACAATTAATGAAAAAATAGGTTTATGACTGTATGGGAATATGATTTTATGAAAAATGTAGTATAAATAGAGGGTGTTAGGATTTCAATTTCTCAAACACATAATAGTTTAGATTGAAAAATGTTGAGTGAAAATGAAGACACATTTTTGGAACCGGGTCAGGAGATTGAAATACCTGAAACACCCCCACCACTACCATCTCAGAGGACCATGTCACCACCCCCACCACCTCCACCACTATCATCTTTGAGGGTTTTATTGTCTTCTTCATCTCCCTTACCTTCAGAGTATGACGATGAAGAAGAATATGAAAATGACAATGAGGATGAAGAAGAAGAAGAAGAAGAAGAAGAAGAAGAAGAAGATCAATGGGTTGAAGAATATTTAACAAGACGAAGAGAAGAAGATAGGTTTGTGGTTAAATTTTGCAATAAATATAAGCAAAAAATAGAAATAGAAAAGAAAAAAATAAAAGAATCTCAAAAAAGAGTAAAGAGATTAAAGACTAAATTAAAAAAATTTTTAGAACTAAAAAATTTAAATTTAAGTACACCTCTAAGTGGGTTTAAAAAAAAAATTAAATGTTTAATTTGCTTAGAATATAAGATAGGGTTAAATATTATATTAATTAATTGTAGTCATTATTATTGTTATAAGTGCCTTAGTGAGTATAATAAAACCATATGCCCTATCTGTAGACAACCTATTTTAACGTATTATAGAGTTACAGAACAGGGTGAAAGATTATTAATTAAAAGTCTACGTTGTAGTATGGTAGATCTAACTAGTGAATAAGAAGTAATATAAGAAAAAATGGGTTTTAAAATATAAAAAATAAAAATAAATACATAAATAAATAAAACAAGGAAAAAAATATGGTTTTAAAAAAATAAAAAATAAATAAAACAAAATTGCATTCTTTTTTTAATTTTTATTAGACATTTCTTTTTCAGGCTTAAGAGTTTGACAATAAAAAATACGTTTATAAAGATTAAAAAGTTTAAGTGCTAACAAATACTTTTCGTAAAATGATTGACATCGACAAATGTTAAATGAATAATAATTTTCACAATCATATGTATGTATGTTATTATTTATACATTTAAATGGAGTGTTTACATTATTATAAACTCTTAATTCATTTATAAGTTTAATAAATAAATGTATGTGCTCCTCATCAATCTGATCACTGTGTTTTATTAGTAATTGTTCCAATTCAGCTGAAGACAACATTTTGAGTTAAATTGTAGTACAAGTAGTAGCGATAGTGGTGTACACTGTATAAGGATTAATAATCAACTCATAAGAAATTTATTTATATATAACATTTAACATTTGTGATAAGAAATTTATTTATATATAACATTTAACACTCCTAGTTTACTTCTCCTCCCTAATCCTAGTTCAAGAAAAAATTTTTTGTATATAAATGAGACTTGTTTGCAGCTAATAAAATCATTCTTGTTTTAAAAATTCTTTCTAACACACACGTAATAATTTATAAAAAGAAAGCAACGTAAAAAAAATGGACGGCAGATTTATTTGTGAATTTTGTAAAAAATTATTCACAATGAATACGAATTTAAAACGTCATATTCGAAGGTATCACAATGGTCCTTCCTCATCGTTTAAGTGTACAACGTGCAAAAGACATTTTTCAGATAGAGGGGAATGGCACCGACACACACACAAACACACTGAGACAGAAAGTAATAACAATGATGAAAACATTAATATTTTTTGTGATGATTGTGAAAAAGTTATTCCAAGAAAAAATTGGTCTTATCATAAAAGAACAAACGAGCATAAAATTAATTGTTCTAAGAGATCAGATGAAGATGATGGTAATTTAAAATGTATAAAATCTTCATTCAGCAATCGTATCGTATCTTATTTAATTGAAAATGAAAATAAAAATGAGTTAATACCTGAGAATTTTCTAGCTACAATCAGAGAAATGGTAATAAGATTATTATGTAATCACATACAAAAACATGAAAATATAAAATTCAACATGGAGTTGTTCGCTGAATACATATTGATAAAGGAAGATGATGATTCATCTATGATTGATATAAAGTCTCATCAGACTAAAATGACTATTCTTGAAATGTATTCAACAAGAGAACATATCCTTGATATTTACAATGAACAATGTGATGTTATAGTGAAAAAGATGAGCGAATTTCAGGAGCGAGATAGTGGTTGGACATTGGTTCAAATTATGCATTTGGAGGTGAATATTAACCAATACAAGTGTATAAAAGGCTCGCATTATATTCCCTTACCACCCTCAATACTGAGGAAGTTAGCTTGTATTAATGTTCAAAATAACGATGAGTATTGTTTCAAATGGGCACTAATATCAGCATTGAATCCAGTTGTTTTAAATTCAAATAGATGTACATCATACAAAATAATCAATATTGAAGATGAAGTACTTGTGTTGGAAAACGGGATTGTTTTAAATTTTAAAAACTTGAGTTTTCCACTTCAGATTAATGCAATCAAAATCTTTGAAGCCAATAACAGTGATATTAGTATTAACGTGTTTGGTCTAGATGAGGATAATAATGTAATCGGTCCATATTATTTTACACAAAAGGAAAAATTCAATCATATCAACTTGTTGCTGCTTGAAGACGATGAAAAATCACATTATATATGGATTAAAAATATGTCAAGGTAAAGATATATATACATATGTATATAGTACTTTTTTAGACAAAAAGTATACTAGTTAATTTTTTTCTTTTATATTTGTCTATTTACAGATTAATTAAAAGTCAATTAACACACCATAAGCGAAAATCGTATATATGCAATAGTTGTCTAATACATTTTCATGAGGAATCATCACTGATACAACATAAAAAAGAATGTAATAGGCTAGTAACGAAAATGCCCACCTTAGAAAACAGTAAGCTTAGTTTTAAGAATTTTAAAAAGCAAATTAATGTGCCTTTTGTTGGCTATGCTGATTTCGAGTGTATACTTGAATCAGTTAATATACAAAATTCATCTAATGTAAAATCAGTACAAAAACATATTCCATTTGCTTATAGCTATTACATTAAGTGTTCTTATAATTCAGATTTAGATATTTTTAGAATTTACAGTGGTGTTGATGCACCACAACATTTTTTTAAAAGTTTAGTTCATGATATTTTATCTATTTACACTAGACATCTGAGTGTTGTTAAACCAATGAACCCCTTAACACCCCTTCAACAGATGCAACATTATGAATGCAAGACTTGTCATATTTGTTCTAGACCTTTAACTAATGAGAATAAAGTAGCTGATCATTGTCATCTAACTGGTCAATATAGGGGTGCAGCCCATAACCAGTGTAATTTAGAATATCAAATTTCAAATTTCATCCCTATATTTTTCCATAATCTCTCGGCATATGATTGTCATCTGTTTGTAAGACAGCTTTCAACAATTGAAGGTGATATAAATATAATACCTTCAAATAAGGAGATTTATGTATCCATATCAAAGAGAATTACAGTCAATGAAAAAGCTACATTTGAGTTACGTTTTCTCGATTCATTTAGGTTTATGCCATCGAGTATATCAAAGCTAGCCAGTTATTTGTCCGACAGTGATTTATCGACAGTAAAGTCAAGCTATCCAAATCCTGAAGAATTCAATTTGATGAGACGTAAGGGAGTCTTTCCGTATGACTATTTAGATTCAATTAATCGACTTGATGAAATTCAATTACCACCTCGTTCAGAATTCTTCAATAAATTAAGTAATGAGTCATGTAGTGTACAGGATTATGAACATGCGGAAAAAGTATGGTCAACATTTAAATGTGTAACATTAAAGGATTATTTGCTTTTATACCTAAAAGTAGATGTTCTTTTACTTTGTGACATATTTGAAAATTTCCGTAAAGTTTGTGTAAGCATATATAATTTAGATCCATGTCAATATTATACCACTCCAGGTCTATCCTGGGATGCAATGCTAAAAACAACCGAAATAGAATTAGAGTTGTTGACAGATATTAATATCTACAATTTTGTTCTTCAAGGTATAAGGGGTGGTATTGTACAGTGTTCTAATCGACATTCAGTAGCTAATAATAAATATATTAGTGAATATGATTCTAGCAAAGAATCAAATTATCTAATATATTTAGATGTTAATAACTTATATGGTTATGCAATGTCACAATACCTACCCTATAAGAATTTCAAATGGGTTGAGAATTTCGAAAATTTCAACGTTAATAATATAGCAGAAGATTCACCATTGGGATATATATTAGAAGTGGATCTAGAATATCCATCTATGCTGCATGACTATCATAATGATTTACCATTTTGTTCTGAAAATAAGAAAATCGAAATCATGAAACAAAAGAAACTAATAACTGATCTAAATAATAAAACCAACTATATAATACATTATCGTAATTTGCAGCAGTGTATACAGCATGGATTAATTTTAAAGAAAATATATAGAATTCTTCAATTTAATCAATTGGATTGGTTAAAAAAATATATTGATTTAAATAATCATCATAGGACTCTGGCTAAAAATTCATTTGAAGAAAATTTTTTTAAATTGCTAAATAATGCGGTATATGGAAAGACTATGGAAAACGTCGACAAGAGGAAAGATATTAAAATAGTATGTCAATGGGAGAGTAGGGGTAAACGTTTAGGAGCTAGGGCTCTTATAGCTAAACCAAATTTTCATAGTTCACTTCAGATTCATGATAATATGCATGTCATTCAAATGAAAAGAATTAAATCTGTGTACAATAAACCTATTTATATTGGATTTTCTGTTTTAGAAATATCTAAATGGAAAATGTATAATTTTCACTATGATTACATAAAACCAAAATATTGTGAAAACATAAAACTCAATTATATGGATACTGATTCCTTTATTTACGATATTAAAACAGATGACCTATACAGTGATATTAAAGGCGATATAAATACTCATTTTGATACGTCTGCATATCCGATAGATAATGTCTACAATATCCCACTTCTCAATAAGAAAGTTTTAGGCATGATGAAGGATGAGTGTAATGGTAAAGTTATTAAAGAATTCATTGGTTTAAGAGCAAAAATGTACTCAGTTAAAAAAGATGGAGAAGAAAAAGAAATTAAAAAAATTAAAGGGGTTAAGCAGTGTATCACTAACAAATTGAGTATAGATGATTTTAGAAAATGTTTGCTAGATAAAAAATTATATTATGATTCCATGTATGTGTTTAGATCTAAGGTTCACCATATTTATACTCAACATATTAGAAAACTAACGTTAAGCTATTTAGATGATAAGAGATATATAAGAGATAATGGTATTAATACTTATGCATGGGGACATTATAGAATACCATCATCAAATTTAAGTTTATATAGTGATATTATGCGAAATGATGATGATGAAATTTTCCTAGATGTAAATATAGATTAAGTATAGTTAATAAGAATTTATAATTGTAAATGAATTAATAAAGAAAAAAATAATAATAAAAAATAAAGCAATCATTTTTTTTTTTATTTTAAATTATATTTATTGTATATAAATTTTAAACACAAGTGTCCACAATTATATGTATTAAATTTTTGTTTTCGTTCGTAATTATATGCAATAGGTAATTTTAAATAGTTGATGATTTCAAGTGGTGGTTGCAAGTTTCCAAAGCTATCAAAGTATTCTTTATAATTATGATTCCATGTATGTGTTTAGATCTAAGGTTCACCATATTTATACTCAACATATTAGAAAACTAACGTTAAGCTATTTAGATGATAAGAGATATATAAGAGATAATGGTATTAATACTTATGCATGGGGACATTATAGAATACCATCATCAAATTTAAGTTTATATAGTGATATTATGCGAAATGATGATGATGAAATTTTCCTAGATGTAAATATAGATTAAGTATAGTTAATAAGAATTTATAATTGTAAATGAATTAATAAAGAAAAAAATAATAATAAAAAATAAAGCAATCATTTTTTTTTTTTATTTTAAATTATATTTATTGTATATAAATTTTAAACACAAGTGTCCACAATTATATGTATTAAATTTTTGTTTTCGTTCGTAATTATATGCAATAGGTAATTTTAAATAGTTGATGATTTCAAGTGGTGGTTGCAAGTTTCCAAAGCTATCAAAGTATTCTTTATAATTATGATTCCATGTATGTGTTTAGATCTAAGGTTCACCATATTTATACTCAACATATTAGAAAACTAACGTTAAGCTATTTAGATGATAAGAGATATATAAGAGATAATGGTATTAATACTTATGCATGGGGACATTATAGAATACCATCATCAAATTTAAGTTTATATAGTGATATTATGCGAAATGATGATGATGAAATTTTCCTAGATGTAAATATAGATTAAGTATAGTTAATAAGAATTTATAATTGTAAATGAATTAATAAAGAAAAAAATAATAATAAAAAATAAAGCAATCATTTTTTTTTTTATTTTAAATTATATTTATTGTATATAAATTTTAAACACAAGTGTCCACAATTATATGTATTAAATTTTTGTTTTCGTTCGTAATTATATGCAATAGGTAATTTTAAATAGTTGATGATTTCAAGTGGTGGTTGCAAGTTTCCAAAGCTATCAAAGTATTCTTTATAATCATGATTTTTATAATATGCTACCCAATGTGTTCCAGCGCCGTTTACATCATCCAAATTTATTATAACTTTTATCATAATCCATTGCAATATCTGATGATGATGCTGATGATGATGATGATGATGATGATGATGACGGTTTTACTTTTTTATTGTTTGATTTAAATGTTTGTACATTATCTAGTTTACTTATTATATTTTTTAATGGTTTTGTTATAGGTTGAAAGGTATCCTCCAACATATTAACTTTATCGATTTCATTTAATTTTATTTTTTTTAGTTTTTCTTTTAATACTGTTCTAGTATTTATAAGTTCTTTCATAAGTTTTTTATTCATGATTATACTTTTGTCAACTTCCAAAGAGCTATCGAATTGTTATCGATTTGTTATCGAACTGCTATCCAACTGCTATCGAACTGGTTCTGAACTGCTTTCGAACAGCTTTTATACTGCTTCTGATGAGCTATCGATCAGCTTTATATCTGATATCAAAAGTGATATCAGATATAAAGCTGAAGCAGTTCAGAACCAGTTCGATAGCAGTTGGATAGCAGTTCGATAACAAATCGATAACAATTCGATAGCTCTTTGGAAGTTGACAAAAGTATAATCATGAATAAAAAACTTATGAAAGAACTTATAAATACTAGAACAGTATTAAAAGAAAAACTAAAAAAAATAAAATTAAATGAAATCGATAAAGTTAATATGTTGGAGGATACCTTTCAACCTATAACAAAACCATTAAAAAATATAATAAGTAAACTAGATAATGTACAAACATTTAAATCAAACAATAAAAAAGTAAAACCGTCATCATCATCATCATCATCATCATCATCAGCATCATCATCAGATATTGCAATGGATTATGATAAAAGTTATAATAAATTTGGATGATGTAAACGGCGCTGGAACACATTGGGTAGCATATTATAAAAATCATGATTATAAAGAATACTTTGATAGCTTTGGAAACTTGCAACCACCACTTGAAATCATCAACTATTTAAAATTACCTATTGCATATAATTACGAACGAAAACAAAAATTTAATACATATAATTGTGGACACTTGTGTTTAAAATTTATATACAATAAATATAATTTAAAATAAAAAAAAAAATGATTGCTTTATTTTTTATTATTATTTTTTTCTTTATTAATTCATTTACAATTATAAATTCTTATTAACTATACTTAATCTATATTTACATCTAGGAAAATTTCATCATCATCATTTCGCATAATATCACTATATAAACTTAAATTTGATGATGGTATTCTATAATGTCCCCATGCATAAGTATTAATACCATTATCTCTTATATATCTCTTATCATCTAAATAGCTTAACGTTAGTTTTCTAATATGTTGAGTATAAATATGGTGAACCTTAGATCTAAACACATACATGGAATCATAATTATAAAGAATACTTTGATAGCTTTGGAAACTTGCAACCACCACTTGAAATCATCAACTATTTAAAATTACCTATTGCATATAATTACGAACGAAAACAAAAATTTAATACATATAATTGTGGACACTTGTGTTTAAAATTTATATACAATAAATATAATTTAAAATAAAAAAAAAAAATGATTGCTTTATTTTTTATTATTATTTTTTTCTTTATTAATTCATTTACAATTATAAATTCTTATTAACTATACTTAATCTATATTTACATCTAGGAAAATTTCATCATCATCATTTCGCATAATATCACTATATAAACTTAAATTTGATGATGGTATTCTATAATGTCCCCATGCATAAGTATTAATACCATTATCTCTTATATATCTCTTATCATCTAAATAGCTTAACGTTAGTTTTCTAATATGTTGAGTATAAATATGGTGAACCTTAGATCTAAACACATACATGGAATCATAATTATAAAGAATACTTTGATAGCTTTGGAAACTTGCAACCACCACTTGAAATCATCAACTATTTAAAATTACCTATTGCATATAATTACGAACGAAAACAAAAATTTAATACATATAATTGTGGACACTTGTGTTTAAAATTTATATACAATAAATATAATTTAAAATAAAAAAAAAAATGATTGCTTTATTTTTTATTATTATTTTTTTCTTTATTAATTCATTTACAATTATAAATTCTTATTAACTATACTTAATCTATATTTACATCTAGGAAAATTTCATCATCATCATTTCGCATAATATCACTATATAAACTTAAATTTGATGATGGTATTCTATAATGTCCCCATGCATAAGTATTAATACCATTATCTCTTATATATCTCTTATCATCTAAATAGCTTAACGTTAGTTTTCTAATATGTTGAGTATAAATATGGTGAACCTTAGATCTAAACACATACATGGAATCATAATATAATTTTTTATCTAGCAAACATTTTCTAAAATCATCTATACTCAATTTGTTAGTGATACACTGCTTAACCCCTTTAATTTTTTTAATTTCTTTTTCTTCTCCATCTTTTTTAACTGAGTACATTTTTGCTCTTAAACCAATGAATTCTTTAATAACTTTACCATTACACTCATCCTTCATCATGCCTAAAACTTTCTTATTGAGAAGTGGGATATTGTAGACATTATCTATCGGATATGCAGACGTATCAAAATGAGTATTTATATCGCCTTTAATATCACTGTATAGGTCATCTGTTTTAATATCGTAAATAAAGGAATCAGTATCCATATAATTGAGTTTTATGTTTTCACAATATTTTGGTTTTATGTAATCATAGTGAAAATTATACATTTTCCATTTAGATATTTCTAAAACAGAAAATCCAATATAAATAGGTTTATTGTACACAGATTTAATTCTTTTCATTTGAATGACATGCATATTATCATGAATCTGAAGTGAACTATGAAAATTTGGTTTAGCTATAAGAGCCCTAGCTCCTAAACGTTTACCCCTACTCTCCCATTGACATACTATTTTAATATCTTTCCTCTTGTCGACGTTTTCCATAGTCTTTCCATATACCGCATTATTTAGCAATTTAAAAAAATTTTCTTCAAATGAATTTTTAGCCAGAGTCCTATGATGATTATTTAAATCAATATATTTTTTTAACCAATCCAATTGATTAAATTGAAGAATTCTATATATTTTCTTTAAAATTAATCCATGCTGTATACACTGCTGCAAATTACGATAATGTATTATATAGTTGGTTTTATTATTTAGATCAGTTATTAGTTTCTTTTGTTTCATGATTTCGATTTTCTTATTTTCAGAACAAAATGGTAAATCATTATGATAGTCATGCAGCATAGATGGATATTCTAGATCCACTTCTAATATATATCCCAATGGTGAATCTTCTGCTATATTATTAACGTTGAAATTTTCGAAATTCTCAACCCATTTGAAATTCTTATAGGGTAGGTATTGTGACATTGCATAACCATATAAGTTATTAACATCTAAATATATTAGATAATTTGATTCTTTGCTAGAATCATATTCACTAATATATTTATTATTAGCTACTGAATGTCGATTAGAACACTGTACAATACCACCCCTTATACCTTGAAGAACAAAATTGTAGATATTAATATCTGTCAACAACTCTAATTCTATTTCGGTTGTTTTTAGCATTGCATCCCAGGATAGACCTGGAGTGGTATAATATTGACATGGATCTAAATTATATATGCTTACACAAACTTTACGGAAATTTTCAAATATGTCACAAAGTAAAAGAACATCTACTTTTAGGTATAAAAGCAAATAATCCTTTAATGTTACACATTTAAATGTTGACCATACTTTTTCCGCATGTTCATAATCCTGTACACTACATGACTCATTACTTAATTTATTGAAGAATTCTGAACGAGGTGGTAATTGAATTTCATCAAGTCGATTAATTGAATCTAAATAGTCATACGGAAAGACTCCCTTACGTCTCATCAAATTGAATTCTTCAGGATTTGGATAGCTTGACTTTACTGTCGGACAAATAACTGGCTAGCTTTGATATACTCGATGGCATAAACCTAAATGAATCGAGAAAACGTAACTCAAATGTAGCTTTTTCATTGACTGTAATTCTCTTTGATATGGATACATAAATCTCCTTATTTGAAGGTATTATATTTATATCACCTTCAATTGTTGAAAGCTGTCTTACAAACAGATGACAATCATATGCCGAGAGATTATGGAAAAATATAGGGATGAAATTTGAAATTTGATATTCTAAATTACACTGGTTATGGGCTGCACCCCTATATTGACCAGTTAGATGACAATGATCAGCTACTTTATTCTCATTAGTTAAAGGTCTAGAACAAATATGACAAGTCTTGCATTCATAATGTTGCATCTGTTGAAGGGGTGTTAAGGGGTTCATTGGTTTAACAACACTCAGATGTCTAGTGTAAATAGATAAAATATCATGAACTAAACTTTTAAAAAAATGTTGTGGTGCATCAACACCACTGTAAATTCTAAAAATATCTAAATCTGAATTATAAGAACACTTAATGTAATAGCTATAAGCAAATGGAATATGTTTTTGTACTGATTTTACATTAGATGAATTTTGTATATTAACTGATTCAAGTATACACTCGAAATCAGCATAGCCAACAAAAGGCACATTAATTTGCTTTTTAAAATTCTTAAAACTAAGCTTACTGTTTTCTAAGGTGGGCATTTTCGTTACTAGCCTATTACATTCTTTTTTATGTTGTATCAGTGATGATTCCTCATGAAAATGTATTAGACAACTATTGCATATATACGATTTTCGCTTATGGTGTGTTAATTGACTTTTAATTAATCTGTAAATAGACAAATATAAAAGAAAAAAATTAACTAGTATACTTTTTGTCTAAAAAAGTACTATATACATATGTATATATATCTTTACCTTGACATATTTTTAATCCATATATAATGTGATTTTTCATCGTCTTCAAGCAGCAACAAGTTGATATGATTGAATTTTTCCTTTTGTGTAAAATAATATGGACCGATTACATTATTATCCTCATCTAGACCAAACACGTTAATACTAATATCACTGTTATTGGCTTCAAAGATTTTGATTGCATTAATCTGAAGTGGAAAACTCAAGTTTTTAAAATTTAAAACAATCCCGTTTTCCAACACAAGTACTTCATCTTCAATATTGATTATTTTGTATGATGTACATCTATTTGAATTTAAAACAACTGGATTCAATGCTGATATTAGTGCCCATTTGAAACAATACTCATCGTTATTTTGAACATTAATACAAGCTAACTTCCTCAGTATTGAGGGTGGTAAGGGAATATAATGCGAGCCTTTTATACACTTGTATTGGTTAATATTCACCTCCAAATGCATAATTTGAACCAATGTCCAACCACTATCTCGCTCCTGAAATTCGCTCATCTTTTTCACTATAACATCACATTGTTCATTGTAAATATCAAGGATATGTTCTCTTGTTGAATACATTTCAAGAATAGTCATTTTAGTCTGATGAGACTTTATATCAATCATAGATGAATCATCATCTTCCTTTATCAATATGTATTCAGCGAACAACTCCATGTTGAATTTTATATTTTCATGTTTTTGTATGTGATTACATAATAATCTTATTACCATTTCTCTGATTGTAGCTAGAAAATTCTCAGGTATTAACTCATTTTTATTTTCATTTTCAATTAAATAAGATACGATACGATTGCTGAATGAAGATTTTATACATTTTAAATTACCATCATCTTCATCTGATCTCTTAGAACAATTAATTTTATGCTCGTTTGTTCTTTTATGATAAGACCAATTTTTTCTTGGAATAACTTTTTCACAATCATCACAAAAAATATTAATGTTTTCATCATTGTTATTACTTTCTGTCTCAGTGTGTTTGTGTGTGTGTCGGTGCCATTCCCCTCTATCTGAAAAATGTCTTTTGCACGTTGTACACTTAAACGATGAGGAAGGACCATTGTGATACCTTCGAATATGACGTTTTAAATTCGTATTCATTGTGAATAATTTTTTACAAAATTCACAAATAAATCTGCCGTCCATTTTTTTTACGTTGCTTTCTTTTTATAAATTATTACGTGTGTGTTAGAAAGAATTTTTAAAACAAGAATGATTTTATTAGCTGCAAACAAGTCTCATTTATATACAAAAAATTTTTTCTTGAACTAGGATTAGGGAGGAGAAGTAAACTAGGAGTGTTAAATGTTATATATAAATAAATTTCTTATCACAAATGTTAAATGTTATATATAAATAAATTTCTTATGAGTTGATTATTAATCCTTATACAGTGTACACCACTATCGCTACTACTTGTACTACAATTTAACTCAAAATGTTGTCTTCAGCTGAATTGGAACAATTACTAATAAAACACAGTGATCAGATTGATGAGGAGCACATACATTTATTTATTAAACTTATAAATGAATTAAGAGTTTATAATAATGTAAACACTCCATTTAAATGTATAAATAATAACATACATACATATGATTGTGAAAATTATTATTCATTTAACATTTGTCGATGTCAATCATTTTACGAAAAGTATTTGTTAGCACTTAAACTTTTTAATCTTTATAAACGTATTTTTTATTGTCAAACTCTTAAGCCTGAAAAAGAAATGTCTAATAAAAATTAAAAAAAGAATGCAATTTTGTTTTATTTATTTTTTATTTTTTTAAAACCATATTTTTTTCCTTGTTTTATTTATTTATGTATTTATTTTTATTTTTTATATTTTAAAACCCATTTTTTCTTATATTACTTCTTATTCACTAGTTAGATCTACCATACTACAACGTAGACTTTTAATTAATAATCTTTCACCCTGTTCTGTAACTCTATAATACGTTAAAATAGGTTGTCTACAGATAGGGCATATGGTTTTATTATACTCACTAAGGCACTTATAACAATAATAATGACTACAATTAATTAATATAATATTTAACCCTATCTTATATTCTAAGCAAATTAAACATTTAATTTTTTTTTTTAAACCCACTTAGAGGTGTACTTAAATTTAAATTTTTTAGTTCTAAAAATTTTTTTAATTTAGTCTTTAATCTCTTTACTCTTTTTTGAGATTCTTTTATTTTTTTCTTTTCTATTTCTATTTTTTGCTTATATTTATTGCAAAATTTAACCACAAACCTATCTTCTTCTCTTCGTCTTGTTAAATATTCTTCAACCCATTGATCTTCTTCTTCTTCTTCTTCTTCTTCTTCTTCTTCTTCATCCTCATTGTCATTTTCATATTCTTCTTCATCGTCATACTCTGAAGGTAAGGGAGATGAAGAAGACAATAAAACCCTCAAAGATGATAGTGGTGGAGGTGGTGGGGGTGGTGACATGGTCCTCTGAGATGGTAGTGGTGGGGGTGTTTCAGGTATTTCAATCTCCTGACCCGGTTCCAAAAATGTGTCTTCATTTTCACTCAACATTTTTCAATCTAAACTATTATGTGTTTGAGAAATTGAAATCCTAACACCCTCTATTTATACTACATTTTTCATAAAATCATATTCCCATACAGTCATAAACCTATTTTTTCATTAATTGTAGAATTACAAGCGAAAAAATTCGTTATCAAAACTATATTTTTCAAATATTTGCAGAACCACAAACAAGTTTATATATACCTTTTATAAATATTTCATACATTGAAAAAATTCGTAATCAGAAATATATTTTTCAAAATATTTTGCAGAACCACAAACAAGTTTAAATATACATTTTCTAAATATTTCATACATTGAAAAAATTCGTAATCAGAAATATATTTTTCAAATATTTGCAGAACCACAAACAAGTTTAAATATACCTTTTTCTATTACATTTTTTCTTCCAACTAAAAGCACTAAACTAAATATTTCATACATTTTACACCACAAATCTAGACGCGCCAACAATTAAACTTTTTTTCACACATTAAGAAATCTATTTCAAACAATTAACTTGACCACCCACGGACGAAGCGAATACAAAGAAATTATAAAACCACAAATCTTAACGCCCCAAGAAATATTATTAAAATATAAAAACCACAAATCTTAACGCGCCAAGAAATACACTTTTTCCAGGGATGGAAACAACACTACACTCTCTTTGTGTAGCGTACCGATCGATGAAACTAAAATACCGACTTAAATCAACTGTTTCAAACACATTCATATACATCAATGAAAAAAAAACTACAACAGAAACCGAATCTGATTACACACAATTTTAAAAACTTGTAGCTACATACCAAACACATTCGTACATATCAACGAAAAAAAAACCACAACAGAACTTTTAACAACAGAACAACAATACAATACTTTTCTCATACAAAATTAGTATACAAATCCTAACCAACCCCAGCCAAACCCCCGCCCCAACCCCCGCCCAAACCCCCGCCCAAACCCCCGCCCAAACCCCGACCAAACCCCGGCCAAACCAAGCCAAGCCAACCCAAGCCAAGCCAAGTCGTGCCAGCCCAGTTGCCGAATCTCATTACTCACACACAATTTCAAACAATTAACTTGACCACCCACGGACGAAGCGAATACAAAGAAATTATAAAACCACAAATCTTAACGCGCCAAGAAATATTATTAAAATATAAAAACCACAAATCTTAACGCGCCAAGAAATACACTTTTTCCAGGGATGGAAACAACACTACACTCTCTTTGTGTAGCGTACCGATCGATGAAACTAAAATATCGACTGTAGCGTAGACATGATCCCAAAAATGTATGGGATTCTTGATACGAAAGCCTCACATTCATACTACTCAATGACTACTGAGATATTTTTTGAATCCCAGCCAATTAACACGATTTATCATCTTGACATATGGGTGAGGTAATGCGCTTCTCACTGGGCTACAGATTGTAACGATCGTGGGAGAGTGATCAGACGACAGATCTAGGGAAGCTTCAACGTGAATTAATTCCGTAGAAATACTTTTTATGACGCCGAAATCTATAACATCCTGAATTTTTCGTACGTCAGTAGGCCAGTAAGTAGGCTCCCCACTGGAAATAACATCCAAGCCCATTTTTGAAATTGTGTTGAACAACGCCCTACCTCTAGGCGTAATAAGACGCTAACCCCAGAACGTATGCTTAGCATTGTATTCGCCAGCTGCTACGAAACAAGGTCCAAGAGATTTGTAGAATTTCTCGTATTGGTCCTCAGTGATTAAATATTTGGGAGGGGAGTAAATTGAAGATATCACGAAATTTGTACAAAAATTTGCAGATATTTGTTGCTTGTAGATGTTCTTCACAAATGTTGTCAAAAATATAGTGCTTGAGTCTTGACTTTATTAGAATTGCTGATCCACCGCATGCTCTCCCTCTAGGGTCCTTTGTATCATATAAAGTGTAGCCATTCATTTTAAAGAGGCTTCTAGAAGTCAAATGAGTCTCAGAGACCAACATTATATCAATATTTTTTTCCGTAAGGAAGTGCTCAAGTTCATTTTTATGTTGGCGAATGCCGTTTGCGTTCCAGAAACATATTTTTAACGTGTTCATGGCTTGTTAATTAATGCTTGAAGCAGAGTATTCTGCATTTTCAGCATTTCTTGCATCATGGTAGTCATAATTGTTGTAAAGTTGTTTATAGTTAGCACCAGATTCTCAATAGTAGCTTCAAGGCGACTAACGTTAAAGCTTGAATTTGCATTTGTTGAATTATTTGGCGGTGAAACATTTGGTGTGGGAATAGAACTAGCCTTAGCAGCATCGGCATACGATACACGTTAAGTAACTGGTTGGCTCACTTGAGCAAAAGTGGCGGAGTACGCGTTTAATGGTTGAACTGGAGCTAATTTAGGTTTTTGCACCATAGCCTGTTTGACGAAAGAGTACACAGGACATCCTTTGTAGTTAGCGGTGTGATTACCTCCACAATTACTGCATTTTTTTCCGCTTGAACTTTTGGTTTGGTACAACTTGCAGTACCGTGCAATTCACCGCAGATAACACACACTGTAGGTAAATTGCAGTAAGCTTTTGTATGGCCATATTCTTGGCAATTATGACACTGCACGGGACCTGCCCGCTTATGTGGCTCTTCAACTGTGATTTTTCTGTATAAAAGGTATTTAAGGCTATAAATAGGATGAGTCTCGTTTTTTTTCAACTGTATATCATTTGGCTCCAGTTCAACAGGAAATAGGGGTTGGGGTACTTTTTCTTTGTTAAATATGTTTGATACATTCTTTACCTTAAATCCCTGAAGGACAAGTGCATCTTTTATTTCTTCAGGGACAACATAAGAATCTATGCCCTTCAATATGATCTGTAGGCCTTTAGCGCTCTTAAGCTGGTATGTGTAGAAGCTTGTTTTATTTGTTTCAAATTCAGAAACCATTTTGCGGAAATCCTTTTCATCATAAATTTGAATTTTCGTTTCATCGATGTTGCCACGTTTTATTGGGACAATGTGGAATTTATTTTCACCAATGACCGAAATTAATTTTTTAATAAGGGTATTTGCATTTTTCTCTCTCAAGTAGATTGGTGGCGGCTTGGATGTTTTATTCGAGGATACATCGGGTTTGTCGTTCTCATCTTGCAAAATTTTAAAACGGTTTTGGCGATTAGTTGAAGATGCGCTGTTATCTCTAGACATCTTTGGAGCGGATGAAAATTTTGAAGAATTCGGGCTTCGCCCACGCTTTACCACGTTTATATATCTGTCCATACCGACTTGCACCTTGGGTTTTGAAATACTGTTATCTGTAGTGATAACTTTGTTAAGTGACGAATACGAGCCTGAAGGGGACGATATTACTGACTTATATAAAGAAGTACTAGGCAATTGTAATGTTTACGAATCAGTACTATTTGGCATTGGACAAAGCGAAGTTGATCGCTGACGAAAAATTGGCTTTGCCGTTAAAAAAACACTTTCATTAGATTTATTATTTTTATTTTTTTCATTAAGAGCTTCAGAACTCACAGTAAAATAGGCGTTTCTGCCGTTAGAACTCACTTCATAATTTTTTGTATTTGAGGCACTCATATAGAGTATTCCTCAAGGGCACATTTTGTGTTTTTTTGCTTACGGTTTTTGTGTTTTTGTAATTTATGATTGTTTGTCTGTTTTTGAGGTACTCGTATAGAGTATTCCTCAATGTCACTGTTTATGTTTTTTTGTTTGGTTTTTTTTATATTTGTTATTTCCACTATGTAAAATATATTATCAAAGCAATAAAGCTTATTTATTAAAGTCAGTATGTACCTATTACGTATAATATGTACTACGAATAATTTTTTGTTTGTTTGTATGTAAGAAAAAATTCCGCTAATCGACTGTTCGCTATGAAGGTACCACGAGAACTGATGAATATATCAAATAATCAAAAGGATATTCCAGTCATTAATTTTATAGAAAATAACAAAATTTTCTAGATAAGAAACAAAGTTCATATTACTGTATTGAAAACTATTGTTAGACGGATTATTTTTTCTTTTATAATTAATTGCATTAGTTTTTAATCTGATTTCTTAAGCTAAATGTTATGTACGAATATGATTTATGTGTTTTTTTTTAATAATTGATTCACCTCTTGATGAATGAAATGACTTTTAGTTCGTTTTGAATTATTTGTCCAAACAAATGTTTCATTTAATACAACCTCTCTCTCAAGTCTAAAAAAATTAATTTTAATAATTTAATTTATTGCACAACATTGCGTTTTTGTGAATCAAGGGTGTGTGAATATGAACTTTGCATACTGTGGAGGGAATTTACACATACATACATGTATGAAAATGTATGAATATATATAATCATATATGCCTGTATAGCCTCATTTTTCGGATCCGAACCATATATGGGATATCATATATGCTCCATACATATTTTTTTAGCTGGGTTTATAAATATAATACATAATCATACTTATATATGTACATTATAGTGGCCGTTATTTTACTTTTTTTGATTTCTTCTATTCTCAGTTCAGTTTTATGTAAAAAAAATAAAAAAAAAAATTCATACCGATAAGTTGAGTTTTAGGGGGGGTGCGTCGGGCCATCAAAGTTGGCCTCAAGCCCCCTAAAACGCAACTTATCGGTATGAAATTATTTTGTATTTTTTTAACATAAAGCTGAAATGATTTAGGGGTGAGAGTAGAAGAAATCAAAAAACAAAAAGTCTCCATGCAATTGACGGCTACTCTAATGTACATATGTTTAATTTTTAATAATACCCATACCTAGAAGGGTGAGGGTGTAGTATATCTATAATTAGCATAAGCACTGTAGCAATGTAATAATTTAATTTACTCTAAGCTTAATCCATATGACATTGAACTTGAAATTCAATTCATTTTTTTCGTTTACGCTGAATACTTTTTTGTTTATTGTTTTGTTGGTCAGCAGTAATGGGCATTAAAGTTTTTTGCTTGTATTAAATAATTTGTATCAAAGAAAATTGTAACATGAATACTGTGTGAAGTAGACTAATGGCATAGAACAATTTATAATGTGAATTTTAAATTGAATTTTTTATATTGATTTGTTGCTGGGTTTGTCAAGATTGCAAAGTTCCTTGGGAACAGCAAATCTACCATTGATTTATTGTAATGCCACATTAATGCTGACCCTTAGAATAAGTTAGTATATAAGTTGGTGATCTTGTAAATAAAATTCAAATATAATTGATCAAGCAAAGAAGTAAGATCTTTCTTTTCTGAATCAAAATCGGAACTTCTGGTGCTAAAAAAAAGCGGCTGCAGAGCTAAGTAATACTGAAAAATACACACACACAATATAAACACCTTATGAAAGATTTGATTTGTGTCTGGGTTTGTCAAGACTGCAAAGTTCCTTGTGAACAGCAAATCTACCATTGATTTATTGTAATGCCATATTAATGCTGACCCTTAGAATAAGTTAGTATATAAGTTGGTGATCTTGTAAATAAGATTCAGATATAATTGATCAAGCAAGAAGTAAGATCTTTCTTTTCTGAATCAAAATCGGAACTTCTGGTGCTGAAAAAAAGCGGCTGCAGAGCTAAGAAATACTGAAAAATACACACACACAACATAAACACCTTATGAAAGATTTGATTTGTTTCTGGGTTCTAGGCAGTTGTATGGCGTCAATGGCTTCGATCTCTGCGGATTGGTCCTAATTTTCTCGAGTGTAATCAAACTCGGTTGCCCTGGATAAAAATAGACATTTATCCTGCTGAATTTTAAGATTGGCATTTTGAAGGCATTTAAGGACCTTGCTTACAGATTCCATATGTTCCTCTATACTCGTAGAGAATATTATAATATCGTCCAATAGACGAAGCATATTTTGCCTATTAACTCCCACAAGATATTGTTAATTAACCTTTGGAATCTGGCAGGTGCATTGCGTAGATCAAAAGGCATTCTCAAAAGTTCAAAGTAACCATTTGCGGTCAAAAAGCGGTTTTGTGAACATCGCAATTTCTACTTGGTGGAATCCTTTTTTATCCACATTGGGCATGGGGAATCTATATTCGATTGTTATGTCGATTAATTTTCTGAAATCTATTACGATTCTCCATTTTTGTGTATTATCATAACAAAGTTTTTGGGAACGACTTAAATAGGACTATTATATGGGCTGTTTGATTCTCTTACAATGCCGTTTTCAATCATTTCCTCAATTTTTTGGTCAACTTCCTCCTGGTGCACCTCTGGGTAACGATACATTTTAGAAAAAATGGACATATCATGTATAGTTTTTATTTTGTGCTTAATGTCGTTAGTAAGAGACAGTTTTTTATCCGATTTGTAAAATATACCTTAATAAAATTTGCCTTAAGTTGGTTATTTCAAAATCATTCAAATGATCTGTTTTCACACAGAAAAGACAATTTTCCCTTAATATTTCATTGTTTCTTAGTCCCTAGTTCATATTTTTCTTGTTAGACATATCATGATAAACTTCCTCGTCCTTGTTCAGAAATAATGTCAAGGTTCCCTTTTCCGTAATAAGTTACCGATTCAGATAATCAATAATACTTTTGACTCACTGCAATATATTATTACTTATTAAACTGTCTTACCCAATCGCAATAATAATTTTCAATGTTAAATTCCTCAAAGACTGGAAACCTGAAAAGTGTTTCATTAAAAATGTTTTCCCTAAGGCCCTTGCCTGTAGATATATTTGTGTCTTCCGCTTTGGCAAATATACTCCTACATCTAAAATACTAAACTCTGCTCCACTGTCCACCACAAAATATAATTTTCTTATTGGAGAGTATATTATTATTTAGGGAAGTTGTTTAGGGCTTCTGTTGAAAAATTTACGTTTCAATCCCAATATCCATGGGAACTATCTCCTGGTGTCTAGCAAATTTTCTATTCTGGGTCAAATTTTTCTAAATGATTACTCTGCCTTTGATAACTCCCTGATGAATTTTGTCTCTGGTGGTTTCCCGAGTGACTGTTTTGTCCTTGCCAATTGACTGTTCTGTCTTTGATAGTTTCCTGAATGATTTTTTTGTCATTGATAGTTTGCTAGTTGACTGTTCTGTTCTTGATAGTTTCCAAATAAATTATTTTGTTTTTAATAATTTGCTTAATGGTTATTCCTTTTTCTGGTATAATTTGAATTAAATCCTTGATTGTTACGACTATGATGATTAAAATGACTATTCTTATTCCTTGCTACAACGTAACTCAGGAGCCCTGCCTCTCTGATAGTTTTGTACGCCTCCTCCATATTATCGGAATTTCTAGCAAATACCATGGTCCTAGTTGGTTCCAAGAAATTCCCTCGAAAGGTTTGCACTGCTATTCTGTTCAGTGCCGAAGTGGCGTACACATTTTCTTCAAAAAGTAGATTTCTGTTTTTATTCTATGCATTACTTCCGTTATTTGAAGGTAATACTTTTCTATACTATCAGTCATGCGGAATATCTTAAGTTTGTTCATCAAGGCATTACTACTTTTCTTTTTCCCAAAATTAATTTTTTAAATATCTTTAACTTTCTCCCAATCGTTCGGGTTGCCCTGTATGTATAGAATTTCTCTACATTACCTTACTATCTTACCCTTTATATAGTCCATACGTATGTTCATATGGGCTGTATAAAATTCTTGTATTGTTGGCAAAATATTTTCTACCTGCTTAACGAAGTTGGGCAACTGACTTCTATGTAAGCCATATAATGAATTTATATTCTTAATACATTCTAAACCCAAAGTAAATCTCTTTGTATCCATTTTTCTTAAAGTCACAATTATTTAAATTTTTTATTCACCAAAAAATTCCAATCAATTAATTTATAGCAAAATCAGCCCGTTTCACAAGACCTCAATCACCGAAAATAAAACTTAAGCAAATAACGAATTTTCATTCAAAGTATTGGCAACTATAAGTCATTATACAAATAAAATTAAACTAAATAATAAAATTAAACTAAATAATAAAATTAAACTGAATTACTCTTTGTACTGCAATCGTCGTCTCCTTCTCTTGAGTTGGATGCTGATTGGCTCATTGTTTGTTGATGTTGTATTGGTTGCGAATTTTGGTGAGGGGGGATTTATTGTAGTTGTACCTAATATTGTTGCTCCTGTTTCGCCTATTTCATTTTTACTGTTGCCAGTGATGCAAATCGGCATTAAACAACTTGTATCAACTTTCAAAAAGAAGTGTACTTTCTTTTTATTTATTTTCAATTTGTAATGAATTAATTCGTTTTTCTTCGTTATGTTTTCTGTTTAGATTAAAAATTCTATTCTTTTTATTAAATTGTTTTCAACTTCTGTTTAATACAGTTTTTCAGTTTATTTTGTAAGATATTTGATTTTATCTTGTATTCTATCTAAGTGTAAAATATTGTTCTTTTCTTTTGGTCACTTTAACATTCTGTCTTGATACACATATGCGTTATACTTAGTTTAATTTAATATTTCCTTTTGTATTTTGGTTTATTTTTCATCATTTTATTATTACCCCCGTTCTATCAAATGTTTCATTTATTTTATTTTTATTTTAATTAATTCTTTTAAAAATCCTGCTTTATTCGATGTTAAATATTTTATTTTACTTTTACCTCGTCGCCAGTTTTAGGAAAAACTACAACCTCTTGTTGCTGAGTAACTTTATTTACTAACTTTTTAAATATCTTACGAACTAAACTTAAGACTAAAATTCATAAACATAAATTTTGCTTACTGATAGCATTACACTAAACTAAAATTTATGTCATGAGCTTTTTAACTGTTTTAGGAGCTTCGTAAAATCACTTTCCAGCCAGTCATAGAAAATCAGTGCATGCAGACAGTCATGTCTGTTGTTATCTCCTATTCATAAGGATCGAGAATAATTAACTTTATGTGGCCGCAAATTAATTTGTAGAAATCACAAAAATCTGGACAAACCTATATATACCCTTTACCACTTTTGGTGAAGGATATAAAAATATAGAAATAAGTAATATACATATGTATACACATATGTACATATATATATAAATATATATATATGTATGTATGTATACTCTTAAATTCAATGTAAAATTATTGCAAATGTATTATGAAAAAATTTAGTTTGTGTTAGTTTCAGTCATTCACTTCTTGAAGGGAAGGATCCAGAGCTTAGTTTATGTGACCGCAAATGAGCATTGTAGAAATTAAAAAAATCTGGAAAACCTATATATACCCCTACAATTTTTGGTGAAGGGTATACAAATTAAATTTTTAATCAGAGTGCACATAAATTTTGTTATGTCCCATATTAAGTTAATTGCCTTAATTTCGGTGAAATTAACTTGAAATTAAGACGCGCATACCTGTTTTTGTTTTAAAATTCCTTTTTTGGAACAACATATATACAACTCTAGGTAGAGAATTTTTTTTATTAAAAAAATTTTAAATTGTTTTAATAAAAATATAATAATTTATTTCATAAACAAATAAAATAATTTTAAAGCAGACATATTTTTAAAAGATAATGTCTTGTGGCTAATATAGTGCAAAATTTATAAAATAGAAGATATAGAATTGCAAAACGTCAGCCGAAATCAGTTCAAAAACAGTATAAACACTTTCAGTTTGGTAAGTGATTTCGGAACGAAATTAATGACCTGTTTCACAATAACAAAAGAAAACAGAAACGAAACTTTCGACTGAAAATTTATATTGAACACAACAACAAAATATGAAAATTTGTTTTGTCATGAAGGTTTTCGTTATATATAAGGCTGATAGTGTCTAGTAAAACCAGAACAAAAGTTGTGCATTTTCTGTTAAAAAAACATAAATGTGAAAAAAGGCCGAAATTTCGCCCAGCAAAGGTCTCGAGATCACAGTTTTGACCAAGTCCTTGTTTCTGAAAAAAACCTTTGATTTTAATCTGCTTCTCATTGCAAAGTGGCGTGAAATAAAAAAAGTGGTAAAAAGTCCGCAACTTTTGAATTAGTGAAAAATTTCGATGAAACTAACTGTTTTGGAAAGAACATATTTGGAGGCATCATGTTGTAAGAGAGCTTGTAACTTTTGTATATATCGAACGATCTTAATAATTTTTTTAGTGATATAATCAACGTTAAGGTTAACGTTTATTTAATCCTTTTGCTCCTGTATGAAATATTATTATAATCCTTTCTTGGACGATCAAACTTCTTTCTATATATGTATGTACATCAATTCTTATTTCTAGTCTGACATTTCGAAATTTATTTCTTGCATTCACTTATCTTTTTTTCATATTATTTAAAAAATTTCAATAGATGTTGGCAGATAAACCATACGTAGTAGTTATTATGTACAACATTTGGTCAACGTTGCCCGACAAAAGAGTCTCATCGGTGAGGTTTCCCCACATCAATTTGCAGTGTAGCGTGTTCTGACTATCACTACGACCAAGATTGTATAGTACAAATTTAAAGTCAACTTGACCGCAACATACATAACATCCAATGGCATTGAAATTATTTTTGTGCACTGGACATTTGACACTCCTGCAATCTGGCAAATACCGCTGCATGAAGTGTTAGATAAATGCATTTGACAGACTGCAACGTAAATATGTATTTTGTTATTACTATTTGATACTCACCAGTCTGATCAAAGGCCACAGCGTAATGCACTTGACTGAATCATCATTAATAACCACATGTGTTTATATAATAAATATAAACAATACAAAATCAATTTTTTACAAATTTCTTATGAGACACACGCCGCAAGCCTACCGTGGGAAACTAAAAGGAACAATTTCCTTATTAAGCATATACCTTTTTTTCCTCTTATGTTAAGATAGGTTAAGTTTTATTCGCATAAGTGGTATATAAGACAATGTATTTTTATTTTAAAATTAATTATTAAACAACGTTCCTCAGAGCTCCTAGCTAATAGCTCCTAGGAAATTATATTTTATTTAAAATAAATAAATAAAATAATAAAATACAATAAATAAAATTGTTTTAAAATAACAACTTATTACATGGCGATCCTGAATTACAAACTTGCGACCTTTGAGCGCAAATAAAAAGGGAAGTATACAAATAAAAAAGGACATCCTAAAATAGTTATGGGTCCTGGCAGACCAGCCAAAACGCTCTGCCAGAGGGAAAAAGAAGTCCGCCTGGCCTAAAGGCACCTGCTGAAACGAACAACAAAAGGATCTAAATTTATGGAAAAAAGAAGTCCGCCTGGCCTAAAGGCACCAACTGAAAACAAACAACAACAAATAAAAATCAAAAAAATATTACTTTTCGTCAAATGAATAAACAAGATATAAAGGTTGGTCCACAACCCCTGACTATACAGGAATACCAAAAAAGAAACAACAAAATTAAGAAGGAAGAAAACTTAAAAATCCCGAAGACATCAAAGCCAAAGAGGAGAGGAGGATATCACTGTAGGTTGAAAAGAGAAAAAGCCCTCTTGCTACGAGAAGTCATCAGAGATCCCCCACCAACATGGTCTGACTCGACCAAAATGTGGGTACGAATAGAAACAATAACTAAGTTAATAAGACAAAAAACTAACAAAGAAGTGCACTAATTGCGGCACACTCTTATGTCAGTAGGCATTAACCGCCTTTGACAAACTATACATATATAAATATATTGTTATTTTTTTAATTAGATTTTAACAAAAATAACTTTAAAGTATGATAATATTTTTTTTGTGATTAATTTTGTAATTAATGTTATTTTTGAAGAAGAAGGAATTTCATTAGAAAAGAAATGGAATATTTAGCAAAGATTTGGAAAATAATAGGAATGCCAGGTGTCCCAAATGAGGACGATATTTTAAACAATACGCATGTAGAAGAAATGACAGTTCATGCAATAAGGTGGTCAGAACGCATAGAAAAATAAAATAATAAGCACCAATAATTCAGTAAAATATGGGTAAAACAGAATCAAAAATGGAAAAACCCAATGCTAACGTGATAACCAATTTGGAAATAAATTCATTATGGTTACTAATGCTAATATTAGTAATAATTTCAGCAATAAACTTGTTGCTTACAATATATTTGTCACATAAAAGAGCTCTAAGAAAAAAGTATTTCAGTAAAGCAAACGATTTAGACAAAATATAACCAAATTAAACGTTTTGGCAAATTTTTTTTAATTTACTGATGGAATGAAAAGATATTTTGAATAAGGCACGAATTATAAGAGAATATTTAGAACGGTCAAATAAGTGTATCAATATTGATAGATCAATTAAAAATGAAACAATTATTCATCATTTTCAAAATATTCTTACAAAATTAGAAGAAATAAGAGTTTTATTTAATGTTTAATACAATCGACTAACAGTAGCTCACCAAAGAGCAGCAGACGCATTTTTCCTTGATTTAACAAGCAGAATTTCAAAATTAGCTGATAAAAAATCGATACAAATCAAAGTACCAAATTCAATACAAAAAAGTGTAATATTTAATATTTCTATGCCTATAACTGAATCCACAATGACTCAAACTGTAGTGGACTTTTTGAACACAGCATCAAAGCTGATTATAGACTTTGATGAAAAATCAGAAAATTTACGACCCTTTGTTGACTCCTTGTCCTTAGTAGATTCAATAAAAGGTACTCACGAAGCAGTTGCAGTATCACTAATAAAAACAAAATTAAAGGGAATTGCAAGAAATCTAATCAGCAATGAATCAACTATATCAGAAATAATAAACAAACTAAAAAATAGCGTGAAAGGAGAGTCTGTAGAAGTATTAACAGCAAAAATTTTAAATATAAAACAAAACAATAAAACTACTAACGCTTATTGCAGTGAAATAGAAAATTTAACCAAGGCATTAGCAACCGCATACATTTCAGATGGATTGTCATGCGACCTAGCCACAAAGTATTCCACACAAACTGCCGTAAAGGCATTAACTAAGAACTGCACCATAAATAAAGTTAAGCTTATCATGCAAGCAGGACAATTCAATAGCATGAACGATGCTATTAGTAAATTTGTCAATAGTTGCACAGACGCCACAGGTCAACAAAATAGTATTTTGTACTATGGACAAAAGTACAAATCTGGAAACAGTTACCGTGGTCATAATACACGATCACGTGGTAGAAATAATTACCCACGTAGAAATAATAACAACAGCTATCATAATAACAATAATAATAACAATTATTACAGAAACCGACAGAGATTTAATAATAATCGTAGGAACAATAACTACGTAAGAGCAACAGAATCAAATAATAATGGTTCGGAAAACTCCGAACATCCCCTAGGATCAAATCAGTAAAAATTTACCATCTAAATCTTAACTTGAGCTTCTTTATACATATTCAATTAGACAATACTAATACCTCGCTCACACTCTTACTAGACACGGGAGCAGACATTTCATTAATAAAATAAAAATTCTTTAAACTAAACCAAATTAACACTAACAAAACAACAACTTTAAGTGGAATAGGACAGGGTAACTTCAAATCGATTGGAAATACATTTTGCGATTTAAAATTTAAAAACTTTTTAATACCACATTACTTCCAGGTAGTAGATAATAATTTTCCGATACCATGCGATGGAATCATTGGCATGAATTTTATCAAAAAATATAACTGTATATTGGATTTCAACCAAGATAATGATTACCTTATCCTTAGACCATTTGATATATCACATACCACACACAACTTGACCGCAACATACATAATATCCTATGGCATTGAAATTATTTTTGTGCACTGGACATTTGACACTCCTGCAATCTGTCAAATACCGCTGCATGAAGTGTTAGATAAATGCATTTCACAGACTGCAACGTAAGTATGTATTTTGTGCAACTGCTATTTGTCACTCACCAGTCTGATCAAAGGCCGCAGCATAATGCACTTGAATGAATAATAATTAATAACCACATGTGTTTATATAATAAATATAAACAATACAAAATCCATGTTTTCCAAATTTCTTATGAGACACACGTCTACCGCGGGAAACTAAAAGGAACAATTTGTGTTAACACTTAGTTCAACATATTATTCCATGAAATATAATTTGTTTATAAATAGTAACAATCACTTTTGTTTGTCACTGTAAGTCATTTGTTAATATTATTATTAAATAAGCCAAAAGGCAATTTACCTTAACATGAAAAGTAGGTCATTTGATTTCCACATTAAACTTATGTCATTGAACTTGCCATTATTCATTTAAAAACAAATATGCCAATACAGCTAATTTAAATACAATAATTAAAAATAGGTCAATAAGAATTCACTCGTTGACCAATAATTGATTAAGCATTTTATTTTATTATAAAATTAATTTAAGCATTTTATTATTAAGTTAAAGTAAGCAACTTATTCTTGTTATTATTAAATTAATTTAGTATAAAAGCAAGAATTTAAAATAAAGAATTTATCAATCTTCTTAAGGCATTTAAAGTGTTTTACTAATTGATCTTTACTACGTTTTTCAAGTTCAAGTGCTTGAAAGACAACCCGGCAAACAAAATAGTGTCAATACAAGTTTATGTGCTTAGAATGAAGTAACTATTGCCAAACATTCATTGGTGACCCCTAATATTTTCTAAATTCACTGAGATTCCCCCCACCAGTGATAAAGATCTCTCTAGAATTCTTAGAAAATAAACAAACGCGCAACCACGTGTAGAACATCAGCTATAATATCAACAAAAATACAAACTGGTAGCACAGGGCTACTTTGAAAACTCAAAATAACAACCAGTAGCACAGGGCTACGCTGAAAACGCACAATTACAAACAGTAGCACAGGGCTACAATATCTAACTCTGTTACATTAAAAACTCAGCACCCTCCATCAAACGCAATACAAACAATTACGCAAGATGTCATCAGTACAAGAACTTATGAAACAGCAAGAGGCGACTGCAAGCGAGGTTGGAAGAGTCATTTCAACCATAAAAAGGCTACACTTGACAGAAGAACAGCGGTATTTTACAAGGCAAAACAAGATGAATTAGTTAACCTATGGCAATTGTTCGAAAAGACTGAAAATAAAATTCGGAATGATGCTGCCTTATCAGGAGAGGATCCCTATATTACTAAGGATATTTACAAATCCATTGGCGAACAATACAGTTCTACAATTGACCATATTGAATGTCAACTAAAAAAGTGCATGACACCATATACCAAACCTGTACCATCCGTAAGGACACCAGTAACCAACTCAGTCAACCAATATGAATTAGAGGAAGTACGAACACCAGGATTAGCCAGATTAATAACTGCACGTATGACAGCATTAGCACGTTTGTTACAAGGTTTGGAAACACTAACAGAAGAGCTAAAATCAGAGACTATAAAAGGGTTATGGTCTCAAATCCAAAATTTATATGACGACCTGTGACAACAAATCGAAGATCCATCAAGCCAAGGCTCACATCCAGATGATTACAACAACCTCGAAGACGCAGTCCATCAACAGCTGGTTAAACTTGCTATGCTCGCAGATCAACACAAACAGCCTGTAAGCGATGAATCACATACTTAGCCCACTGCCTCTTCCAAAGGTTACGATACCGAAATTTAATGGAGACTATCTGAGTTGGCAATAATTTTTTGATATGTTCAATGAAATGATTCACAAAAAAGCCATGCCTGCCATACAAAAAATGTGGTTTTTGAAAACAATCATCTAGGCTAATACAAAACTTTTCCTTAATAGAAAGTAACAGCTTGAAAAATGCTACAAGACTGCTTCAGCAATCCACGAATATTAACAAATAACATCATAAACAGACTATTGGGCCAACCAAAAATAAGTGATAATCCCTCTGCTACAGCCATAAAAGGGTTACATGACACAACACGGGAATGCATCTCAGCACTAAACAATTTGAATATCAACACATCAAAATGGGACCCCATGTTAGTTAATATATTAATCAAAAAACTGGATCAAGGCACACACTTATTATATGAGCAGTCAATACAACTACCAAGATCATTGCCAACATTAGAAGAGCTCTTGGGCTCTTTAGCTACAGCAACCATTCCCAAGGAAAACAACCATTGCAAACTATGTACCAATGGAATTCATCAATTATATTATTGCAACAAATTTTTATCGATGTCAGTGCCTAATCGACTGAAGTGGATACAGCAACAAAAACTCTGTGTCAACTGATTCAAGGGTGACCATATTTCAAAACATTGCACAGCAAGATCCTGTAGAAAATGTAAGAAAACCCACAACACACTTGTACATTTGGAAAGGCATCCACAGGGCACCAACGCCTTAAGCTTACCATCGAATAACTCCTCCACTGAAAATAAGGCTTCAACATCAACAGTAGCTTTAGCTCACTGTCCCAGAACAGCGAAGGGTTACGTATTGTTAGCCACAGCTCGGGTAAAAATTACAGGCAATAATGGAAGGTCTGGAGTCTTCAAAGCAATATTAGACTCAGGGTCACAAATCAACATTGTGACTAACCGGCTACTAAATCGTTTATCACTCAAGCCATCGCAGACATCTTTATGCATCGAAGGAATTGGCAGTCAATCCAGAAATACAAATCAACGCATTAACGTTAATCTTCTGTCTACAACAAGTAACTACAATACAAGACTAGAAGCCTTTATTCTTCCCAACATAATTCCGGCCCAACCTTCAACAGAATTCAACTGTATCTCCTGGCCAATCCCAGAAAACATTCAACTGGCCGATCCTGAATTAAACAGCACTCCTAATATTGACGTTTTACTAGGCGCCGAATATTACATGGAGTTGTTGACCACCGGAAAAATTCACCTCTCACCAGAATTATCAATTTTGAAAAATACAAGGCTGGGTTGGATTGTAAGTGGAAGGATAAGGGAAAACAATAGCAACTCAGCGGTATGCGCAGTATATGGGGAAAACGAAGAGACGGACTTGTACAAAAATTCTGGAAACTAGACGAATTCAATTCAGACAATAATCTCACCGTCGAAAAAAAAATGTGTGAACAACAGTTCACCCAAACAACAACAAGAAATTCTGAGGGCCGATTTGTAGTTCGGCTTCCCTTTTCAGAAAGCCCAAGCTCCCTAGGAGAGACAAAAAGGTTAGCCTTTTCAAGATTAATGGCTCTAGAAAGGCGTTTGTCGATGAACCTCGACCGTAAGCAACAATACGTTGACTTTATAAAGCAATATGAAGAATTGGGTCACATGACCGGCATACATTACTCAGAAGTAGTGGGCTCTCATTTCTATATTCCACATCACTGCGCAATTAAACCTAAAAGTAAAACCACCAAATTTAGAGTGGTGTTTGACGCATCAGCGAAATCTTTAACAGGAATATCACTCAATGACATATTGTGCGTAGGTCCTCCGACACAAGGAGATCTGTTTGGAATTCTACTACGATTTCGAATGCCACGATTTGTTTTCTGTACAGATATTAAAAAAATGTATCGTCATATTCTAGTTCATTCAGCAGACCGTAACATGCAACTAATATATTGGAGAAATAGTCCAAATGAAGCAGTGGAAACCTACAAACTTAACACTGTGACATATGGAACATCTTCAGTGCCTTACTTGGCAACAAAATGTTTGCAGCAGTTAGCAGACAAAAACATGAAAAATTATCCATTAGGTGCAACAACATTAAGAGATGATTTTTATGTGGATGACGCTATGAGTGGATCTGACAGCCTTACAACAGCAATTGAAAAACAACTACAGTTGAATACCTTGCTACAAGGAGCTGGCTTCAAATTAAGAAAGTGGTGTGCAAATCATTCAAGGCTACTATGTGGTATTTCTCCTGAAGATGTAGAATTAAATCTAGACTTTGATAATCAATCAAAAAAAATTTTAGGGTTAACATGGAATCCTAAGGCGGATATTTTTTGTCTCAGAGCTGAAATTGAAGACAATGACAAAATAACCAAGCGTTCTATAACATCAGATCTAGCACGAATAATCGATCCGTTAGGAATTGCCGGACCAGTTGTTGTCTCTGCTAGAATATTCATACAACAACTAGGGCAATTACAATTTTCATGGGACGAACAGCTGCCAGCAGATCTTACGAACCAATGGGTAATGTTTCGTCAAAATTTAAAATACCTTAATATAAGCACCAAAAGGCACATGTTTGATGGGCAGATCTCCAAAGATACACAAATACACACTTTTGTAGATGCTTCTGAAAAGGCGTATGGCACCAAAGTATACATACGATCCAAACTACAAGATGGCCGACTCGTGGTCAGACTTTTATGTGCCAAATCACGCATTGCCCCTATAAAAAAGGTAACATTACCAAGACTAGAGCTATGTGCAGCACTACTTGGGGATCAACTTACCATAAGAGTAAAAAGGGAATTAAGAGCTGAAAACATGCCTACATATCTATGGACAGATTCTGAAATAGTACTGCATTGGATCAATGCAACATCATCGTCTCTTCGTACCTTTGTCGCAAATAGAGTAAGCAAAATTCAAGAACAAACCATAAACATTCAATGGCGACACGTCACTTCTAAACAAAACCTGGCCAACCTCATCTCAAGAGGTTTAAGTCCAGTAAAGTTATCACAAAGTAATTTTTGGTTTTTTTGGCCAATGTTTTTGCACGGCAACGAGTTTCAATGGCCAAAGGAGTTCAACAAAAATCAGAAACCATCCTCCACTGAAGAATTCAAACCGAATTCAGTCAGTGCGCTATCAGCAATTCCAACCTCATTGGAAGACATTATATATAAAATCATGCAAGTTTCAGATTTTAAAAATGAAATAAGTTCATTAAACAAGGGGAAGGAGCTCGATAAGACAAGTGCTATATGTGGATTATCACCCTTTCTTGACGAAAATAACATACTTCGCGTTGGCGGAAGATTGAAGGATGCAAATATTTCATACGAGGCTAAACACCCAATGGTTCTTCCCTACAACGATCCAATTTCAAAACTAATAATGAGAATGTTACACAACGACAATCACCATTGTGGTCCACAAACTCTATTATCCATCTCCAGGCAACAATTTTGGATAATAAAAGGGAAATCAATTGCCAGAAACACAGTTCAAACCTGTATTCGGTGCACCAGGTCAAAACCAAGGCTAATGCAATAAATTATGGGAGACCCACCTGCCTCCAGAGTGACTCCGACTCGACCATTTATAGTATCAGGCGTCGACTATTGTGGTCCACTGTGGATACATTACAAAGTAAGAGGTAAGAGACCTCAGAAGGTCTACATTGCATTTTTTGTATGTTTCTCAACAAGAGCAGTACATTTAGAAGTGGTTACTGACCTCACTACAGAAGCATTTATTGGAGCTCTCAAGAGGTTCGTAGCCCGACGAGAACGTTGCCAAACCATCTATTCAGATAACGCCACGAACTTCGTTGGGGCATGGAACCAGCTCGAAGAACTAAACAACGCCATATTTTCCAAACCGTCACAAGACGCAATAACTCGATCTTGCAGTAATGACGGAATAGAGTTCAAGTTTATACCTCCTAAAGAACCCCATTTCGGTGGGTTATGGGAGGCAGCTGTTAAGTCAGCCAAACAATTACTTTTACGCAGTATATCAACGGCTTCACTAACGCACGAAGAGTTAGAAACAATCATCATTAAAATTGGGACCATTCTGAACTCACGACCTCTGACTCCTTTATCAAGTAACCTAAACGATTTAACAGCTTTAACTCCCGGCCATTTCTTAATCGGGGAACCACTGACGGCACAATTCAACGCTCAAATGAATAACCCAACTTACTCACTGGCAAAAGATGGAAGCTTGTGTCGCAGCTTAAACACGAATTTTGGAAAAGATGGTCATTGGAATATTTACATCATCTACAAGAAAAACAGAAATGGAAGACGTCGTCTCAAAATGTGGGAGAAGGAAAGCTAGTCATAGTAAAGGAGAACAATCTGCCCGTAATGGAATGGCCGCTGGGTAGAATCCTGAAAACTTATAAGGGAACTGGTGGCAAGGTCAGAGTGGCAGATATAAAAACAGCCTCTGGAATAAAGAAAAGACCTATTCATAGATTAGCTCCGCTACTGCAGCAGGAAGAACTAGCAACAAATGAAGTATCCAATCTCACTCGCCCGATAACAGTTGAGTGTCCACCGTCAGTTGATGAAACAGAGAGTCCACCGTCAAAAAAATCTAGGCGTATTTCCACTTCAATGCTACTTACTATAATAGCAACAATATTTTTAATTCCAGTAGCAATGAGTAGCAATGTCAAAATAACCAACTTTCATGATAACCCAGGACTATATTTTGAGGGAATTGGAAATGTAAAACTATTGACAGCTGAATGGAGACTAATGAAATACTATGACTTAGCACCATTTACGTCCGAGTTGCAGGCCTTCCAGTCAGGAATAACAACCCTACAACAGCTATGTTCGCCCATTAAACATCAATAGATTTGCAACTTTTTGGCAACCAACTTCAATCAAATAAAAGCCGAATTGATTCAAGAGAAGGAGCTATTTTCCATCAGTGGAGTAAAAAGGGGAGCCTTCAACATTATTGAAAATGTTGCACGATCTTTGTTTGGCGTTCTTGATTCCGATTATGCACATGAAATGTCAAACACCATTAAGAATACTAAGGAAGAATCAGATTACTTGTTTCAACTGCTTAAAAATCAAACATCTATTATTGACTCAACCATCAACATCATCAAGCAAGACGAACAAAGTACTCAAAAACAAATAACGGATATAATTGACAAGGTCAATGAGCACGAGAATTCAATATCTAAGCAGGCTGACCAATTCAATCAAATGCAATTAATCTCACTTCTAGCCAACCAGTTGACGTTGACAGCTATAAACTTACAAAGAGTGGAAAGGGAGATTATTGATGTACTAACCGATACCCACCATGGAAAAATTAGTCCACTTTTATTGTCACCAGCTCAACTAAAAAACAAATTAAGGATAATAAAGGCTCATTTTCTAACACGCCGAACACTTTTAATCAAAGACAACAGTTTAATCCAACTATACAAATTGGTGAAGGTCAAAGGAGCAGTAACAAAGAATGAAGTCATTTTCGAAGTAATGTTACCTTTAGTCGACCATCAATTTTTAGAACTCTTTAACATAATTCCGATACCGATCATAAGGGACAATACTTTAATATCAATTAACCTAGAGGAATCCTTTCTTGCCATAAACCCCCATAGAGACGAATACATTCCATTCACAACCCATGACATATCAATTACCATGACATATCATATTACGCCTAAGGGTGAGGTTTTTCTATGCAATAACAAACAGTTCAAACTTAGGAAGAATGAGGGGAGTGATTCCTGCGAAATCAATATTTTCAACAGCCGACAAACAACTAAATGCAAGCTCATTCGATAGGCAGGCAATTCCACATGGACACAACTAAAGTTTCCAAATAAATGGATCTTCGCTACCACCACAAAGTTAGAGATATCAGCAGTTTGCGGTTCCGAACATACCCATTACACAATAAACGGCACAGGAATAATAGAGATTGAAGCAAGCTGCATACTCAAAGGCATGTTTATCACAACCCAAGGTCTCTTTGGTTTATCAAATACTCTACACACATCATATGCTCAATTGCGGCTCATAGATCATATTAGCACTCCGCAAAAAATAAGTAAAATATTCAATACCACCAATAACCAGATTGAAATCCATCCAAAACAACTAAGCGCACTGAAAAGGCAACTAGACGACTCAACCATTGTTCATATACCAGCACTCATCAATTTCAATAGTTTTCACCATCATGCAGTCAGCTATTCTGCGCTTGTAATCTCCATAATATTCGCCATTTTAATCATCAACATTTATTTAAAACAGCAAAAGAACAGCAATTCCAAATTCAACTTAACAACCCCTCAGCCAGTTCTATCACCACGAGTGGCACCATCAACCATTGGTCAATGCGGGGGAGAATGTTGACACTTAGTTCAACATATTATTCCATGACATATAATTTATTTATAAATAGTAACAATCACTTTTGCTTGTCACTGTAAGTCATTTGTTAATATTATTATTAAACAAGCCAAAAGGCAATTTACCTTAACATGAAAAGTAGGTCATTTGATTTCCACATTAAACTTATGTCATTGAACTTGCCATTATTCACTTAAAAACAAATATGCCAATACAGCTTATTTAAATACAATAATTAAAAATAGGTCAATAAGAATTCACTCGTTGACCAATAATTGATTAAGCATTTTATTTTATTACAAAATTAGTTTAAGCATTTTATTATTAAGTTAAAGTAAGCAACTTTTTCTTGTTATTATTAAATTAACTTAGTATAAAAGCAAGAATTTAAAATAAATAATTTATCAATCTTCTTAAGACATTTAAAGTGTTTTACTGATTGATCTTTACTACGTTTTTCAAGTTCAAGCGCTTGAAGGACAACCCGGCAAACAAAATAGTGTCAATACAAGTTTATGTGCTTGGATTGAAGTAACTATTGCCAAACATTAAATTTGCTTATTAAGCATATACCTTTTCTTTTTCCTCTTATGTTAAGATAGGTTAAGCTTTATTCTCATAACTAGTATATAAGACAATGTATTTTTATTTTAAAATTAATTATTAAACAACGTTCCTAAGAGCTCCTAGCTGAGCTCAGGAAATTAAATTATATTTAAAATAAAATAATTAAATAAAATAAATAAAATTTGTTTAAAATAACAACTTATTAAAGCAGAGTGATTTATTTTTAACAAGGATCACCTGGTGGTCTAAATTAGACCACTTGAACCTGTGTAAATATATGTCTACTTGCGTGTAAAAAACATAAACCAAACAAAATGTTGTTTTTCCATCCAAATTTTAAACGCTTTTTTAGCACTTTTAAAATAAAAAAATTATATTGTGCATATCTGCACAAAAATACCTTTTAAACCATGTTTATTTGTCGCGGTGAGAGGACTTAGTGGGGGCTACTGGAATGGCATCTGAAGCCAACAGCAATCCAAAATATTAGGCGACTTATCCGGGTCTCCTACCAACTTGACGTGTTTGGATAAGGGCCAGAAATTGGCTACGACAATCTTCGCTTAAAAGTCCACCGATCTCAGGATTATATTACTGAAGGCCAGAATGGTGGCTACAACTGGCAGCCCCAGTACAAGTTTAGGATGTTATGGACTAATCATTCGTACTTCTGAATTATATGCAATGATTAATGAAACCGAAATAAATAATAACCAACGGAACTCTACGATGACGACTATAGGCATGAAAAAACGGAAACGATTTTGGATCTGGGACATTTGAACTCTATCGGGGACTTCAAGATTAGCTCAACTCGAACATGAATTTATGCGGCTCAAACTTCTCTTCCTAAGACTCAGTGAAGTTGGACGGAACAATTCCCGCAAGCACAAAAGTGCCTCCGGCTTAACGTTTCTTAACTGCGGCAAGCCATTAGATCAACGGAGAGAGAGTGGTGTAGGATTCCTCTTATCGATGGAAGCTAAGCAAGCGCTCATAGAATGGCAACCGCATGGCGACCGTATGATTGTTGCCAAATTTAGAAATACGGCAAGAACACTCACGTGTGTATAATGTTATGCTCCCACCGAACTTGCTGACGCACAAGACAAAGAGAATTTCTACGATCGGTTGTACTCAGTATTGGACAACTGTCTCCATGGTAAAATTAGATTTGTCATGGGGGATTTCAACGCGTAAGACTTGTGCTAACAACATAGGTAGGGAGCAACTAATAGAAAAGCATGCTATGGGCACAACGAACGACAATGGGGAGCGATTTTTAGAATTTTGCATCACCACGAATCTCACAATAGGCGGCAGCCTCTTCCCGCATAAGAGTATCCATAAGGTCACCTGGGTGTCTCCAGATCACGTGACGAAAAACCATATTGTTCATATTTCCGTCAGAAAAATATGGAGACACTCGCTCTGTGACGTCCGTAATTAACTATGTACAGATATGGCTAGCGATCACCACCTCCTAATTTATGAGTTTCAAATAAAGTTAGCTGCAGTCATCAGAACAGCAGTGAATAAAAGACCACGGTACAATCTCGTCAAACTTGCAGACTCAACCAATACGAAGCCCTCCTAGTTGCTAAAACAGCTTGTCTACCACCAGCCGGAGAAAATTTTGACCCAAATGCATACTGGAACCTAGCGAAGTCTACCTTCACTGACGCAACACAGCAAAGTATCGGGACATAACCACGTCCATAAAGTCCCTGGATCTCCGAGCACACCTGGAATCTTATAACAGGTTGTAGAGATTACAAGGAGTCTAACGCCATTACTCTTTAATATAGTACTGGATGTAGTAATGTATGAATCCGTAAGTGCAGAATATGGCATCACATTTGGTCCAAAAAACAAGCTT
This sequence comes from Tachina fera, assembly GCA_905220375.1. Taxonomy (NCBI): domain Eukaryota; kingdom Metazoa; phylum Arthropoda; class Insecta; order Diptera; family Tachinidae; genus Tachina; species Tachina fera. The sequence goes on along the minus strand of LR999963.1, from coordinate 118,128,969 downwards.
AATGACCTTGATTATGCAGACGACATTTGCTTGTTATCGCATACCTTCTCCCAGATGCAGAAGTCACTGTGTAATATCACATTGCACGCACGTGATGCGGGTCCTTCGATAAACATCGACAGAGCCAACTCTATGTGCCTGAACGCGTCCTGCAATACTAATTTTTCATTAGAAGCATTAGAAGTTATATATCAAATAACGGTGGTAGCCATCACAGACTTACCAAAGCAAATCAAGCATTTGGCACTTTTTAGTGTAGTAATCATGTGACAAAAACTTTGTTCACTTGGCAATCACAGTTTTCAGAATGCTAGAAAGCCAAATAAACTGTAGAAAGCAAAAACAAAAGTAACATAAAAAGCCAATACAATAATACTCACATGCATGTACCGAAAAATAGTTAATGTGATGATCGTAAAAGATAAGCAAGAATAGTTAATAATAATACTTAGGTAGAGTAATATAATTTCGTGCTAACTTAAATAGAAAAATGAAAAAAATGGAAAAACAGATAATTACAATCGTTTCTCATATTTCGTTTCAAAGAAAATTTAATTTAAATAGCTGATGTTAATAAAAATCTCTACCCAATTAGATAGACTAGGGTGCTGATGAAGTGCTTCCGTATTTGGAAGCATATATATTGGTACTTCCGTCAAACTTGGACTTTATAAGTTTAATTTTTCTTCTCTTCTTTAGAAACTTACATTAATTAATAAAAATATTTCATTCAATAAGAATTGAAATTACTGAACTTAAGCCAGATAAAAGTTATTTCTGATTAAAATTCACTACAGTTCAATTAAAAATCTAAAAATGTCTCACTTAAATGTAGAAAATTTAATTTTGTAATGGAAATTGGATCTAGAATATTTCGAAAAGTATTGAAGGTATGAAAATAATTTTTTTTCGGTTTGCAAAACTAAATGTTTACTAATGAACTAAATTAAAATGTTTCTCAATATATAATTTAAAATTTTTTTTATTTGAAAAAATTGTGCTAGAAAATTTTTAGCATTTTTAGAAAATCTCCTTTCCTGCTTACATTTATATGTAGGATTTCAAGGCTTTCTTACGAGTTGCTTTAAACAAGTTCATTTACAATAAACCAACAAAATAACACAAAAGAGAGCGTAAATTTTTTTGTAACATCCAACAATTAGATTTTTTGCAAAAACAATGCTTATTTTCGACCAATGCTGGATGTAGGGTGCACCTTCAAAAATATCTGAAGTTTAATTCACAGTCTTTTTCAATGCCTTCTCTCTCAGAAACAATTAAAGTTGTTATCAACTACGTGACATTTTTGTAAAATATTCAAAAAAATCTAAGAACACTATTTTCAAAAAATATACAAAATTTTCTGATAATTTTCAAAAATCGAAATTTCAAAATTTTTTTATTGCTACAATTTTTGATATATCAAAAAATAATTTTTTTTCAAAAACAACAAAACCAACTAATTTTTGCCAAGTAATAAAGAAGTTGTATAGTAACGATCAAAAAAGTCAAGCTCAAAAATTAAAAAAAAAAAATTCAAGTCAAATAACTTGGAAACTGTAAAAGATAAAATGGTGCTCTGAACATGTTTAATTTTTGTTTTTTAACGTTGATTGTATCTCTGAAAAAATTATTAAGATCGGTTGATATTTACAAAAGTTAAAAGCTCCGAAAGAATTTCAATACCCGCAGTTTCCCACTTTGATGCTCTCTGGGGCTACCCTGTCTTACAACAGGATATCTACAAATATACTTTCTCAAAAGTTCAACACTTATTGTTTTGACAACAACTAGTTTTATCGAAATCGGTTCACTTTTTTTGCTATTTCACGCCGCTGTGCATTGTATAAATTTGTTATCGTCAAGATGGTTATGCCTAACCGTCTCAACAGATTAATCACAAAAACCATCTCAAGATTGCATAATGACAAAATTTTTAATTTCACCAGATACTTCACGAATGTGAAAGCTCTAAATGGAGAAACCATATACCTCCCTTATAACGTTAGTACTTATAACGGCGATGAAGTTGTTTTGATTTTGTGGTACCGAGAAGATAAGAGCACGCCAATTTACAGGTAAGTAAGATTTTTAAACTTATTAAACTTTTCAATCGATTAAAGTTATAAATAATTAAGTTTTATGAGAGAAATTTTCTAAACTTTTTCTATATTCTATGTTTAAGAACGTAAGAAGTAACGTTATAAGGAGAATAGTTGCCATTTGTGTAAGATATTGACGATGGTAATCTTGACCTTTATGTAATAGATAAAAGGAAACATATAAAAAATGTTCTTTAAAATATTACAATAACGCCAATTTTTCAAAAAAAGAGTATATAAGAGTAGGGACTTGAATGTGGCTTCCTTTGCAGATGTATGTAAAAATTAAACAAGAAATATTTTTGAAAATTGAGAATGCATATATGAGGATGATGATAGTAAAACCGTTAGACGAACTTTTTCATAAGCATTTTAGGCAGGAGAAACTTTGACTGCATTGCATTGAACTCGAAAATCAAACAATGAAAATTTTCAATACAAAAAACTTCCGCTTATATGTTGTAGCGTGCGACCAACATTGTATAGTAAACATTTAAAGTCAACTTGACCGCAACACACATAACATCCAATTGCATTGAAAGTATTTTTGTGCGCTGGACATTTGACACTCATGCATTCTGGCAAATACCGCTGCATTAAGTGTTAGATAAATGCATTGACAGACTGCAACGTAAATATGTATTTTGTACAACGACCATTTACACTAACAAGTCTGATCAAAGGCCGCAGCATACAGCACTTGAATAATCATTAAACAACATTCCTCTCTCTCTCACTCTTAGCTGAGCTTTTTTATTCAACACTAAAAAACCAACATTACAATGTTGTTCAATTCAATTTATTTATTAAAAGATATTGGATATATGTATGCATGTAGCTTCCATATTTATGTAGGAACTCCTACTAAAAGGTATTAAAAGAGGCAAGTTGGCAATTTTATGAATAATTGTTATTATAATATGTGTACAGTAGTTAAGCAGTTCTGGGTTGGGGAACATCTCTCTCGTCATCGTAATTATTTTTTAAGTGCGGTCAGGCTTGTGTTTGTTGTTTGGCCTTCGAGAGTTTTTCGTCTCACTAGCACTGGTTGACTGATAAACGGCTTACCGTGTAATCTTGCGGTATTTTATTTAATTTCCTAGGTCGTGTACAGTCAGTCACAAAACTTTTTAAAATACTGTTAACAACATCTTGGGCAAATGATCTAGTTACTCCGCCCATATTTGTGCAACACCATATTATGCAAATTTACTTTGTATTAATATGTTTAATAAATAAATAAATAATATGTGTAGCAATATGCCAAAATCGACTTTTTGCGAAAAAGAAACTTTTATTTTGTTATTTACAAAATTACCTTTATTTTTAGGTTATTGCAAAAAATAAAAAATTTTACCTTTAAATCTCCAGAATTCTGTTGTTTTGATACATTTTTCAATAAAAATGAATTTAGCGCCATCTAACTGCAATAATTTGTACTAACTACATTCAGCAATTTGAAAGATAATTTGAATACCTTTTCATTAATTCCATTTTATTAATAAAATTAAAAAAAAATTTTAAATCGTGTACCGTGTAGACACGGTCGGGATTTAAGGGGGAGCAGTGTACCAACTGTCACGCAGAACCCTAGGATAATTTACCCCGTCTGAATGAAGTTGGTAGTGATTGCGGCAAATGGCCGCCAGCTTAAATTGACAGCTGAAGAGCACATGCGGCATTTCCGCCGAGCGATGGCTCTTTTGGATTTGTGGCGTGAACTCGGCAGCAGCAGAGCGGAAAAAAGAAAGGTAAGGTAAAATTTTAATCCTGTAGAAGCACACTTCATCAGTCGGGGTGGAGTAAAAAAAATCAAACGCATAAACGTGTCCATTGAAAAATGAGTAGAAGTAGCATAAAATTTAATTAGTTTGTTTGATGTTAATTTGCTTTTAACACGGTAGGAAGCTGGCAGGTTGGTCATGGCACACACCGCTTAGTTTCAGCAGGCCAATCAAAGTAGAAGTCCAAAGGATCCATTTATTTTGGGGGTACAAACATCGCATACCAGTCGCCACAATAGACACGCGACATCAGCGGTGGCTGAGCGTCAGCCGTTAGCCGATTGAAACAACAACCACAAACACCTCAATTGCCACCACCGCAAACGCCTCCTCAATAAACACATCTGCAACAGCACCTCCACCATCTTTAGCATCAATAGTTTCATACGCATCCTCAGAACTAGCAAGAACAACAAACTACTGGCAATTCGTCTGCGGAAGACGTGTCGTCATTACCAACGGCTATTTTCGCTATCCATAGCATAAATTTTTTTTGGAAAATTGTATTGTTAGCTATACAATCACTAAAAGAAAGTATACTCGTGATCTGGACGCGGTTATACGTGTTTCTCCGGACTTTATATACTCTCCTGCAGACAGTCAGTCGTGAGTGTGTTTTTCGTAATAAATTCCTTACAATAACATTGTTGGTTTAAAAATTGCAAAAGTTTACTAGAAGAAAAATGTCATACCCGGTAAAATAATTGTCTCGTCTTTGATATTAGCACCAATTGGAATTTAAATAAATGGGCACACTAATACAAAACGCAGTGAGAGTTCATAAGACGGAGCGAAAAGAGTGAGTCTGATCACGAGTTTGAAAGTAAATACACCAGCCCGTATACACATCAATAATTTAAGGATCTTTTGGCAATATTACATCAACACCACGGAAGTAAAATTTTTGCAATCTATTCAACCATGGCCCAAGCAACAGCAGCAACAATTAGCATCGATTATGTAGCCACATCTGGCATCATGAGGTTTACCTGTGCATATTAGTAGTCATCACCGTAAAAGCGTTTTCATCATCGTCACGATCTTAATCATCAACAACAATATGCATCACCACATCAGCAGGACGGGCCAACAGAATAGCACCCCTACAATTAGCAGCCTCGTTGTCATACATAGAAGCCCGCAAATAAGCATACCCTCATCTCAGTTGTGCAGTAACCGAATGGAGCAAAGTAAGTTGCATCCTTAAATTTTTATTTATGCTCTAAGCAATAAAGGAAGGGGTATGTAGGTAGTCGGTAGGAAAAAGGGGAAGAAAATAAGAAAACGAATTCACAGAATAATTGAGTAAAACATTTCCATTTCACGGCCAGTCCTTCTTAACCCGGGTGGTTTTTCTTCTAAATTATAAATTAAATTAAAATCAAAACAAAAAGAAGAATAGAAAAAAAATTTTGAAGTAAGGCAAAGAAAATTAAATATCAATATAAAGTTTATTAAAATCAAAACAAAATGAAGAATAGATAAGAAAATTTTTGAAGTAAGGTAAAGAAAATTAATTCTAAATTATAAATTATATTAAAATCAAAACAAAAAGAGAAATAGAAATAGAAAATTTTTGAAGTAAGGTAAAGAAAATTAATTCTAAATTATAAATTATATTAAAATCAAAACAAAAAGAAGAATAGAAAAGAAAATTTTTGAAGTAAGGTAAAGAAAATTAAATATAAATATAAAGTATATTAAAATCAAAACAAAAAGAAGAATAGAAAAAGAAAATTTTTGAAGTAAGGTAAAGAAAATTAAATATGAATAATAAAGTAAATTCAAATCAGGACAAAAATAAGAATGAAAAAGAAAAATTATTTAGAAGTAAAAGTAACCAAAAATAATAATAACTATACATATATGAAACAAATTGAAATTAAAACAAAACAAGATTAAAAAGAAAATTTTTGTTGCAAAGGAAACAAAAATAATAAATATATATCTAGAAAATAGATATACAGAAAAATATATATAAATATATATATTATCAAACCAACCAATAGCCTGTAAGAAAACAAAACCGAAAATATTATTTTTTTGAAGCAAAGGAAACAAAAAGTGGATGAAAACTAGAGAAAATTAAACAATAGAACCAGAATAGAAAATGACCCCGAATACACTAACCTAGAAAAATAAAAAGTTTATGGTAAAATAACCAAAGAAAGGGTTTTGTTTTGATCTATAAATTAGAAGCTGTTCCTTTAGGAATGGCAAATTTAGTTTAAACATCATTTCAATTTTAGTTGTATTGCGCAAGCTCTTCTTGACCATTAGTATTACTTTTTGACTACAATTATATTTTTGTATTTCGGTAAATTACAAGTATGAGAACATACATACACATAATGCATACATAGAGAATAACTATTAGAAATAGTTATTTCAATAATAAAAGTAATTATCGATGTGAATAATAAAAGAGTTTGTAAATGTAAGGGAAGATGTAGCCAAAGATATACGTACAGATACGTATGAGATTAAAAAGAAGTTCTGAGGATTAAAAATAATGTTTATGTGTTTTAAGAAAACAAAACCCACGTATTAATTGTAATAATCTGAATGGTGAGTGGGTGGCCAAAAGCGGTTGCGGTAAGTCATGTTGGAGGAGGAGCCGGAATATAATTTAGTGGGATAGATTTTTTTACGGTTATGAACGATTTGTGCCGACACAAAAATGTTGTCATTGACCAAAAACACCAGCAACGAACACATGCCAAGGCACGACGAGTTATAGCCGCGCACCAAATAACAAAGTTGTTGGCACTGCTGGTGAATGAGGCACAAGGGGGCTCAAAGGACAGAGGTGGGAAGGAATAAGATAATGGTAAGAAATTTTCTCAAATCCTTTTAAGAGTTCTCCAAAGAAAATAAAAATAAATTGCGCCCAACGTGGGGGACGATCGAGTGGGTGTATATGATATTTTGTTACGACTAGCCGAATAGGATGAAGGGAATTGGAGAATAAAATTGTTAGTAAGACATTGTTTTCGTAGGCATGAACCAAATAGGGGTGATGATAGAGGTTTAATGGGGTAGGAAGTTGAAGAGTAGTCATGAAATAGGGTAGCTTACCCACTCATTTGCACTCGGACACCCTACCCTTGTTGGTATGTTCAGGTCATGGTAGTCTTATCAGTTCACAATTGAGCATGATAATTGCACCAATTTCTTATTAATGGGTAAATTACGGGGGAAAGGCAGAGTAAGTCCAGAATTTTGACAGGTAATTAGTCAGTCTGCTTCGACACTGTACAGATTTTTTTGTTAGGTTGATCTCCAATTGATAGAGAGCTTGCGCAAACTGCTTCATCAGGCAGAGCAGCGTAACGTAACGCTAACCCACTCAACACTCATCCAGATCAGTTATAAAACAGTGTAGTACAATTAACATCTGTTGAAAACAACTTAATATTAGAATAATAAACTTAATTCATTGCTCGGAAATATCGAAGTAAATGTTCGAAAGATAATTTTAAGAACTAGCAGTAATGAAAACAGAAATAACAGTGGAAAATTTTTATTAAAATTTAAATATTTAAGAAAGACTATAAAAAGTTTACCAATCTAAATTTTTGCATAATTTCAAAAATTTTCTTTGGGATTACGAATCGAAAGATTCTATTAACGGTTAATTTAGAGACACAATTTTTGGTAAAGCAATTCAAAAAAAAATTTTTTTTAAATTTTGTTATACAGAGGTATATGAAAAAATAACTTTTTTTACAGAAAGTTGATTTAGAAGAAATTCCTAGGGGTAAAAATTTTAGGAACGATTCTAAAGAACTTACTTACTTACTTACTAGAACTTACAAAATTCACCTGCATTCAGTGTAAACGTAAATTTTCCTATATGTGTAAACGATTGTGTGTCCAAAATGTCCAAAATTTACTGCGAGTACCTGCGAGCCTTCAATTTATTGTACTTTTTAGGCAAAATGTCAGTGACAAAACGCACCCTTTTTTTAATATGGCATGAAAAAGTTGCTCGCCGTGGAAAATTATGTTCTTGGTACCGTTTTGAGCAAAATTACCTATACTCAGAAGGAGCAGTGCGAAATTGGAAGGAAACTGCGAAATTTTGCTAGTAGGCGTATCCAAAAGTGGAAAGCCTGTGGCAGAAGTAAGGTGTTTTTCGAAAAAATGAACCAAGAATGACTAGAAACATCATTGGTATTATTGGGAAAAAAAGCAAATGAAAATATTGGACAACCGGAAAAAGAGATTTCCGAGTGCTGCAGAAAAACGCAAGTCAATAAGATGTCAGGGCATACAGAGGAAGTGTCATGTGAAGGATTGTTGGTAGCTGCAGTTTATATAAAGCTGGAAAGCGCAGTGCCTCTAAAGTTGTAGAAATGGTAAAAGGCGATGAGGATTTTAGCGGAAAGGTAATAAAAAATATAAACAAACCAAAGCCCATTTCATCAAAATTTTCGGACAATAAAGCGCTTGCACTATTTGTAGATCTTGGACATACTAGATACACTTGGAACTTGAACAAGAAATCAGCAAGAAACCAAAACGCTGATATATATCCATGCTAAGAAAAATTACGTTTCGCCAAAAAAAAGTGCTATCCTAGTGACATTATAGTCACTGATTATTATGCTGAAGTGCCACTACAAAGTCTTGTGGACCATACAATAAATAGGATTATGGAAGCACACCAAAGTTTTGAAATCCCATCTACAAGTAAAAATAACACCCATTTAACTGCTGTCTACAAATGGGGTTGTAATAACAGCAGCGGCCATTCTTCTACACGATACTGTCGACCAATCAAAATACTTTGAGAGAAGGAAACGGCGGACCTGAGTCGCAGGGAAATTGAAAATATTAAGAGCTAAATTTTAAATATTGTGCCAACATATGTAAACTCATTGATTATTGATCATCAATTACACATGACCATGCTTGATGGTAAAACTTTCAGCGTCATTTCAGAATCTTCTTCGCAAATATGCGGAATCTGCAACGCAACACCGAAAAATATGAATGACTTAAATTTGTTGAAGAGCCTTCCAATTAAAGTGAACCTCTTTCAATATGGGCTATCCAGTCTCCACGCGTGGATAAGGTTTTTTGAATGTATTTTGCACATATCCTATAGAATACAAATAAAAAAGTGGCAAACTCGTGGTGCTGACAAGGACAAAATATATTGCATATACATATATTGTTGGACAAAATAAAACAAATATACAGCAGAAGCTACGAGAAGAAATGCATTTGTTGGTCGACATACCCATGGCTGTTGCTGGAAATACCAACAACGGAAATACGGCAAGAAGGTTCTTTCAACAACCAGACTTAGCGCTCTTATAACTGGAGTGAACGAAAATTTAATATATCGATTCAGCGTCGTCTTAGGAGCACTTTGAGTTCTCTTTGAGTCGACAATTTTTTTTTATTTTATGTATGAATATATGGTGGAAAATGTTTATTGAATTAAAAACAAAATAAAAATTAAAAAAAAAATTAAAAATAAAAAATTTAAAATTAAAAAAAATTTAAAATAAAAAATTTAAAATTAAAAAAAAAATTAATAATAAAAAAAATAAAAATTTAATTATTTTCCAAAAATTGTTTAATTTTTTTCTGAATTGAGAAAAATTTTTTTTTGAAGATATCTTCTTTACTTTGAATAAAATGCCGCTAGCGAAGTCGAATTGGTCACTGTGCGCTGCCAGAAATGTGGAAAAAAGCACCATACCTTGGTACATCTGGAACCAACCCCACAAGGTAATTCGTCATCAAGAAAAGTTACTGCCCCTAAAAAAGAAATTGACTCAGACAGAGAGGCAGCTACACTTAACAACCCCTTTACAACAAACGTGACATCTCTCGTTAGCACACCACAGGACGAAGCTGAAAGCATGACGGCAAGTTCCGTCGGCAGAAGACCATATGTCCTACTAGGAACAGCGTTGGTAAAGATCAAGGCAATTGGACTAGAAACAGAATGTAAGGCAATTCTCGACTCGGGCTCACAATTCAACCTCATTACAGAGAGATTAGTTACAACTCTAGGGCTCCCAGCAAGAACCACTTTGATTTCAATTAATGGAATCGAAAAAACCCGCACCAAAGTTCAACACCGTGTCAACATATCACTTCAATCCAGACTCAACAACTTTTCAACACGTCTTGAGGCATTTGTGTTGCCACAAATCATTTCTCCTCAACCTGCTCAACAACTTACCATCGATAAGTGGGCGATTGCCAACAATGTCACACTGGCGGACCCAACTTTTAACCGACCACAAAAAATTTACACTTTGTTAGGCGCAGAATATTACCATCAAATCCTTGCTATAGGACAAATTAAACTCGGTGATGACCTCCCAATATTACAAAATACCACCTTTGGCTGGATAGTATCTGGAAAGGTATCTGGAGAACAACTCTCATCAGCAATATGTGGTATTTTAACTGAGGAGGATAAAATGAATACGGCTATTGAACGATTTTGGAAACTGGATAAGATCGAGAGCACTGGGCATCAATTATCTCCCTATGACGCCCAGTGTGAGGCACATTTCAATCAAAACACTATTCGTAACAAAGAAGGACGGTTCGTAGTACGACTTCCATTCTGTACTGAAACATCTTCTTTAGGCGCCTCACATAATATTGCCTTTAACCGCTTCCTCAGCTTGGAACGTCGATTATCAAAAGATGCTTCCCTTAAAACTCAATATATGCAGTTCATGAAGGATTATGAAACAATGGGACATATGTCGAAAATCAACATAGATGAAGTGGAAGGGTCTAAGTACTTTATTCCTCACCACTGCATTTTACGACCTGATAGTAGCACCACTAAACTGCGGGTGGTATTTGATGCGTCAGCAAAAACCTCGTCAGGAAAATCTTTGAATGACATTTTGCACATCGGGCCACAACTACAAAATGAGCTGTTTACGGTGCTTCTGCGATTTCGGATTCCACGTTTCGTGTTCACAAGAGACATAGAAAAAATGTACCGACAAATATTGGTCCATCCAAAAGATCAACAGTACCAGATAATTCTATGGAGAAGTAATGTTTCTGAACCCATCAGTTACTTCAAGTTGAATACAGTGACATATGGAACCAGACCTGCACCATACTTGGCAATCAAATGTCTAAAGGAAATAAGCCATGATAACAACATGCAGTTTCTGTTAGCAGCCAATTTCTTGGAAAAGAACTTTTATGTGGACGATGGTTTGGGGGGAGCCGATAGCTTGAACATAGCACTAGAAACTCTGCGTCAACTACAACACGTCATGTCAAAGTACGGATTTCATTTAAGAAAATGGTGTGCAAATCATACCCAATTGCTACGCAATATCCCCAATGATGAAGAAGAAGAAGTTAGTCTTGATTTTTCTGCAGACGAAACCGACTATATAAAAACGTTGGGACTAGTATGGCTACCCAAGGATGATCTACTGAAAATTAAGGTCAACATACAACCAATCAAGGCTGTGACGAAAAGGACAGACACCTCAGATTTAGCGCGTATATTTGACCCACTCGGACTACTGTCTCCAGTAGTCGACAAGGCAAAAATATTCATGCAGGAATTATGGAATTTGAATCTTTCACGGGATGAGGCAGTGCCTTTAGAATTTGAATCACGCTGGCGAAGCTTTAGAAGTAATCTGAATGAACTCAAAACCTTTCAAGCTCATCGACATATATAGAAAGGATTGATTCCACGCAATACGCAACTTCATGTTTTTCCAGATGCCTCAGAAAAGGTGAATGGTGCCGCAGTATATATCAGGACATTCTTGCCAAATAAAACAGTTATTGTATACTTGCTTTGTGCGAAGTCCCGTATAGCCCCTCTCAAGCAACAAACGCTGCCCAGGCTGGAATTATGTGCTGCCCAGTTGGGTGCCAGCTTGGCTGCAAAAGTTAAGCACGATCTGGATATGAATACAACGCCAACATTCTACTGGTCTGATTCAAAAATAGTATTAGCATGGATAAATTCACGATCATCTTCGTTGCATACATTCGTAGCAAATCGAATAGCTTCAATTCAAGAAAGCTGGACACCTGATCAATGGCGTCATGTGAGTTCCCAGGACAACCCAGCACACATAATATCTAGAGGATTGGATCCCCAGCAGTTGCAGCATACACCCCAGTGGATGTATGGGCCATTCTTTCTTCATGGTGATGAGAAACATTGGCCTCCGATGTTCTCTCCAACTCCTGACACACCTTTACCTGAACAGAAGAAAATTTCCTATAACATGCTGGTTTCGGTAACGACTGAAAATTTTTTGCATTCTATCAACCATAGAAATTCTTTTAAAACCCTGTAACGTATTATACAATACATCTTCAGATTCATAAAAAATGCTAGAATTCCCAAGCCAGATCGACAAACTTAAAGAGCTCTGACACCTTTCGAGCTCCACGATTCACTTCTTATAATTATTAGAGAAACTCAAAAATTTGCATTCTCAGAAGACATCAAACAGTTGCAAAAACGCAAAGAACTAAGGGTGTCAAGTCCGATCAAAAGTTTATCACCATTTTTAGATGAAAATTGCATTTTAAGAGTCGGAGGCAGACTAGAAGAGTCTACTTTGCCATTCGATACGAGACATCCAATGCTCCTCCCTTATAATGAGATAATCAGCAAACTAATATTTGAGTCAATACACAAAGAAAATAAGCATTGTGGAGCTCAGGCTCTCCTTGCAAATGTCTGACAACGATTTTGGCCGATCAAGGGAAAATACTTAGCACGAAAAACCATCCATAAGTGTGTAAGTGGCGCAAAATCAAAACCAAAGCTTCTCCAGCAGATCATAGGAAATTTGCCTGCAACGAGGGTTACACCAGCAAGACCATTTATAAATGCCGGGGTTGACTATTGTGGTCCAATTTGGGTTCACTTTAAAACTCGAGGAAAACGACCTCAAAAGGCGTACATTGCAGTATTCTGTTGCTTCGCCACAAAAGCAGTGCATCTCGGGAGCACTAAAACGCTTTACCAGTCGCAGAAGTCACTGCCAACAACTTAACTGCTACAATGCAACAAACTTTGTCGGAGCACGAAATCAACTAGCGGAATTATCATCAGCTCTTTTTACCCCCACAGCTCAAGAAGCCATTCAGCGAGAATGTGCAAATAAAAATATTTCTTTTCATTTCATTCCTCCACGAGCACCTCATTTTGGGAGATTGTGGGAGGCCGCAGTCAAGTCAGCCAAAAAGGTTATTACTCAAAGAAATGACAAACGCATCCCTAACTTATGAAGAAATGGAAATTGAAGTCATAGAGGTAGAGGCAATACTGAATTCCAGACCTATAACAACATTATCAAATGATCCTAATGATGCAGCTGGCTTGACTCCTGGCCATTTCCTGATTAAGGAACCTCTCACGGCACAAGTCGATGCAACTGCTCAGTCGATGTCGCCATCACTCGTTAAACGATGGGAATTAGTATCAAAAATAAAACATCATTTTTGGCAACGATGGTCCCACGAGTACCTCACTGAACTCCAGCAGCGTAACAAATGGCAATCAAAGTCACAAAATCTGCCAGTGGGTACTATAGTTATAGTGAAAGACAATACTCCTGTCATGACGTGGCGAATCGGAAAGGTGATCGAAACATTCCCCGGGCCTGACGGTGTCGTGAGGACGGCAACAGTAAAAACATCTACAGGTATCATTAAACGGGCAATTCACTTACTTGCTCCGCTTCCTATCGATACATCCTACACCACTACTGGCAATGAAATCATACCTGATACGCTCCCTCTGGACACAACCTCAACTTCTTTGGGCAGTGATGGTGTAAAAAGCAGTTCCCTTAAAAAGTACAAATCTACGAATAAAACTAAAGGAAATAGCTCGGAACTCAAGAGAAACGAACCACCTACTGGCAAATACAAAGGCTCGCCACCCCCAAAACGCTGCACATTATCTCCAACCAGCCTACTAATGCTTCTTGCCTTATTCTTTCCGTTAGTGGTATGCCAGCAGGTACCTACACAAAGATCACTAGCTCTCCTGAGTTACATTTTGAACAGATTGGTCAAGTTAAACCAATTATCTCAGAATGGAAGCTTTTTATCTAATTTGAACTATCACCATTTCTCAATGAAGTACAACTTCTAGCAAACGGAACTAATACGTTAATGAAATGTTGCAACAGTTCAGATCTCAATCATCAATGTATCGCGCTCGTTTCGCATTTTAACAACGTTAAACTTAAAGTGGCTACCAGTCTCCAAAGTTTCTTAAGAAGAAAGAAACGAGGGGCAATTGATTTCGTTGGAAATGTAGCAAATTCATTATTTGGAGTTCTCGATTCACAGTATGCCGAAGAAATGACAGACACCAACAACAGCATAAAGAATTACGAGGATCACTTGGGACACTTTCTACGGAATCAAACATCATTCCTCGACTCCACCCTTAATATTATGAAACAAACGGAGGCTCATACTCAGAATAGCCTCGATAAATTAAACTTTCGGCTAAAAAGACTCGAGAACTTTGCTGTCAATGAAACCCAGCAGTTTCAACTTATTTTCTCGCTTAGCATTCAGTTGATCACCATCCCAGGCAATGTGCAAACAATGTTAAAGGCCATAATGGATCTGCTAACCGATACATATCATGGCAGAATAAGTCCCTCTCTACTAACACCACAACAATTTTCTTTGGAAGTGGACAATATAAAGGCAAATCTGCCATCGGATTTAATACTACCAGTCACGGATATCATTCATCTGTATGGTTTAGTGACAGCTAATACAGCCATTTCAAACCAACACATCATTTGCACATTGGAAATTCCACTAGCCCATAAAGAGAATTTCGACCTCTTTTATCTTACACTAGTTCCACAACTGACTCGTTGGTTGCGATCATTCCAACAACCAAAATGATGGCTCTCAACGGTCACCGAGACGAATATTTCCCGGTTGATGATACCAAACTCCGTGATTGCCACATCCTTGAACACGATACTTTTTTATGCCCAAATATCCAAGCTACGTATTTCAAAAATTCACCAATGTGTCGTTGTGAGATATATTTATTTAACAACGAGTCAGACATAAGTTGCAATACCGACGTACTAGCCCATAGTAATGTGTGGTACCAACTTCATAAAAAAAATCAATGGCTAGTCGCAACTCAACATCCACTCAAATTAAGTATGGTATGCAACGGCATCAGTGGTTCTCAGGTCTTACAAGGAACTGGATTGCTTACCTTACCAGCAGGATGTTCGATGAAAAATGAGTTGATTACCGTATATGGACACCAAACAATTACCTCGACTTTGTATCCCTCCTATACAAGCTCTGGAGTTTCATTGCCCCATTTACAACAAAAGGTCTTCAATATAACCGAAACTTTCCAAGACATAAGAATCATGGGAAACTTAACCCGACTGCAAGAGGAGGTAAGAGAAAAGATGCGGAATATACCCACTCCAACCATGAATCATGGCGTGCATAGGTTGGCAAACAGCTATGTGGGATTGGCTCTAATTTTAACATTGCTAACCATGGCGCTTAATTTATTTAAGCATAAATTGCAAGAAATTGTTCAGTTAAATTGCCTATTGATATTAACAATCCCCTGGGGGCGCAATATGTTAATTCTTTTGATTCTTTTTATTTGGTATCAAAATAAAAAGAATCTCCAGTTGAATTAAACTTTAAGCAAAACGCTTACTTCGTTTTTGTTTGACTTTTTTTGTTTGTTCATATTTTTGCCAAGTCTCAAGTACACTTAAATTCTTTCCCAAAATTTAAGTAAAATAAAATTAATTTATTTCTCACACATTTGTTAAGCAAGGTATGAGAACCATCATGTCAGCATAATTGACGAAATAAATAAAATATTTGATTTTCCACGTGCGTTTCAAATTACCAGCCAGACAGTAGTGAAATTGAATATCGGTTTTGCTTAACGTACGAGGGGAATGAATTTGGCAAGATAATAATGAACAATTTCTGGCCGTTTTAAATGATGTTTGTATTCTTATTTTTTTTTTTTAATTCTACTTTTTGTTATTGTATTAGTTTTAAGTTATTTTTTACATTTTGTATAAATATTAAAATTATTGAATAAAGTTTATGATTGCTACTTAAATCGTCATACACTTCACTTCTTTGAGTCAATTAGATTATCCTGGTGTACTACTTAAATAACTAATTGATTCCTCCACAACTTGAATTAGCTTTGTGTATCACTTGGGCAAAAAACATCAACGTTTTAAAATTGCTTATCCTTGTGTACCACTTGGATAAGCCCCACCACTTACATCTCAGTTAAGCCAGGCAAACGAGTCTGGTATTAACAGGTGTCGTCATTACCAACGGCTGGTTTCGCTATCCATAACATAAATTTTTTTTTGGAAAATTGTATTGTTAGCTATACAATCACTAATAGAAAGTGTACTCGTGATCTAGACGCGGTTATACGTGTTTCTCCGGACTTTATATACTCTCCTGCAGACAGTCAGTCGTGAGTGTGTTTTTCGTAATAAATTCCTTACAATAACATTGTTGGTTTAAAAATTGCAAAAGTTTACTAGAAGAAAAATGTCATACCCGGTAAAATAATTGTCTCGTCTTTGATATTAGCACCAATTGGAATTTAAATAAATGGGCACACTAATACAAAACGCAGTGAGAGTTCATAAGACGGAGCGAAAAGAGTGAGTCTGATCACGAGTTTAAAAGTAAATACACCAGCCCGTATACACATCAATAATTTAAGGATCTTTTGGCAATATTACATCAACACCACGGAAGTAAAATTTTTGCAATCTATTCAACCATGGCCCAAGCAACAGCAGCAACAATTAGCATCGATTATGTAGCCACATCTGGCATCATGAGGTTTACCTGTGCATATTAGTAGTCATCACCGTAAAAGCGTTTTCATCATCGTCACGATCTTAATCATCAACAACAATATGCATCACCACATCAGCAGGACGGGCCAACAGAATAGCACCCCTACAATTAGCAGCCTCGTTGTCATACATAGAAGCCCGCAAATAAGCATACCCTCATCTCAGTTGTGCAGTAACCGAATGGAGCAAAGTAAGTTGCATCCTTAAATTTTTATTTATGCTCTAAGCAATAAAGGAAGGGGTATGTAGGTAGTCGGTAGGAAAAAGGGGAAGAAAATAAGAAAACGAATTCACAGAATAATTGAGTAAAACATTTCCATTTCACGGCCAGTCCTTCTTAACCCGGGTGGTTTTTCTTCTAAATTATAAATTAAATTAAAATCAAAACAAAAAGAAGAATAGAAAAAAAATTTTGAAGTAAGGCAAAGAAAATTAAATATCAATATAAAGTTTATTAAAATCAAAACAAAATGAAGAATAGATAAGAAAATTTTTGAAGTAAGGTAAAGAAAATTAATTCTAAATTATAAATTATATTAAAATCAAAACAAAAAGAGAAATAGAAATAGAAAATTTTTGAAGTAAGGTAAAGAAAATTAATTCTAAATTATAAATTATATTAAAATCAAAACAAAAAGAAGAATAGAGAAGAAAATTTTTGAAGTAAGGTAAAGAAAATTAAATATAAATATAAAGTATATTAAAATCAAAACAAAAAGAAGAATAGAAAAAGAAAATTTTTGAAGTAAGGTAAAGAAAATTAAATATGAATATAAAGTAAATTCAAATCAGGACAAAAATAAGAATGAAAAAGAAAAATTATTTAGAAGTAAAAGTAACCAAAAATAATAATAACTATACATATATGAAACAAATTGAAATTAAAACAAAACAAGATTAAAAAGAAAATTTTTGTTGCAAAGGAAACAAAAATAATAAATATATATCTAGAAAATAGATATACAGAAAAATATATATAAATATATATATTATCAAACCAACCAATAGCCTGTAAGAAAACAAAACCGAAAATATTATTTTTTTGAAGCAAAGGAAACAAAAAGTGGATGAAAACTAGAGAAAATTAAACAATAGAACCAGAATAGAAAATGACCCCGAATACACTAACCTAGAAAAATAAAAAGTTTATGGTAAAATAACCAAAGAAAGGGTTTTGTTTTGATCTATAAATTAGAAGCTGTTCCTTTAGGAATGGCAAATTTAGTTTAAACATCATTTCAATTTTAGTTGTATTGCGCAAGCTCTTCTTGACCATTAGTATTACTTTTTGACTACAATTATATTTTTGTATTTCGGTAAATTACAAGTATGAGAACATACATACACATAATGCATACATAGAGAATAACTATTAGAAATAGTTATTTCAATAATAAAAGTAATTATCGATGTGAATAATAAAAGAGTTTGTAAATGTAAGGGAAGATGTAGCCAAAGATATACGTACAGATACGTATGAGATTAATTGAAAAAGAAATTCTGAGGATTAAAAATAATGTTTATGTGTTTTAAGAAAACAAAACCCACGTATTAATTGTAATAATCTGAATGGTGAGTGGGTGGCCAAAAGCGGTTGCGGTAAGTCATGTTGGAGGAGGGGCCGGAATATAATTTAGTGGGATAGATTTTTTTTACGGTTATGAACGATTTGTGCCGACACAAAAATGTTATCATTGACCGAAAACACCAGCAACGAACACACGGCAAGGCACGACGAGTTATAGCCGCGAACCAAATAGAGGCACAAGAGGCCTAAAAGGACAGAGGTGGGAAGGAATAAGACAATGGTAAGAAATTTTCTCAAATCCTTTTAAGAGTTTTCCAAAGAAAATAAAGAAATATGAAAATCGGATGAGAAAGAGAAGAGGTATAAGATAATTAAATAATAGTTTCTTATTTATATTGAAATATTTATGTAACTTAAATAAGTCATTAAAATTTTGTACAGTAGTTGAATAGTGGATGTGTTGCCCCCATTAATTTTAATGGGGTAATAAAAATGATGTTAATTAGCCAATTAATGATGTGATAAAAAATTAATGGGGGTGTCGGCTTTGTTTGATGTGTGTGTGTTTATATTTGGTGTTTGTTTACATATTTTTTATGTGTTTATGTTTCGTCCGTCTGTCGGGCGTATTGATTTCCGTTTGGTTGTTTATATTTGGAGGCTGTCGGTGGCGCGTTAGTTTATGTTTCGTCCGTCTGTCGGGCGTATTGATTTCCGTTTGATTGTTTATATTTGGAGGTTGTCGGTGGCGCGTTAGTTTTTGTGTGTCTGTCTGTCCGTGGGAAGTTGTGGTAGTTTGATACTTGTTGATAAATTGTGTTTATATTGATTGTGTGCATGTGTGTAATGGCATCCATTCATCCATGTTTGCTATACGCTTGTTTGTCTGTCCTTCGCTGGCTGGCGTATTAATGATTAACAAAAATGAAATGAAGAAAAAATTGTTGTCAAGTAATGATTTTGGAAGAGAATAGTTTGTAATTAATTCTGATAAAGAAATATGTATGTATGTAGCTTTTTTTGTGATCGTTGATTTATAAACATTTGTACATATCTATGTATGTATGTATGTATACACTTTTGATACATGAAGATATGTAAATACATTCAGCCATAGGAAGAAATATTTGTTTACATTAAATTTTGAGAAGTATGCATGCTCGAGATCGCTTCTATGTTGACCCTCAAACTTTTTCGCTATTTGTTTACATGAAATTTTTTGTCAAGTGGTTGATGTGAAATTATGTATAAATTTTTTGTGCATGCTTCTGCTGGACATCTCAATTTTGTCTTATAGTTTTGTTTGATATACTAACATACATACATACATGTACATACGTACATTTAAATCTATAAACAAATGTAATAACATAATAATGTTTTTTAAATTCTCCTTAGAAACAAATATTCGTCTGATCGATTAAATTTCCAATTGTGTTGCTAAGTATAAAACATACTGATGAAATTTGTTTATGTAACATATTAAATCTATGAGTATGTATTCGAATATGTACATATGCATGTACTATCTGTACGTATGTTTGTTTATTTTTGTATACATGTCAACAACCAATACTAATTTTTGACGACAAATCTTTGTTTGACTGTATCAACTAATTTCTTTAATAATAATAATAAAACATTGGTTGATAGTGCTGAAATCATTTAATTTTTATTGAATAAATTTTAATAAAAATAATTATCTATGAAAACTGTATTATTTTTCATCTTTTTTTAATTTATAAGATTTTACGAACTTGTCGTCTTATAGGTATGTATTCAAGCAGACGATCATGAATAAGAATGCAGTAAGCTGATGTTTTGGCTGGAATGTTTGTTGCTGTTTCAAATTCAATTTTTATGTCAATTGGTCCGCTATTAAGCGTTTCGTTTTGATAACTAACATCTACTACAATAATGGGGGCATTATTCTTGAACTCTTGAGAAGTTAGGAGAGGTTGTGACTCCTTCATATAATAGTTTTGTTGAAATCTTACATACATATCATATAGAATTGCGTAGCGTTCATTTTTAAATTTTATGTTAAGATCATCATATGGATATGAAACTGAATTCAAATGTACTTTTAGATTAGTGAGATCGCAATGAACAAACTTTTTTTCTTGTTGAAATGCAATCACTACAAAACGGGGTCGCTCTCTACTTGCAGCCATCTTTACATTCCAGATGTGGCTAGTTCCTGCAGTTAATTGTGGATTTACATGACAATCCCAACTGCGGAATGCTATTGGTATAGAAGCAGCATTGTTTATAATTTTAATCGTATTCAATTTACTATGATCGGATAAGTGTACATGAGGAATTCTCCATGAGATTAACGAAATTGTAAGTTTTGGTTTGTCAGTAGAAGTGCTCGAATGTACAAGATCTTCATCACTCTTGTTGCGCATGAGTATTAACTCATGTTTACCATTTAAAATTATTTTATTATAGTCTTCGGCAAAGCCTAAGAGCATTTTAAGTGGAACATAGAAATTAAAATATCCATTTTCAATATTCAAATTATCATTTTTGTTCCATCCAGCATTTTGCATAACAGTGCTTTCCGTTCGTGATAAAGAAATCAGATTTTTTATGGTGCTTGTCTGTCCTAAATGCCTTGTATGATCAATTTCAATACCATTAAGTTCATAACGGATTTCATCAAAGAGATACGCTACAAAGTTGTTTTTTAATTTAAAGCTTAAATTGGAGGATTTTGGGCTCTTATCATCTACAATAAATCCTTCCACATATATATAACTTTCACTGGGCAATACATACAAATCTTGATTTTGTATTGAAATACGAATTTCATCATTATTGTTGTATGATTGTAGATATGGTACATATGTATGATAGTCCTTTTTGATTATACTCTCATCAGATAATGGCTTATCTAGTACATCCATTATTGAATTCATTTTTTCGTTTTCAATTTTAAATTTAAAGACTTGAGAAAGTTTTGATTTGTTTTAGTTAGATTTTTCCGATGGACTGATCTCTTCAACTGTCGCTCAGGTTCTAGTATAATCTTAGAATTATATACAGCTTTATTTTTTGATATGTTTGTGTTATATATTATCGTTATTTAGTTGGTCTCAAATGTATGCGAATGGTTATTTCCTCTCCTCGGAAATTTATTAGGTCACCGTGCTGATCAACAACGCGTAGAGCAAGTGAACTAATCTCTTGAGAGTTAACTGGTAAATAAATCAGATTTCTAGGGATTTCATCTATTTTATAGCCTGGAGGCACATTAATCAAAAATTCATGTAGTGTATGTGCCTTGGAATTGTTCATGTATGTATTAACAGCGATACTGCTTTCAACTCGCAAGAGATTTACCTTAAATATATTGACTGGAAGATCTGAGTAATGATCATGGTTTGGAGTCAAGATTTTAGTATTAAATCCCAAAAGTTTTCCAATTGTATTTTCTTTATTAAAATATATTAAATCTGTAGAACTATTAATTTTAACTTGCATTGTATTGTTATTAGATTCTATTCGAATTTTATTTGTCGGACTGCAGTTTTTATATTGCTTATCTAAGTAATCAACTATATCATTTAATTCATAAGATCCAATTGGTATTTTAATTACATGTTCTCCTATGTGAAATATATTGTTATAGACGTCTACATTCGGTATGCTATTATATGAATGAAAAGCAGTTAAAGCGCACTCATAACCACCATTTAACTCTATAGGAGGAAAGTAATTTGCAGATAACTCTGATGAGTTAGAGCTCAAAGTAAGTGTTATTGACATTATGACGATCTGATTGCAAATAAATAAAAGCTTACTGTAATGTTGTTTATAAAAACGATTTATTTGTTATTTTAAATATATATTATTACATTAGGTGCTATATATAAGTAATGTTGTTGTTGTTGTTGTTTTACTCCAACTACAATATATCATCTTTACTTATCCAAGAATTATGTTGACTAGAAAACCCCAACCATTTAACATATGCCTCCTCGCGTTTAGTTTTAAGAACTTTTTCAACCAGATATGTATTGGGATATCTAGTTTTTGAAAGTTCTTCTTAATAGAATCCACCTTCAATAGGATTTCCGAGATGATCTTATAATATGTATGTTGTAGGATATGTATTTTAAACTCTTTTAATTGTGAAAATTTCTGTTGTCCAGTTTGGTGTATAGCCCTTTTCAAAAGTATGCTTATATTTGCTTATACGTACATGATCTCCTACATTAAATTTAGACATTTTAAACATCTTTAAATTACTATATACTGTATTTAACAACATTTTCTCATTTGTTGAGTTGACTTTAATAGGAGACATTTTAATTGTGCGATGAAATTTGTTATTATATGCATAAATCAATCCACTTATATGAACTATTATAGCTAAATTCTTTCCACATCATCCCTTTCAATGTTCTATTAAATCGTTCTAGTATTGATGCTTTCATGCTGCTATATGTTGAGTAGTGATTAATGTTGTATTTCTGCATTAATTTTCCAAAGTGTGTATTGAAAAATTCTTTACCATCATCCGTTTGCAAGTTTTTTGGAACTCGTCCTAATTGAAAAATATTTTCCATTGCTTTGCTTGTTTCGAGTGCAGTTTTCGTTTTCAGCGGTACTGCCCATGCAAATTACGAGAATGTGTCAATTACAGTCAGCAAAAATCGATAATTTCTATTTTTTGATGATTAACTACCCATTTCAACTAGATCAGCTTGCCAAAGATCATCTAATCCTTTCATCACAACTCTACGGCGTACAAAAATTTTTCGGGCTTGCTTATGGAGTTCGTCAACTAAGTTTATTTTTGGAGACATTGAAAAGTTTTACGGATTTGTGGGGGAGTGTTGTGATCTAGTTGATGCACTTTCAGCTATTGATGCAAACATGTAATTTTCTAATCTATAAATTTTCTCATTCAGCAGTTCAATTTGTTCTTCAAATGATGATTTAATTTTTAAAATGGTTTTTTCAATTTTATAATTATCTTCTATCTGTAATTTTATTTCGCTTTGTAATTCCTCGATCTGTACTTGAATATTTTCTTGAATTAGATTATTGTCTTCCTTGAAGCTATTTAATAATTGGACTTCTAGTTTTTCGATTTGAAATTGCAGAAACAATTTATTGACAGCATCGTTTTCCTCCAGAGCTTTTGCAACATTTTTGATCCTTTTGTTTTTGACATCAATGTTGTTGTTCGTATCCATAACGAACCCCAACAGTTTAGGTGCATTTTTAATAGAAATTATAATAAAACAAGTAATATACTAAAAAAATAACTCATCCCAATTTGTCTTCATCCTGATGTTTCTTTTCAAGTAAGATTGCATTTCGTAAAGCACAAATACCATTGAAGTGATAGCTGCAATAAAATAGACCTGGATACTTCATCCCCATTTGACTAAAGTTGATACAGCCAATATATTCAATATTAAGAACACTTTTTAGCACCATTTTTTCTAACCATTGCCTCTTTTCCTCGCCTTTAACATAGATATATGAATCACCTACATTAGCTTTTAGAAATTCGCAAATGCTTTTAAATGAAACAGTCCCATCGTTCCAGGTTAGATGATGATAATGTTTTGTTAACCAGTTTGCTTCTCTTTGCTTTTTTGTTGATAAACATTTAAAGTCAAAAGGAGGTTTTATGATAAAATTTATGTGTTGGTTATTGTTAAAAACGATTGCGAGTTCTTTTATAAATTATATTATTTTTCATCTTTTTTTAATTTATAAGATTTTACGAACTTGTCCTCTTATAGGTATGTATTCAATTAGACGATCGTGAATAAGAATGCAATAAGCTGATGTTTTGGCTGGAATATTTGTTGCTGTTTCAAATTCAATTTTTATGTCAATTGGCCCGTTATTAAGAGTTTCGTTTTGATAACTAACATCTACAATAATCGAATTTTGATTTCTCAATGATACATATAAATTTTCGATTACCATTGCTATTTTCTCTCTCTCTCTCTCTCTTTCTGTCTCTTTCTCCATCTAATCGCTCCGCATAGACATATTCACTATTTCACAACAAATATTTTCAAATAGACTTCTTAGATTCATCGAATCTACATTTAATATCAATATTAGTAAAATACTCGAAGACAAAAGAACTTAAAATGGACTCTTCCCAAAATCTAATTAAAAAGTTTAGTTCGTTGAACAACAAGTCCTTGATCCATATCAAGGACTTAGATATTTCAAAGAAATATCGGATTGTTACTGCCCAGAGGACAACGACGAAATACGGGGCAACTGTGAAGGTAGAAATGGAGGATCACTTCATGTTCTTACCAAACAGGTACAACTCCCTATCGGATGAGGAGCTCAACCACCTCACAGATGGTACATTCTGTGTACAAAGACAAGGGGAACGAAATTTAATTTTGTATAAGGAGGAGGTGGAGGAGTTTTTGATCTCAAATGACCAATACCCAATTTGGCAGTAATGTAAATTTATTGTATACATACATATATATTTTGCAACTAATAAAACAAAATTTTATATACATTATTTAATTTTAAATTCTAGTCTTTTTATTTATTTCACAAAGATATTGAAGGCATAAATGACCACAATTAAAGGTATTAAACTTCTGATATTGATTATAGTTGTATCTTATATTTTTACCCAGATATTTGATCACTTCTGCAGGAGGTTGTAAGTTTCCAAAGCTATCGAAATATTCTATTTCTTTATTGTTTTTAAAATATGCTACCCAATGTGTTCCGAGTCCTGTTGCCACATCTAAATTGATTATTCCACATTCTTTTTTCCTCGCACGTTTTTGTAGAGTGTTCAACATATAAACTCCCCTAAAGTATGGAATTTTTGATGAAAAATTTTGTAGATCAACATCGGTCAATGGTCTAGTGGGCAGCATTTGTATTAGTTTTTTGAATTTTCTTTACAAATCAAACCATAACCTTTCTTATATGGTTTGAGGAAAAGTCCTTCACCTACCGCTATAGATTCTATCGCTCTATTATGTCTAGCAGCTTCCTCAAGTTGTCTTTTTGCATTTTTTGTTGCATTTACAGTCTTCGCTATAGCAGAACCTCCAGTCGTTAGATTACCAATTGCTCCCAGAGCGGTAAAAATTGGAATTAATGACAAAAAACCACCAATTTTTGGAACACGTATTATACGTGGTGCTATAATTTGTGATTTTTTCCCCTTCAAAGAACTGTTAATAGTTTTTCGTGCAATTTTAATGGTTGAGTTAATATCCAACGGTTTTTTCTTCTGCAACATTTTTGATGCAGCTCTAATTGATGTGCTAAACAGCTTTTTAGCATTTAAACTATATTTTTCTTTTTCTCCACACCCATACCAAATTTTGTTTTAGCTTTCATCGCGTTAGTAACCATATATGCAAATAATTTTTCTATGACAGTGCTATCTTTTGAAAGAACTCGGTTCCAAGCTTTGTTTTCAAGTATTTTATCAGCTTTATGTCTAGTACTTAAATCCTTATTTTGAGAATAAGCAATGTCGTGCTCTTTACAAGCGAAATCCAATATATTAATTCCTCTATCACCTTTACGTAATCGTTTTTGTAGTTTTGTTCCAGGTCCACAGTACTGATATCCAGGAAGATGAAGTTCAACAGGTAGAGAGTTTATTATATTGTTAACTAAACCTTCTCCAATGACAGTTTTGTTATGACTAAACGATTTCCGATATCGTATAACCATACTATTTTATTTTTTTCTATAATAAAAGGTAGTATTTATGAATTGCATTTAGTAACAAAAATGCAGTTAGTTAAACAACATAAAAATATTTTAATCCGTAATGTTGATGAAGCATCAACATTACGGATTAAAATAAAGCATAGTTCCCTCTTACCAAATTCTATTCGTGCTCTAATAGTTGGCCCATCAAATTGTGGAAAGACTAATATTATGATTAGCTTGATAGAAAGTTCTAATGGACTCAAGTTTAAAAACATCTATTTATATTCAAAATCGTTATATCAGCCGAAATATGAATACCTGAGAAATTTAATTTTACCAATAAAAGGAATGGGATATTACACATTTACAGATAATGAATCCGTTATTTCCCCTAATGAGGCTAAAAGCAATTCAATTATGATATTTGACGATGTTGCATGCGAAAAGCAAAATAATATACGTGCATATTTTTGTATGGGACGACATAAAAATGTAGATTCATTTTACTTATGTCAAACGTATACCAGAATTCCAAAACATTTGATAAGAGACAATGCTAATGTAATTATAATGTTTAAACAAGATGAGAAAAATATGAAGCATGTTTATAGTGATCATGTGGCAAGCGATATGAATTTTGTGAAGTTTCAAGAAATTTGTCGAGAGTGTTGGAAGGATAAATATGGATTTTTGATGATAAGCAAAGATAATGAACTAAACAATGGCCGTTACAGAAAACAATTTGACTATTTCAATACAAAATATAAATTACTTCACATAAAAGGTAGTCTTTAGTTCTTAATCTGGCTTTAAACTTCATACATCTATTTTTATAATTGGTCAGATGCATAAAACCTGATCTGATAATCTGATCAGCAACCTAGTAATACCGGTCTGATAACATTAACTTATAAACTGATCAGATATCTGTTCTGATACCTGATCTGGTAACCTGTTCTGACACCTGATAACTGATCTGATAACCTGTTCCTGTACCTGATAAGTGATCTGATAACCTGTTCTGATATCTGTTAACTGGTCTGATAACCTGTTCTGATACCTGTTAACTGGTCTGATAACCTGTTCTGATACCTGTTAACTGGTCTGTTAACCCGTTCTGATACCTGTTAACTGGTCTGATAAGCTGTTCTGATACCTGTTAACTGGTCTGATAAGCTGTTCTGATACCTGTTCCTGTACCTGATAAGTGATCTGATAACCTGTTCTGATATCTGTTAACTGGTCTGATAACCTGTTCTGATACCTGTTAACTGGTCTGATAACCTGTTCTGATACCTGTTAACTGGTCTGATAAGCTGTTCTGATACCTGTTAACTGGTCTGATAAGCTGTTCTGATACCTGTTCCTGTACCTGATAAGTGATCTGATAACCTGTTCTGATATCTGTTAACTGGTCTGATAACCTGTTCTGATACCTGTTAACTGGTCTGATAACCCGTTCTGATACCTGTTAACTGGTCTGATAAGCTGTTCTGATACCTGTTAACTGGTCTGATAAGCTGTTCTGATACCTGTTCCTGTACCTGATAAGTGATCTGATAACCTCTTCTGATATCTAATAACTGGTCTGATAACCTGTTCTGATATCTGTTAACTGGTCTAATAACCTGTTCTGATACCTGTTAACTGGTCTGATAACCTGTTCTGATACCTGTTAACTGGTCTGATAACCCGTTCTGATACCTGTTAACTGGTCTGATAAGCTGTTCTGATACCTGTTAACTGGTCTGATAACCTGTTTTAATACCTAATAACTGATCTGATACCCGATAAATGATCGGACCCCTGATAACTGATCTGATATTTGACGCTACTAAACATGAATGAGAAAGTTTTAAGAGAGCTGGTTACAACAAGAAATGTCTTGAAGAAAAAGCTCCGTAGTATAAAATCTGGAGAAATAGATACACTTGAAAAACTAAGAGATACATTTAAACCTATAACAGAACCTCTCAAAGAATTTATAAATAGTTCTAAAAATATTGGAAGAATCCCCAAGAAAGAAGAAAGTAAATTCCAAACAAAACTTGAGAATAACAAAAGTTTAAATTCCTTGAAAACATCAGTGAATGTAGAGACAAGCACACGAAAGAAACTTGTAGAAGGAACAATATTTGATAACACCATCTTATTTAATGACGTCAGTGAAAAGGATGAATATGAGTTTTACTCACAGACTTCCAACACTGAAGAGAGTTGTACAGACTTAGCACTCTTGGAAGCGAGAAATGAATTAGATACTTACTATGGTCCACATAGAGATTACAATAACGAATGGAAATTTGGTAGTAGTAACATTGAGCTAAATGAAGATAAAATTCAAGTTGGTGGTCAAAGATGGGCTCTAACACCTGGTTTGTTCTTTTTAATGTTTCATAAAAAACCAAAAAACTATGACAAATTTGAACTTGAAATCTACAAAAAAATTTTAATTACAACTAATGCATGCAGGAGAGACTATAATCCTAATGGTCAGATCAAAGGGATGAGAGGTTATAAATATAAGCATATAATTAAAAAAATATTTAAAGAAAATACTCAGAAGAGTAGTGCAGTAGCAAATGCAGCAATTCCTAATTATAAAGGCGATGGAATGATGCACCTTAACCCTCGAAAACAAAAATATATATATTGGGATGATCCCAATAAGTAAGTAGATCGTCTTCGACTACTGATTGCATCACAAGGTGCAGGTCATACTAATCACAACAACGAGATTGTATCAATTATTAAAGAATTACGTGAAGCGAATATAATACATTAACTCTAATAAAGTATTTACATATGTATGAAGTATGTCTGTTGATAAGTTTGGACATTACCTAAACGATACTAGTGATATAATTTCTATTAAAAATGCACCTAAACTGTTGGGCTTCTTTATGGATACGAACAACAACATTGATCTCAAAAACAAAAGGATCAAAGATGTTGCAAAAGCTCTGGAGGAAAACGATGCTGTCAATAAATTGTTTCTGCAAACTCAAATCGAAAAACTAGAAGCCCAATTATTAAATAGCTTCAAGGAAGACAATAATCTAATTCAAGAAAATATTCAAGTACAGATCGAAATGAAATTACAGATAGAAGATAGTTATAAAATTGAAAAAAACATTTTAAAAATTAAATCATCATTTGAAGAACAAATTGAACTGCTGAATGAGAAAACTTATAGATTAGAAAATTACATGTTTGCATCAATAGCTGAAAGTGCGTCAACTAGATCACAACACTCCCCCACAAATCCGTAAAACTACTCAATGTCTCCAAAACGAAACTTAGTTGACGAACTCCATAAGCAAGCCCGAAAAATTTTTTTATGCCGTAGAGTTGTGATGAAAGGATTAGATGATCTTTGGCAAGCTGATCTAGTTGAAATGGGTAGTTATTCATTGAAAAATAGAAATTATCGATTTTTGTTGACTGTAATTGACACATTCTCAAAATTTGCATGGGCAGTACCGCTGAAAACGAAAACTGCACTCGAAACAAGCAAAGCAATGAAAAATATTTTTCAATTAGGACGAGTTCCAAAAAAGAATTTTTCAATACACACTTTAAAAAATTAATGCAGAAATACAACATTAATCCCTACTCAACATATAGCAGCATGAAAGCATCAATAGTAGAACGATTTAATAGAACATTAAAAGGGATGATGTGGAAAGAATTTAGCTTTAATGGTTCATATAAGTGGATTGATATGTATAAAGATTTACTTTATGCATGTAATAACAAATTTCATCGCACAATTAAAATGTCTCCTATTAAAGTCAAGTCAACAAATGAGAAAATGTTGTTAAGTACAGTATATAGTAATTTAAAGATGTTTAAAATGTCTAAATTTAATGTAGGAGATCATGTACGTATAAGCAAATATAAGCATACTTTTGAAAAGGGCTATACACCAAACTGGACAACAGAAATTTTCACAATTAAAAGAGTTCAAAATACATATCCTACAACATACATATTATAAGATCATCTCGGAAATCCTATTGAAGGTGGATTCTATTAAGAAGAACTTTCAAAAACTAGATATCCCAATACATATCTGGTTGAAAAAGTTCTTAAAACTAAACGCGAGGAGGCATATGTTAAATGGTTGGGGTTTTCTAGTCAACATAATTCTTGGATAAGTAAAGATGATATATTGTAGTTGGAGTAAAACAACAACAACAACAACATTACTTATATATAGCACCTAATGTAATAATATATATTTAAAATAACAAATAAATCGTTTTTATAAACAACATTACAGTAAGCTTTTATTTATTTGCAATCAGATCGTCATAATGTCAATAACACTTACTTTGAGGTCTAACTCATCAGAGTTATCTGCAAATTACTTTCCTCCTATAGAGTTAAATGGTGGTTATGAGTGCGCTTTAACTGTTTTTCATTCATATAATAGCATACCGAATGTAGACGTCTATAACAATATATTTCACATAGGAGAACATGTAATTAAAATACCAATTGAATCTTATGAATTAAATGATATAGTTGATTACTTAGATAAGCGATATAAAGACTGCAGTCCGACAAATAAAATTCGAGTAGAATCTAATAACAATACAATGCAAGTTAAAATTAATAGTTCTACAGATTTAATATATTTTAATAAAGAAAATACAATTGGAAAACTTTTGGGATTTAATACTAAAATCTTGACTCCAAACCATGATCATTACTCAGATCTTCCAGTCAATATATTTAAGGTAAATCTCTTGCGAGTTGAAAGCAGTATCGCTGTTAATACATACATGAACAATTCTAAGGCACATACACTACATGAATTTTTGATTAATGTGCCTCCAGGCTGTAAAATAGATGAAATCCCTAGAAATCTGATTTATTTACCAGTTAACTCTCAAGAGATTAGTTCACTTGCTCTACGCGTTGTTGATCAGCACGGTGACCTAATAAATTTCCGAGGAGAGGAAATAACCATTCGCATACATTTGAGACCAACTAAATAACGATAATATATAACACAAACATATCAAAAAATAAAGCTGTATATAATTCTAAGATTATACTAGAACCTGAGCGACAGTTGAAGAGATCAGTCCATCGGAAAAATCTAACTAAAACAAATCAAAACTTTCTCAAGTCTTTAAATTTATAATCGAAAACGAAAAAATGAATTCAATAATGGATGTACTAGATAAGCCATTATCTGATGAGAGTATAATCAAAAAGGACTATCATACATATGTACATACAACAATAATGATGAAATTCGTATTTCAATACAAAATCAAGATTTGTATGTATTGCCCAGTGAAAGTTATATATATGTGGAAGGATTTATTGTAGATGATAAGAGCCCAAAATCCTCCAATTTAAGCTTTAAATTAAAAAATAACTTTGTAGCGTATCTCTTTGATGAAATCCGTTATGAACTTAATGGTATTGAAATTGATCATACAAGGCATTTAGGACAGACAAGCACCATAAAAAATCTGATTTCTTTATCACGAACGGAAAGCACTGTTATGCAAAATGCTGGATGGAACAAAAATGATAATTTGAATATTGAAAATGGATATTTTAATTTCTATGTTCCACTTAAAATGCTCTTAGGCTTTGCCGAAGACTATAATAAAATAATTTTAAATGGTAAACATGAGTTAATACTCATGCGCAACAAGAGTGATGAAGATCTTGTACATTCGAGCACTTCTACTGACAAACCAAAACTTACAATTTCGTTAATCTCATGGAGAATTCCCCATGTACACTTATCCGATCATAGTAAATTGAATATGATTAAAATTATAAACAATGCTGCTTCTATACCAATAGCATTCCGCAGTTGGGATTGTCATGTAAATCCACAATTAACTGCAGGAACTAGCCACATCTGGAATGTAAAGATGGATGCAAGTAGAGAGCGACCCCGTTTTGTAGTGATTGCATTTCAACAAGAAAAAAAGTTTGTTCATTGCGATCTCACTAATCTAAAAGTACATTTGAATTCAGTTTCATATCCATATGATGATCTTAACATAAAATTTAAAAATGAACGCTACGCAATTCTATATGATATGTATGTAAGATTTCAACAAAACTATTATATGAAGGAGTCACAACCTCTCCTAACTTCTCAAGAGTTCAAGAATAATGCCCCCATTATTGTAGTAGATGTTAGTTATCAAAACGAAACGCTTAATAGCGGACCAATTGACATAAAAATTGAATTTGAAACAGCAACAAACATTCCAGCCAAAACATCAGCTTCCTGCATTCTTATTCATGATCGTCTGCTGGAATACATACCTATAAGACGACAAGTTCGTAAAATCTTATAAATTAAAAAAAGATGAAAAATAATACAGTTTTCATAGACTTGCAAGGTTTCAAAAGTAATTCGAATGATTTCATACCAAAAGTAGTAGCAGTCGTTTTCAACAATAATCAACACTTCAATTTTATTATAAAACCTCCTTTTGATTTTAAATTTTTAACAACAAAAAGACAAAGAGAAGCAAACTGGTTAACAAAACATCATCACCACTTAAACTGGAACGATGGAACTACTTCATATCAAAACGTTTGTAAATTTTTAAAAGCCAATGTAGGATAGTTAAAAAAAATATTGCGGAACAAAATTTTAAATATAGAGGATATTGGCTGCATCAACTTTAAGCAAATGAATAATACATAAGTATCCAGATCATCTACTATATTGCAGTTATCATTATAATGGTGTTTGTGCATTAAGAAATGCTCTTTTATTATCAAAAGAAGCAACCCTTTAAATTCATGTTTTAACTCTGTACAACTAACAAATACAATTATTTTTATTCTAATTTATTCAATAAAAATTAAATGATTTCTGCACTATCAGCCAATGTTTTATTATTATTATTAAAGAAATTAGTTGATACAGTCAAACAAAGATTTGTCGTCAAAAATTAGTATTGGTGGTTGACATGTATACAAAAATAAACAAACAAACGTACATATAGTACATGCATATGTACCTATTCGAATACATACTTCTAGATTTAATATGTTACATAAACAAATTTCATCAGTATGTTTTATACTTAGCAACACAATTGGAAATTTAATCGATCAGACGAATATTTGTTTCTAAGGAGAATTTAAAAAAACATTATCATGTTATTACATTTGTTTATAGATTTAAATGTACGTATGTACATATACATATATGTATGTATGTTAGTATATCAAACAAACAAACTATAAGACAAAATTGAGATGTTCAGCAGAAGCATGCACAAAAAATTTATACATAATTTCACATCAACCACTTGACAAAAAATTTCATGTAAACAAATAGCGAAAAAGTTTGAGGGTCAACATCAGCGATCTCGAGCATGCATACTTCTCAAAATTTAATGTAAACAAATATTTCTTCCTATGGCTGAATGTATTTACATATCTACATGTATCAAAAGTGTATACATACATACATACATAGATATATACAAATGTTTATAAATCAACGATCACAAAAAAAAGCTACATACATACATATTTCTTTATCAGAATTAATTACAAACTATTCTCTTCCAAAATCATTACTTGACAACAATTTTTTCTTCATTTCATTTTTGTTAATCATTAATACGCCAGCAAGCGAAAGACAGACAAACAAGCGTATAGCAAACATGGACGAATGTATGCCATTACACACATGCACACAATCAATATAAACAAAATTTATCAACAAGTATCAAACTACCACAACTTCCCACGGACAGACAGACACACAAAAACTAACGCGCCACCGACAACCTCCAAATATAAACAATCAAACGGAAATCAATACGCCCGACAGACGGACGAAACATAAACTAACGCGCCACCGACAGCCTCCAAATATAAAAAACCAAACGAAAATCAATACGCCCGACATACGGACGAAACAT
Organism: Tachina fera; assembly: GCA_905220375.1. Lineage (NCBI taxonomy): Eukaryota > Metazoa > Arthropoda > Insecta > Diptera > Tachinidae > Tachina > Tachina fera. The sequence goes on along the minus strand of LR999963.1, from coordinate 118,095,033 downwards.
AAACACATAAAAAATATGTAAACAAACACCAAATATAAACACACACACATCAAACAAAGCCGACACCCCCATTAATTTTTTATCACATCATTAATTGGCTAATTAACATCATTTTTATTACCCCATTAAAATTAATGGGGGCAACACATCCACTATTCAACTACTTTGTACATTATTAAATTTTTCCTTATCATAATAGTAAATGAAATGTAAGTTTATTTAGGCAGAAATTACCAACCGTACAAAAATTGTGGCAATGGCAAAGCACTTCTACTCAAGAAGCCAAAGCGGTTTGCTAACCTTACGGCTTACAATCTGAAAAATTGTTTACCAATGCTTTTTAATGAATTTTTATTTATTATATTTTTGTTTTTATTGATTTTTATATTAATAAACATTAAGCTCTTTATATAAAAGAGTAATACCAACTGTTTAATTTTGGCGTTTGGTCGGTAAATATAAGTTTGTCATTCCGTTTGTATTTTCCACAATATTAATACACGACACATAAAGTAACTATATATATTCTTATGCATAGGGACGAGCAAACGATGTCCGTCCGTCTGTACGTGAAATCGGTTTTCCGAAGCTCTCAGAAAAGCTAGATAATCTGTTCTTAGACTGGTGTGTCAGAAATAGTCCGACAAATTTTAGTATAGAAAATCAGCAAAATCGAGCAGACGGTTATAGAGCTGGAAAACTAAAACTTTATTTTGCCATACAAAATAACTACCGAAAATCAATTTTTATTTTTAAAATTTGTAAACGCACTAATAATCCCAAAATTATATTTTACTTGTTCAGTAAAATATTTTTTAATAAAATACATTGAAATTGATTATTGAGGGGTTTAGCTGGATCCTATGCGCATTTCACTGTTGCTAATGCAGATCATCAGGGAACCTTTACCCAAAGTTTCTTAGAACAACTAGAGTTATTATGTTATAAACTTTCATTTAAATAAATGAGAAGCTCAACAAGAAATAACAAAGTTGAAACAAGAACTCAATAATCAACATGTTTTTTATTTTCTTACTTTACCATTACTACACTGGCTGACTTTTTTTCAGCATCTAATTGTAGATATAAAGAGTATGTAAAAAGAAAATAAATGTAAATAACAACAACAGCTATTCAAGATAGAGTGTTGCCACACAAGTATTTTTTGACGGGGTGCAGTCAAATTAATAATTAGTGTTTTTATGGGAATTTTTACAATTTAAGTTTAAAATTTGTAAACGCACTAATAATCCCAAAATTATATTGTACTTGTTCAGTAAAATATTTAAATTAAATTATTAATAAAACTTGAATTTCAAATGAAAACAAAAAATAAAAAAAATTAAAAAGACGCTTCGAGGATTGGAAAACTTTAACTTTTTTCTTATTCAAAAGTAACTTACTAAAACAAATTTTTCCTTTTTTTATATAATAAAACATATCTTATATCCATAAAAGAAAGAGATTGATGTAAGAAATCAAAAAATTAAAAAGGATGATTCCAGGGCCATCAGATCAACGGAGAGAGAGAGTGGTGTAGGATTCCTCTTACCGAAGGAAGCTAAGCAAGCGCTCATAGAATGGCAACTGCATAGCGACCGTATGATTGTTGCCAGATTTAGGACTAGGGCTTCCACCGAACTTGCTGACGCACAAGACAAAGAGAATTTCTACGACCGGTTGTACTCCGTTTTAATCAACTATCTCCATGGTGAAATCAGACTTGTCATAGAGGATTTCAACGCGCAAATTTTTGCTAACAACATAAGTAGGGATGAAGTAATAGAAAAGCATGCTATGGGCAAAACAAATGACAATGGGGCGCACTTTTTAGAATTTCGCAACACCACGAATCTCACAATAGGCGGCAGCCTCTTCCTTCATAAAAGTATCCACAAGGTCACCTGGATATCGCCTGATAACGTGACTTAAAACCATCTAATAAAATTAAAAAAGAATGCTAAAATTAATATAAAAGACCCCGAATATGCATTTCATAAATTAAAAGTTTTATTGTAAAACGATCCCATACTTATCCACCCAGATTTTCATAAAAATTTTACGCTGACGACCAATGCTAGCAATTTTGCGCTCGGTGCAGTCCTCATGCTGGATAATACACATGTTGCTTATGCAAGTTGTTCGCTTAACTGTCATGGACAACGATATAGTACCATAGAAATTGAATTATTGGCAATGGTTTCGGCAACAAAACATTTTCGCCCCTGTTTATACGGTCGTAGATTTACAATAAGAACTGTCGAGAGGCCATTGGTTTGGCTAAATAGCATGAAAGAATCGAATTCTAAGATGCAACTCTGGAAGCTCAGATTAAATGAATTTGACTTCGAAATCGAATATATAAAAGGAAAAGAGAACGTGGTTGCGGATGGCTTAAGTAGGATAATATACGAGAAACAGAATAAAAGAGCCACTGAATCTGATATTTTTATTAACCTGAATGAAATGTTTAACCCTGAGAAAAATGATATTAAAACGGTTCTCAGTGCAGAAACTTATGACACCAATTTCATATCAATCACAGAAAAGCCTCCAAATTTATTTAAAAACTAAATTTTTCTTAGTTATGGGGACAAACGGCAAAGACAATTTTTCGTCAGCGATCAACATCGCTTTGTCCAATGCCAAAAAGTGATTCATTAACTTTACAGTTGCCTAGTACTTATTCATATAAGCGAGTAATATCATTCTTCATTAATATAATAATAATATAATAATAATATAATAATTCATTACTGAACTTGAGCCTAACTATGAATTATTTCTGATTAAAATTCACTACAGTTCAATTAAAATATCTAAAAATTTCTCACTTAATACATCATGGGTACGTGACAAAAATATGTTCACTTGGCAATCACTGTTCACTTGGTTATCACAGTTTCAGAATGCTGGAATAACTAAAATAAAAACTGTAGCATGCAACAACAAGTAACATAGACCACTACAAAAATACTTACATGTATGTACCGATAGTACATCGAATAAGTAAAAATAATTAATGTGATGATCGTAAAAAAGATAAGTAAGAATAGTTAAACATACTGAGGTAGAGTAAAATAATTTCGTGCTAACCTAAATAGAAAAATGAAAAAATTGGAAAAAACCGAAAATGAATAGTGATACTTATAAATGTGTTTACCAAAGGTAAATCAATTGTATACACAACAATCGTTTCTCATATTCCGTTTCATTGTACATTTAAGTTAAATAGCTGATGTTAATAAGAATCTCTACCCAAGTAAATAGACTAGGGTGCTGATGAAGTGCGTGGCTGCACAGAAAAGTATCGGTATTTCCCCCAGCTTAAAGTCTAAGTTTAATTTTTCTTCTCTTCTTTAGAAACTCACATTAATTAATAAAAATATTTCATTCAATAAGAATTGAAATTACTGAACTTGAGCCTAACTATGAATTATTTCTGATTAATAATTCATTACTTAATAAAGTTATCACTAGAGATAACAGTAGCTGGAAACCCAAGGTACAAGTCGGAACGGACAGATACATAACCGTGGTAAAGCGTGGGCGAAGCCCGAGTTCTTCAAAAATTTCATCTGCTCCAAAGATGAGAGAAAAATTCTAACGTCCTAATTAAAAAATTAGTCTTGGCCATTGGTGAAAACGCATTTCATGTTATTCCAATAAAGCGTGGTAACATTGACGAAACTTTCCGCCACTTTAGCGCAAATGAACCAACCAGTTACTTCCCGTGTATCGTATGCCGATGCTGCTAAAACAAACTCTATTCCCGCACAAAATGTTTCCCCGCCAAATATTTCAACAAATGCAAGCTCAAACTTTAGTTTTATAGCCTGTTTTTAGAAAACATGAGCTCTTTCGTCTTTATGTTTCGTTTATAAACAATAACGTTTAAAATTTGCTTTTTATAAAACATTTTCAAAAGCTTTCGTTTTGGCATAAAAAGTGTTTTTTAGGTATAACCAAAAAATCACACTCAAAAAATTATAGCAGTGACGGAAAAAAGTAAAATCTATTAAAAAAAAATTTAAAAAAAATTTGAAATAAAATTCATTTCAAATTCATTTTAAATTTTATGAACAAGGTGGTAAGCAATTTTATTTTTAATTGATTCAAGCATTCATTTAGAAAATTATACACAGCTTAATGTAGATTTTTATTGTATTTCGTATTTTCTGTTGTTATTAGAACTATTATTTTTACCTAGAACTCATAATATATTTTGACTCAATGTTGTTTGTAATTTGTTTAACAGTTAAATTAGAAAAAGTAATGCAAGTATTATTTTTTTATATGAATTATAATATAAAAATACTAATGAAACAAGAGAAATTTTTTTCTTTATATGGAACTCGAAGAAAAAACTAACGTACGTTTCAAGTGTACTTTAAAACCGGTTTTTGTATGGAAATTTTAATTTACTGTTCACTTCAAGCACACGTAATTTTTTTTTTTTGCGTAGCAAAGAAAGTCTTTCACATTTTCTCGTTTATTTATTTATTTCTGTAGGTTAAAGTGAAAAATAAAAGAAAGAAAAATTTTCTTTGGGTTTGAAGTCAGTTAACAACATTAAAATTAAATAGGATTTTCGTTAAAGTGAAATGAAAAATATGTAGACCGAATTTTAATAAATTTTACGAGTGTAGGAAAGTAAAAGATCTTTTGTTGTCACTGACATGAAAATAAATAAATGTTTTAAAAACGTAAACACAGTTTTGTTCGTTATTTTAAAGAACGTATACACTTATTCATTTTCGAAAAACAGGCTGTTAATCGCCTTGAAGCTACCATTTATAATTTAATGCAAACTATAAATAATTTTTCAACAAATATGACTACCATGATGCAAGAAATGCTACGAATGCAGAATACAATGTTTCAAGCATTAATTTACAAGCCATGAACATGTCAAAATATGTTTCTGGAACGCAAACGGGATTCGCCAACATAAAAATGAACTTAAGCACTTCCTGAGGGAAAAAATATTGCTATAATGTTAGTCTCTGAGACACATTTGACTTCGAGAAGCTTTATCAAAATTAATGGCTACACTATATATGATACAAAGGACCCTAGAGGGAGAGCATGCTGTGGATCTGCAATTTTAATTAAGTCAATACTCAAGCACTATATCCTTGAAAACGTAAGTAAAGAATATATGCAAGCTACGAATATTTTTGTAGAAAATTTGTGTTCTAACTTCGTGATATCATCAATTTACTCACCTTCCAGATTTTCAGTTACCGAAGATCAGTATGAGAGGTTCTACAAATCGCTTGGATCTTGTTTCGTGGCAGCGGGAGACTACAATGCAAAACATACGTACTGGAGTTCGCGCCTTGTAACACCTAGACGTCGAGAGTTGTTCAACACAATTTAAAAAATGGGCTTGGACGTCATTTCGAGTAGGGAGCCCACTTACTAGCCTACTGACGTACGAAAAATTCCGGATGTTATGGATTTTGGAGTCATGAAAAATATTTCTAGGGATTTAATTAATGTTGAAACTTCTATAGATCTCTCCTCCGATCACTCCCCCACTATCGTTACAATTTGTAACCCACTAAAAAGTGACTTACCTCACCCATATATGAAGATGATCAATCGTGTTAATTGACTGGGATTCAAAAAATATCTTAATAGTCATTGCACGGAAAATATTGCGCTAAGAACACCCAATGACATTGAAACTAACATTGCCAATCTTAACAAAAGTATTAAACAGGCTGCTGAACATGCCATTACATCCCATCCGCAGTCTTTGTTTAATAAAATTTATTCCAGGGATATTGAACATCTCGTGTGTGAAAAAGAAGAGCTAAAAGGGAATGGCAACAGCACAGATCACCCTAACATAAACTCAGACTTAAAGAATGTTCTAAACGACTTCAAGAGTTGCTTGCATCTTAAAAAACTGCATCTTAAAAAACTGCATCTCTTAAAAATTATTTAAAAGGTCTTGATGTCACACCAACATCTAACTACTCTTTGTGGCGCGCTGCTAGAAAGCTTAAAACACCCGTTGAGTTTAAGCCACCTCTGCGCACATCTACCTTAGGTTGGACACGAAGCGATACGGAAAAATGTAAAATATTTGCTGAGCATTTAAAATCCGTATTTACCGCAAATGCTTGTACTGGTGTTGCTGATTTGCCGAGTCTAGTTGCTCTACCCCCTCGAGCCTAAAAGTTTAAGATGCGTGATGTACATAAAGTAATTGCTGAACTCAAGCCAAAGAAAGCTCCAGATATTGATGGAATTAGTAACAAGATGCTGATGAACTTGCCGCATATTACAGTAAGAATCTTGCTGTTTATTTCTAATGCCATATTACGACTGGAGTATTATCCCCACAGCTGGAAGCTTGAAAAAATCAAAATGATTCCAAAGCCGGGCAAAGATCTTACCAAAACAGAATCATACAGGCCAACAAGTCTGCTATCAACAATGTCAAAACAATTTGAAAAACTGCTCATGTCAAAATTGTCCCCAATTCTAATTGGTAGTGGGTGCATCCCAAACCATCAATTTGGTTTTAGAAGTCAGCATAGCACCATTGAACAAACGCATAAATTGGTTTAATATATAAGAAGAACATTTGAAGAAAAAAAGTACTGCTCTGTACTGTTTATTGACGTTTCGCAAGCATTTGATAAAGTGTGGCATGAAGACCTTATTTTAAAATTAAAATCATATCTATCAATAAATTTGGTGAATTTATTAGAAAGTTACATTACTACCCGGAAGTTCACGGTTGTGGAAGTAGAATTCATAATGTGCCCGAATCTATCTCCGCCGTTGTACCACAGGGGAGTATACTGGGCCTAGTTTTCTTTTTGGTATATACTTGTGATATACCTGTTAGCATTAAAATCCATACATCTACATTTGCCGATGATACAGCCTTCCTTAGCATGCATATATCCCGATATCTTTAAAAACATATTACACAGCTGGAACTATGGTTAAAGTTATGGAGAATTAAAGTAAATGAAAAGAAGTGTGCGCAGGTAACATTTACTCTACGAAAATATACTTGTTCCCCCATTAGAATTAATAATCAAATTGTTCCTCAACATTCACATGTAAAATTCCTAGGTATACACCTTGATCGACGGCTTACATGGAAACAGCAAATTGATTAAAATGAAACTAAAATTAGCTCAGTTATATTGAATGATTGGTAGAAATTCAACTCTCAGTATAGATTGCAAACTTTTGATATACAAGTCGCTTTTGTAACCTATATGGTGTTATGGAATTCAACTATGGCGCACTTCTTCAACTTCTAATGTCGAGAGAATCCAACGAAGGCAAAACAAAATTTTACATTTGATAATATCGGCTCCATGGTATATCAAAAATTCAAATATACATCGTGATTTAAATATGCCACTAGTGATTGAAGAATTTGTAAAATACGCAGGCAAAAATCTAACAAAACTCTGCGATTCATGATTCTTAATCCGATTGCTCGTAATATTTTGAACTTTACTGGACACATCCACCTAAAAAAGAGGGACACAAGGGCACTTATACTCAGCACTCCAGATGGGATTTCTTGAAAACACTTTTTGTTTCCTTCTTTGATTATCACTAATTATGTATTATTTATAACTAAAACTGAGTTTATGTTCGACAGTGGTCGGTCCTAATAATTATATTTTAGATTAAAGATTTGAATACTTATTGTTAGTTTATATTTGAAGATACGATAAATAAATACATGTATTAAAAAAATGGGGACAGGGAATTGGCAAAATTAAAGATTGGTCACAGAAGAGAACTGTGGTGGTTACAAGAGAAATTGAATTACCAAGGACGCTGCTGGAATGTCTACAGGAGAAGAGACTGTCCGATGATGAAATTTTTCTCAAGATTCAGGATATATACAGGATATATTTTGTTAGTAATATAAATCTGAGAGTTTTAAGGTCTAAACTTATGTTGGAAGAGATAACGGACAGAGAGATTATGTTAACTTCAAACTGAACATCTAAGAAAAAATCACCGCGGAGTAAACGAGGTTTTTGGAAATTTGAAAAAGATATGTTTTTATCCAAACCTACAAAGAGAAATTCAAAAAATATATTAACAGCTGTGAGATATGTAATCTCGCAAAATTCGATAGAAGCGCGTTACGTTAACGTTACGATTACACCCAACAGACAAAACGATATAGTTCACATAGATTTTTGGTACCCACAGAGGAACATAATGTACCTTACTAGTTTGGATAAAATAACTTAGTACGCCACAGCTGAGAAACTAAAAGACAGTTCGAGTTCTATTTGGTGAAATGAGCTTGTCATGTCTAAAGTGGAAAACTATTCAGCTCTACCCAATCGGTCCCATACATTTTCAAGTCTGATTAAAAGGAAAAGAATAAAAAAATTTTACCGTTAATGGTTCATCTGCAAGATGAAATACTTCTTGATATTGTCTTAGAATATCACATGTGACTCAATTATTTTTGTCTTCAATGTTCTTCAAATCTAGGTTTTCTAGTAATTAATTAAACCTTTGCTCTGAATGTTGATTGTTACTGCGCATGTTAGTTTTAAAAATTGTAAAATTTTTTGTTGGCTATTTTTGAATAGTCCTTAATAAATCGCCTGTAGTAGGCTGTAATACCACGGAAAGTGTAGTGAATCTATAATTAGCATAAGCACTGTAGCAATGTTAGAATTTGATTTACTCTAGCTGAATCCATATGACATTGAACTTGAAATTCAATTAATTTTTTTCGTTTACGCTAAATACTTTTTTTTGTTTTTTTTTTGTTGGTCAGCAGTAATGGGTATTAAATGTTTTTGTTCGTATCAAATAATTTGTATCAAAGAAAATTGTAACATGAATACTGTGTGAATTTGAATTTTTTATATTAATTTGTTGCTGGGTTTGATAACCAAAAATTTTTTGAGATTGCAAGGTTCCGTAGGAACAGCAAATCAACCATTGGTTTGTTGTTATGCCAAATTAATGCTGACCTTTAGGATAAGTTAGTATATAATTACCATATTATTATTTTTATTATTATTATTGTAAATAAAATTCAAAAATAATTGATCAAGCAAAGAAGTAAAATCTTTCATTTCTCAAACAAAATCGGCACTTCTGGTGCTGAAGAAAAGCGTCTGCAAAGCTTAGTAATACTGAAAAATACACACAAAATATAAACACATTATATCCCAATCCTGCCAATTTAATCCTGGAAAATATAAGGAAACAATAAATTTTTAAGATCCTGCTTGTTTTCCTCTTTAAAATTTTGAAATTTTTTTCTTTTCTCGCCCTTGCTGGAGAGTTTTACAAAATTTAACATTAAAAACATAAATTTATTTTTCTAAATGACTCAAGAAGAAGTCAACGAAATTTTCAAACGTTGGAAAAAATTTCTACACGAAGAGTACATTCCAAAATAAAGCATTATCAGGCTTAGCAAAACAATTACAAACAACAATTACAAAACTTCAGGAACAAAACAATAATAAGAATGGAGGAAAAAAGGTAAAATTTCAAAAGGCCTGCAAGGACCTAAAGCGCATAATACGCATTAGTCGGGGAAAAAAAACCAAAAACATTAATACAGCAACTGCCAGAACTCAGAAGAACCGGCTGGAGAAACTAGAAATCAACCACCATACTCAATAAACAAAAATAATTTTTCCTATATTTAAAAGACTAAAGTCCGTATCGCCTTGTAAGCCAAATTACATGTAATAATTACTAATCAACAAATAACATCAAAGTTAGTAAATATTTTGACAACAACACATAGTTGAACGAAACAGCTAGCCGTTTTCGACGGTCCACTGTGTGTGGTATCAGTTGATGTAGATTTGTGCCTTATATACGAAACCTTTTTGCAAATGAAATATGTGAATCGTTTTGATTCATCGTAATTTGTAATGAAAGCTCAAATTTGCCATCTCTTAATTTACAACAGTCATACCATTTTCGTTTGTTCTTTACTAGTTATGCACATGTTAGTTAATTTGCTTATTTTTGTTCTAATTAAGACCAACTTTTTTGGTTTGTTACTATTAAGTATATTTTATTTTTAATTTTTTTCCACAAGCCCATGACTATTCGAACTTAATTTTGTTTCTATATTTAACAGGCTTAAGTTCATATCGCTTTGTAAGCCTTGTAAGCCAGTTTATTTTCACAATTACTCAAATTATGACTCACATTTTTTTATTAAAGAACTAGGTGAAATTTCTATGCAACAGAAAGTACTCTCAATAAGGAGCTTTTTATATCCCTCTCACAATTTACAGAAATGAGTGATGGTCATAAGCTTGAAATAAGATTCCTTGATACAATACGCTTTATGGCTGAGAGTTTGGAATCATTAGCCTACAATTTGTCGGATAATGATTTCAGCACTATAAGATCCTTATTTCAGTCAGAAAAAGAATTTCAAACTATTAAGAAAAAAAGTAGTCTTCCGTATGAGTACCTTAATTCATTCCAAAAATTAGACGAGTGTCAGCTCCTTTCACGCAGTGATTTCTTCAATAAGTTGAACAATAATGAGTGTTTTTTAGAGAAATACTCACATGCTGTAGAGGTATGGAATACTTTTGGTTGCAAATCTATGAAAGACTACATCAAACTTTACTTAAAAATAGATGTTCTTCTACTGACAGATATTTTCGAGAACCTTAGAAAAGTTTGCAAAGGTATTTATGAGCTGGATCCATGACAATATTATACAGCACCTGGACTTTCCTGGGATGCAATGCTCAAATACACAAAAATTTAATTAGAATTATTGACAGACATAGACATGTACAATTTTATGAAAAAGGTATACGTGGGGGATTCATACAGTGTAGCTAAGTATATTCGAAAGCAAATAACAAATATTTGAAAGATTTCGATAAAGAAAAGCCCTCAGAATTTCTCGTCTATTTATACGCTAACAATTTGTATGGTTGGGCGATGCCGGAATATCTTCCTCATGGTGGGTTCAGATGGTTATCGCAAGACGAGCTGAATCTGGATCCAAACAACATAGCTGATAATGGAACAGACGGTTATGTATGTGATGTCAAGTTGGATTATCCTTCTCATTTACACGACTTGCATAATGATCTTCTTTTTTGCGATGAAAATAAGAAACCTATACAAGCGAAGAATAGAACTTTAGAGTTCTGAAACAGAGCTTAGAATATGGCTTAGTTTTAAAGAAAACTCTTTGTATTCTAGCATTTAAACAACCTCCATGGTTAAAAGGCTACATTGACTTAAATACCAGACATAGGGCCAGTGCAAAAAATGCTTTTGGAAAAAATTTCAAACTACCCAATAATGCAGTGTATGGTAAAACCATGGAAAATGTGGAAAAAAGGAGAGATGTTAAAATTGTCAACAGTTGGGAGAGAACGAATTGTAATCATTTGGGTGCCCAAGATTGAATATCAAAACCAAATTTTCATAGTTTATCTATATTTTCCAAGGACCTGGTAGCAAATGAAATAGAAATGAGGAGAGTCCAAACCTGCTACACTAAACCAATTTACCTAGGATTTTGTGTACTCGAGCTGCCCAAATCGAAAATGTATAATTTCCCTTACTGGTACATGCAACCTAAGTTTAAGACAAAACTCTCCTTAAACTATATAGACACGGACTCTTTGATATATTCAATAAGGATATACGACATTTACGCTGACATAAAAAATGACATACAAGAACAATTTGATACGTCAGATTATCCTACAGACAATATTTATAATTTTCCACTCGTAAATAAAAGAGTCATTGGTATGATGAAGGATGAAAATTGCGGTAAAATAATAACAGAGTTTATTGGGCTGTGATCAAAAATGTACTCATTTAGTGTACAAAACAAAATAACTTTAAAAAATCGAAGGGGGTATTAGATAAATATAGTTTAGCTACTTATAAAAATTGTTTATTCAATAAAACTAATGTATATGATAATATGTTAACGTTTAAATCTAAGCTGCATCAGATATATACCAGTCAACTAAATAAGGTAGTATTAGGTCAAATAACATTAACACATATGCATGGTATCATATTAAGGAAAATAACTCTGAATACGAACTTGACATTAATTTTTAGTAAATTAGTTAATTTTTAAATTGTAAATAAAATCCTATTTATTAAGAAAAATTATTATAAATAAGATTCTATTTATAAGAAAAATTGTTGTATATAAAATTCTAGTTATTAAGAAAAATAAAATAAATAGTAATGTACATATGTATAAGAACTTTTAAGAAAAAATGTAAAATAAAATATTGAAAAAAATAATTAAATATGTGAATGGTTTTTATTTCTTTATTGTCTTTACTTCGTTGCATTAAAAAATTTTTGTTTTTGCTTATGTGGTTTTCATATCGCTTAAACATTGTTACGGAATCGACGAGACATAAAACTGGAAATATAAAATGCTAGGGATTGTTAAAACTTCACTCTGACGACATAGTAGAATCAATGCTTTAACATATTTTTTAGCATTATAAACATAGGGTTCTGTCAGTTCGCGCACCCTGCATTATTCTTGTAGTTGGCCACAATTCCTAAATATAATCTGGCAACACGTCCCTGATCTTTAAGATTTTTACATTCCTTTTTGTCTCTCTCATTTATCTGCATGACCAGATTGTACCGTTATTTGGTTGACCAATAGCAGCATGCTACGTGGCAGTGACTACGTGACGAAATAGGGAAGGAAAAAAATAAGAAAACGATTTAAGACTACATGCATAGTAATAGAAATGAAAAAAGGACAGTTTGGTTTTAGCTCTAGAAATACACGGGTCAGAAAGTTGCGTTCGGGAAAGTGTTTTTACAAGTGCGTGTTAAATTGAAACTCAGAAGTTGTTTCTAAATAAAAGTGTAGAATTTGTTGTGCATAAATTAACTATATTTATTTTTGTAACAAATTTTGCAAAAGTTAATAATTAAAAAAAAAAACTGAAATCCCGTATGCAAAAATGCAAGTAATGTCAGTAACTGTACAAAGAAAAACAAGCAACATGCAGAGCTAACGATAAACAAGAATTAAGAAAATAAAAATCAAATAAAGTCTTAAAAGAACACCAAAGACAAAGAAATAAATTTTCCATAAAAACTAAAAAAAATCAGAAGTAAAGCAACTAGAGAAAAAAAGAAAGAACAGTGTATATGGCACATTAGTGAAAGAGCAAAAAAATGTGAAGTTTCAACGAAAACGTGTAAAGAAAATAATGCAAATGAAGGAGTGAAAACTGAAAGCCTATAAAAGAAAGAACAAATAAGAACCGATAAATAAAAGTAGGAAGAAAAAAAAACACAGTAAAGGCAACTAAATATACTCAAAGCTCAAATTACGCAAAATATGAATAGAGAAAACACAAATACCAAGTGATTTAAGAAACAAAACCAACAAAACAAACAACAACAAAACATTAAAACCTACAAAATCATAAATGAGAGAAATTAATATTGCAGAAGATAAAAGCCAACGCAAAGCACATCGCCGAAGTTTATTTGCCGCCGTCATCAGTTTCCTGCAGCCGTCATCAGTTTCCTGCAGCCGTCATCAGTTTTCTGCGTCAGCATTTAGAAACGTCGTTCCATGCAGAGGGCGATTATTTGATTAATTGTATCCTTTTAAGCTAAGTACAATTATTGTATATTTTTTTTGTAGTATTATAGAACATATCATATCATTTTGCACAGAACTTTTTTTTGCTTTTATGAGTCTTGAAGCTGATTTAGATTTCACTATTGTCGTTACGCATAAGTGTATGAATATTGATGTATATTCATTTGACATATACATATACATGTATATATTGATATAGTGCAAGTCGGTGGTGAACCACTTGATTTTTGGACTTGGACATTCAATACTGGTAAAACATAAAAATTATTTCTGTGTAAAATATTTAAACTTTATTTTTTTTTTCAAATATAATATACATATACACAAATAGTGTATTTTAAAATTTGTATTTATGTATATTTCGTATACAAATGGCCATTTTAATTGAATTTTAATTAATGTATACATTTAACCTAGCACACGTAATTTATACTTGCTTATTTCCTATCATTATTTCACTTTTGTTGTAAATAAAGATAGAAAATTTAAAAATGAATTGCTAAAGGATTAACTGAGGTATGCTGGATGATAGATGTGGTAAGGTGAGGTGAGAGGGACAATATTGTGGGACAGTGACATAAGGGTACTCACACTGTCAAAGGCATAAGGGAGGGCTAAGTGTACCTGGTATGGCAAAACATCTGGTCATACAAAGTACATACATTGTACTATAGTAATGGTTTTTTTTTTCAATTTTACATACTAAGCTCTTGGGTTGAAGCGGCATGGAGGGTTTTAGTTTTTTTTTATATGCTTACACGCGCAACAATTAGTACGGGTCAATGAATTTCCCTGCCCTGAGAAAGCTAGTCGGGGCGTACATCTGACCATGCCAACTTGACGATGTATTTTTTTTTGTGTCCACTAGATCTTTATTTTCACAGAAGAGAATTTTTCTTCCAAAATATAAGGGGCGTGTAACATATATGGCGCCCAACGAAAAAGTGGCATTCACAGTCAAATAGCCACACAGGAAATTTAATCCATTATTATATCGCTTTTGGGTCAGTTTTCTATTCCTTCGTTTGAGTCATGATTTCTGGAAAAACAAATTCTGGCATCATTCGCCAGACAAGGAAAGAGAGCAAACTCAAATAGCACTAAATTCGTTTTTGTAACTTAATTTTTTTCTTTTAATATTCTGGCATAAGTCATGATTTCTGAAAACAAATTTTTTGTATCATTTGCGATGCAGAAGTTTGAAATGAATTTTGTTCAAAACTTTGACAAATGCAGCAACATCAAGCATTGAATATAGGAAATCGTTCGCTATAAGACCGAGCTGATGACAACTAGTCGTACAGTGTTTCGCGGCGATAGCGATTCGGATTCTGGTTATATTTTACTTACTCTCAGGGACAATTATATTATCGGTATAAGTCCTCGTCGCTGGCGAGCCGCGATACAGATCGTTTCGAAAGTAAGTAAATCGTCAAATATTGTACCCTTAATCTCGCAGCCACCTCGACATCCAGCATACCTTGCCGAAACTATTTTTTTTTCCTTGTAAAACAAACACACGCAAAAAAAAAATAAACTTTTTTCCCTTTCCCATCTGGATAAGGAAACAAAACAATTACACTATTTAAAAATTTCCTTTGCATTCCACTTAACAGTAAATTTAGTAAGCATAAAAAAAAAAAAAAAAAATATAGACATATATAACATACGTATCAAACCTTGCACCACATACACGCATATACACAACTTTCTGATCTCGCCTTACATTTTTTTGGTGCCGGAGTCTGTTGCATTTTCTTATTTTTTTTTTTTTTGTGCGTAATGCACAAACCAAACACTCGTGCTAACGCAGTAAAGCCAGAGAAAAAATTGTCACGTCCAGTAGTAAACCATAATTTGGTAGATTTGTCAGGAAGAGGCAAAGTGCGAGTAACGCCTCGTGGTACATCAGACCCGAAAAGTAGGGGGAGAGGCTCAACTCCCTTAGGGAAAAAATCTTTGAGCGTACTTAGTTCAGTAGATTCACAGTCTAGCACAAGTATCAGGGCACTAAGATCCTCATCTGGTTCACGGTCATACCTTTCGTATCCATCGGACGAATTAGATAAGACCGGGGAAAATCAAAACTACGAAGCACTTGCTAGGTCAATAACAGACAGCGACTCAGAGACATTAGAAAACCTATCAGCCGTAGATAGCCAAGGGAACAATTCTCGGACAGAAATGGCAACTGGTCAAGATCCTGCACATGACGGGAGGCCACAGGCACCCAATGTCATTTCGACAGAAAATCTGATGGCCTATTTCCAAGAGGCCATGAGAAACACGCAGGAGGAGTTTAGAAGAGAACTCACAGCTCTCAGAGAGTCTGTAAGGTCATCCCGAAATGATCAAGCCACGTCTGCCCCACCTAGCGTTGGTATCCAGCCATCGGGCTCCCAGGTAACTGCATATACATACGCTTCTTCTAATGTAAATTTCAAATTGAAAGACTGGAAGGTTTCGTTCAGCGGTGAGGGAAGTGTTTCAGATTTTTTATTTAGGGTAGACACGCTTGTTGATCGCACGCAATGTCCACCGGAGCACCTTATGTCAAATTTTTACTTATTTCTAACGGGCAAAGCAGAAACTTTCTACTGGGACTATATCAAACAAAATCAGAGAGCTACTTATCTCATGCTAAAGTCAGCACTTTCCAAGGAATTTGGAAATTTAGAAAGTGATCACGACATTTTGATGAAAATTTCGACCCGTAAGCAGTTCCCAAAAGAAAGCTATGATGATTTCCATTCAGCTATTGTTGGCTGGAATCTAAGATTGTCGAATCCATTATCAGATAACTCTTTGATAGAAATTATTAAAAAGAATGTGCACGCCGACCTTAAGGTAATGCTATTTGTTTCGGATTCCAGGGATCTGTACAAATTCCGCGATGTAGCTAGAAAAGCTGAGAAAGTGATTTCTGAAAATAAGACACATAACCTTGGCAGACAGCGCCAGGTGAATGAAATTTCAATCGAAAGCACACCCGAAAACTCCGATGACGAGTCAGATCCGCAAGTTGAGGCACTCAAGATAAATAGAACTTGGGTAAATAACGATTATTCTAAAATAAAGTGTTGGAACTGCCTGCAGTTAGGACATAGCTATATGTATTGTCCCGGTGAAACTCGCCATGTATTTTGTTTCAAATGTGGCCAGAGAGGAGTAACCACACCTACATGTGGCAATCCTCATACGGGAAACAAGCATCGGGGCGAGCGGGTGACAGGGGACGCTCGTCCCTCAAGATAAGCCCTGGATTTACTTCTATCACAAAGTCTAAGCCTTCACAGAGGGACTTAGCTCATGATAAACAAACACCTGATACGACACACTTGACATTGCATAATTATAGACAGAATTTATTTACCAAGAGCAGAGAAACCAACAATTTTAACATAACAAATGCAATTTTGAAATGCAGGCGTAGATACCAGAAAAGGAGAGAATTTAGGAAAATAATTGAATCAACTTGTATCTCGGAACACGATGATGGTAGACCCTTTGCATCGATTAAAATCCTTGACGAAGATTTGCTGTGCTTATTAGACTCAGGAGCGAATGTCTCCGTTTTAGGAAAAGGGAGTATGGATTTTATAAATAGGAACAACATTGAGTTGAAAAAATTTAAGTCAAACATTTTAACGGCGAACGGATCAAGAAATGAAGTAGTGGGGCATTGTAGCTTACCTGTGACTTTTAAAGGAGTCACAAAATTTATCGTATTTTATGTAGTACCGAATTTATCTCAACCGGGTTACCTCGGGGTAGACTTTTGGAGGGCGTATGCATTAGCACCTCAGGTTTTCCCAGAAAAAACTTGTGCGGAAATCGTTCACAAGCCTGAACTAAAATTTCATGATCTAGATCCTGAACAAAATTTACGTCTCGATGAGGTTATTTTAACATTTCCCTCTTACGAGAGATTAGGTCTCGGGTGCACGCACCTACTTGAGCACCACATTGACACGCAGGATGCTATACCCATCAAACAAAAGCATTACCCTCTTTCCCCTCCTAGACAAGCCGAGGTATATGAAGAAATAGACAGATTGTTAGCCCTTGGCGTAATCGAAGAGTCAAACTCGCCATGGTGTAGCCCGATTGTGACGGTCCGCAAGCCAGGGAAAATCAGACTGTGCCTGGACTGTAGGAAACTAAACTCACTTACGAAAAAGGATTCGTACCCCCTACCTCATATAAATGGCCTACTAAGCCGGCTTAAGGACACGTACTACATTAGCGGAATAGATTTGAAAGACGCATTTTTCCAGATAAAGTTGTCAGAAACGTCTAAGGAAAAAACGGCATTCGCGGTACCAGGGAGATCCTTATATCAGTACAAGGTGATGCCTTTCGGTGTCTGTAACGGTCCGCAGACGATGAGTCGCCTGATGGACCGAGTAATTCCAGCTAAATTGAGAGAAAATGCATTCATTTATCTGGATGACTTACTTGTGTGTAGCCATGATTTTGAGACCCACCTCCAATTGCTTTCCGAAGTTTCTAAGTGCTTAAAGTCTGCAGGTCTAACAATAAATGTACGTAAGAGCACGTTCTGCCAACGAGAGATAAAATATCTCGGTTATCGTGTTGGCGGTGGAAACTTAAAAGTTGATCCCGAAAAGGTGCAAGCTATTGCGGAATTTCCGATTCCAAAA
The DNA here is from genome assembly GCA_905220375.1 of Tachina fera. Taxonomy (NCBI): domain Eukaryota; kingdom Metazoa; phylum Arthropoda; class Insecta; order Diptera; family Tachinidae; genus Tachina; species Tachina fera. Next base: position 118,076,736 of record LR999963.1, on the reverse strand, counting down.
ACACCTAGACAGGTCAGGCGCTTCGTTGGCATGGCCAATTGGTATCGCGCTTTTATTTATAACTTTTCTGACCTTGCTGGCCCAATTACGGCCTGCTTGCGCAAGTCAAACCAGCCTTTTCGTCTATCACCCCAGGCTCTCGAATCTTTTGATAAATTAAAAACCGCCTTATCCAATGCACCTGTGCTGGCAGAGCCAGACTTTAGTAGGGAATTTGTGATACAATGCGACGCGTCTCGTATTGGAGTAGGAGGTGTGTTATACCAGCTAGACAATGAGGGCAAAGAACGCCCCATCGCTTTCGTTTCACAAAAACTGAATAAAGCTCAACGAAATTACTCTGTAACGGAGCTTGAGTGTCTGGCGGCCGTTATTTGTGTTAAGCGTTTCAGGCAGTATGTCGAGGGACTCCCCTTTAAAATCGTGACGGACCACTCGAGCCTCCGCTGGCTCCTAAACCAGAAGGATTTAAGCGGAAGGTTGGCCAGATGGAGTTTGAAACTCCAACATTTTAATTTTGTGATGGAACATAGGAAGGGGTCTTTGAATTTAGTTCCCGACGCACTCTCTAGATTTGACATAGACGAATTGGAATGCAATCCGCCAGATGTTGACATGGCCTCGCCAGAATTTGACAATACCGAGTACAACGACTTGAGAGAAAAGATTCGAGAGAATGGCAATATGCTCCCCGATTTGTGTCTGTCCGAAAATTATGTCTACAAACGAGTAGATTTCCGGAATGAAGAAAATATAGAGGAGAATATTTGGAGGTTATGGCTACCTAGAACCCTAGTTAATGACACAATTAAGTCCGCCCATGAAGAGGGATGCCACGGGGGATTTAGTAAAACCCTTTTTAGAATTAGACAAAAATACTTCTGGCCGCGAATGGTAAATGACGTGAAAACGTACGTTAAACAATGTGATGTTTGTAGGACCATAAAATCACCAAATCAAGTACTACGTCCGCCCATGGGAAAACAAATCGTAACAACACGCCCTTTTCAGAGATTATACTGTGATTTCTTGGGCCCTTATCCTTGCTCGAAATCGAAAAACTGCCAACTTTTGATTGTATTAGACCACCTAACCAAATTTTTGTTTCTAAGGCCAATGAAAACGGCGACGTCAACAAGTGTAATAGAGTTAGGTTAGGTTAGGTAGGGGTGGCAGTCAGAAACCCGGACTCACTTAGACCATTTTGGTCCATTGTGATACCACGGAGACTCTGCTTATGCGGAGTCCCCACCGTCGAACCATCCAGAGCTCAGTATAAAGCTGCTAATACGTTGAAGTTTAACACCAGCAACGTCAGAAAGTTCCCTGAATTCAAGAGCGCCCATTGTGGCCATTCTCTTTCCTGCAAGTCCAGGACAGTGACAAAGAAAATGTTCTATGCTTTCCTCTTCATCAATATCTTGGCAGCTACGGTAAAAGTCGTTGTGTTCAACCCTTAGCCTTTGTGCATGCCTGCCTATGAGACAGTGTCCAGTTAACACGGACACTAGAATCGAGATTTGTTTCCTATTCTTTGAAATTAGGTAATCCGTAACTTCCCTATTTAGGTGAGTCCATAACTGCCTTGTGATCACGCAATCATTTCTTATGACCCACCTTCTATTTGTTTCATCCTCTGTCTTGCGCCTAAGTCTGAGTTTGCAAGAGATTAGGGGTAGACCTACACATTCCAAATCCTGTGGAACCTGTAAGGTTGTCCCAATTCTAGCAAGCTCGTCAGCCCTAGAATTCCCCTGTAAGCCTCTATGCCCCGGGATCCAGATGATCCTAATATCAAACTGCTCTGCCATCTCATTTAGAGATGATCGGCAGTCGAGGGCTGTTGTTGTTCTTAGAAGCGAGGATTCAAGGGCCATAATAGCTGCTCGACTATCGGTGTAAATGTTAATTAAAGTCGTTGAAGTGACATTCACTTTTAACCAGTTCGCAACTTCTCTTATAGCAAGGATCTCTGCCTGAAAGACACTGCAGTGATCTGGAAGTCGCCTTGCAATGCGAAGACCTAAAGCCCTCGAAAAGACCCCATAGCCCACACCCTCTTGTGTTTTGGAGCCGTCCGTATAAAAATTAACGCTTTTTCTTCTACCCGGAGTTCCATTCATCCACATTTCTGTAGATGGTATCCAGGTTTTATAAAGACGTTCGTGTAGTAGAGCAGGGGAGGTTTGGTCAATCCTCCATTCCCTAACTTCACAATCTAGTATTCTGCAGTGGCCGGTTCCATTTCCGTTCCACAGAGAAACACATCTAAGACGGATTGGCGAGGACGTTGCCATCTCCTTCCCTACTAGATCTAATGGTAGTAGATGAAGAAGCATCCCCAGTGCATCCGTAGGAGTGGTGCGAATAGCACTGGTTACATACAAGGATGCAAGTCTTTGCACCTTGTGTAAGGTGTGTAGTGTCTTTTTCTCCAGGGATGGCCACCACACGATGATGCCATACATGAGAATTGGACGTACTATTGCAGTATAGATCCAATGAACAATCTTTGGGGTAAGACCCCAATTCTTCCCAATGGATTTTTTGCATAGATATAGTGAAATTGTTGCTTTTTTCACTCTTTCTAGAATATTCGCTTTGAAACTCAGCTTTGAATCAAGAATAACACCCAGATATTTTGCAGTGTTGGACACTTTTATCTGCGTATTATTAAGTGTTATAGGCCGGAAATCAGGTATCTTATACTTCCTGGAGAAAAGGACTAGTTCCGTTTTATTAGGATTAACGGCGAGACAACGTTTCTCCGCCCATTTTGTTAAATATGGAAGACCATCCTGTAGGATGTCCGTTAATGTTGTGAGGAATTTTCCTCTTACAGCTATTGCCACATCATCAGCATAAGCCACAATTCTGCACCCCCGCGGTTCCAGAGATAGCAGCACAGGATTCAGAGCTAAATTCCACAATAGTGGTGAGAGAACTCCTCCCTGTGGTGTACCCCTATTTACAAAGCGGGTCTGCCTAGAAGCTCCTAGAGCCGCAGTTATCCTACGGTGAGTTAGTAGATTTTGAACCCACTTACACAATCCCGCGCCAACCCCCAGATTCGACAATGCCTCAATTATCGCATCTGGAGATATATTATTAAAAGCCCCCTCAATATCCACGAAGGCTACAAAGGTATATTCACCTACAGAAAGAGATTTCTCTATCGTGCCAACCAGCTCATGTAGAGCCGATTCTGTTGACTTTCCCGTTTGATATGCATATTGATGCGGGGAAAGTAGTTTACTATTGATGGTTTTGCGGATATAATGATCAACCATCCTTTCTAATATTTTCAGAAGAAAGGATGATAGACTTATAGGTCTGAAGTCCTTCGGTGTGGTGTGAGAGCTTTTACCAGCCTTCGGTATAAAGACCACTCTCGCTTCCCTCCACTTTTCAGGAACATAACCCAGTTTTAGACAACTGGTGTAAATTCTCAGTAGCCTTGGGGCTACGAGATTCGATACTTTCCATATCTCAGCCGGTATGATACCGTCAGGTCCTGGTGACTTGTAAGGCTTGAAACTTCTCAGAGCCCAATTTAATGTCTGCATATTGACGATGTCAGATATATTTTCCGCAGGTATGGGGTAAGGATCAGATGTCTGAATCTCAGACACTGAGTTACCCGGAAAATGAGTGTCCAGCAGGGTTCTTAACGACTCCTCGCTGGATGTAGTCCACGTCCCATTGGGATTCTTCAAATACCCCAGGGTGCAGGGAGTAGCGGACAAAATTTTTATCATGCGAGAGGCTTCTGAAATATTTTCAATATTTTCACAAAACTTCTTCCATGTTGTATTTTTAGCGATTCTTATCTGCTTTTTATACTCTTTTAATTTACCCTTATAAGCTATCCAGTCCAGTTCATTTCTGGATGATTTAGCCTTATTGAAGAGTTTTCTACATGTACACCTACACAATTGTAACTCTCTATTCCACCAAGGCGGTTTCTTTTTCCCCCTTGGCTTATTCAAAGGGCAAGACGACTCTCTTGCATTTTTGAAGATTGTAGTAATGTTATCAACCTCACAATCCAAATCAGAAGTTTCTAAAAGTGACGAGTCTCCAATCACTCCTAATTGTCTAGAAAAAATGGTCCTATACAGACGCCAGTTTGTCTGCCTAATATTTCGGGAGATTTCTACCACAGGTGCCCGCTCCCTAATACTAAACTCAATAAACCTATGATCAGAAAAGGAATGTTCCTGAAGTACACGCCAATTCATGATCCTATCGGCTACCGAATCAGACGAAAAGGTAACATCCAGGACTTCCTGTCTGTTCCTTGTTATAAAAGTAGGTTCTTGACCTCTATTACAAATGTTAAGGTTAGCACTAACTACAAATTCAAAAAGTTCCTCACCTCTTTCATTAGTATCCGTACTTCCCCAGATAGTATGATGTGCGTTGGCATCACAGCACAGGATGATATGGTGACCAGCGTTTACCGCCGCATCCACAAAGTTTCTCACCACTACCGACGGTAGAGGACCTTGATCGTCGTGAGCGCAGTACACCGACGCCAGCCAGTAGCATGTATCTCCGACTTCCACGCTAACCGCCGTTATGTCTCTGCCGCTGAAGTTAGATAATAAAAATGTATTAAGGTGGTTCCTTGCCAAGATGCAGGTTCTATTGTTACCTTCATTCTTGACGGCTAGCATCTTAAAATCTTTGGTCCTTAGTCCGCAAACCCTGCCACCACTAATCCAGGGTTCTTGGATTAGGACTATGTCAACTTCGCATGTAGTCAAGCGAAGCTGAAGAGCCGCTGAGGCTGCTTTAGAGTGGTGGAGATTTATCTGCAGCAGGTTCAACATCCGCTACGAAATCCATCTCCACGACCGTTTTATCGGACTCGTCGTCAGTCTCAAGAAGAAGGTCACTGTCTTCGCCGTGATCAGCGTCGAACAGGCCTGAGGCGCCTCCGAGAATTTCAGAATCGGATGTAATATAGCCATCCTTTTCCGAAGATTCTCGCAAGCTGGCCTTCTTCTCCGCCTCTTCAGATTCTTACTCCACAGCGTTTCCACACACTGTCTTGGATTTATCCGTCAATGTAATAGAGTTCTTTCAAAATGAAATTTTTTGCACTTTTGGGGTTCCACAATTCATTCATAGTGATAACGCCCGACAATTTACCTCTAAGGAAATAGAGGAGTTCTTTTCAGTGTACGGTATTACACACGTGACTACAGGATTTTACTCTCCCCAGGCAAATGCCTCAGAAAGGGCAAACAGAGAAGTAATATCAAAGATACGCTATTTTCTCAGAGATCAGGCAGACCATACAAATTGGGATAGGGACTTACCAAAAATTTTACAGACCCTCCGCAGCGATGTTCATTCCGCGATAAAATGTTCACCATATTTCGCAGTTTTCGGGCAAAATATGATTCTGAACGGGACAAGTTATTCTATCTTAGACAAATTGAACATGCTAGCCGATGACACATTAGTCCTCAAAAGCGATAGACTCCAGCTCATTCGAGATAAAATCAGTAAGAATCTTGACATTGCTCATGAAAAGGCATGCAAAATTTATAATACTAGATCAAGGCCAGTAAATTTCATTGTAGGGCAGGAAGTGTTTAGGAAAAACCATTCACAGAGCGATTTCGGGAAGGCAATCAACGCAAAATTTAACCCTAAATTCTTAAAATGCAGAGTTAGGAAAAAACTCGGTAGCGCGTTATACGAACTAGAGAATCTCCAAGGCCACTATATCGGGAAATTCCACGCATCTGATATTCGTGCCTAGTACACCTGTCGTAGTTAATTTTATCGTTTTTATATATTGATGATTTTAGTTTTAAAACAATAATGAATTGGATTTGCTCATCGGAAAAATAAAATTTGTTCATCTATTTAATCTTTGAAATGCATTAGTCGTGTTTAACAACTACCCTTTTCCTTTTGCCCGGCTTCGTGGGTCGTGCCACACGTTTTAGTGTTCTCTGAACAACTATATCATATATTTTTCAACTCTATGGAAAAAAATTCTCAGTTAGACCGCAAAAATTCCTTTTCCTGTTCGTTCTGCGATTTGAAATTCTAAAACGAAGCAGGTTTGTTACGGAATCGACGAGACATAAAACTGGAAATATAAAATGCTAGGGATTGTTAAAACTTCACTCTGACGACATAGTAGAATCAATGCTTTAACATATTTTTTAGCATTATAAACATAGGGTTCTGTCAGTTCGCGCACCCTGCATTATTCTTGTAGTTGGCCACAATTCCTAAATATAATCTGGCAACACGTCACTGATCTTTAAGATTTTTACATTCCTTTTTGTCTCTCTCATTCATCTGCATGACCAGATTGTACCGTTATTTGGTTGACCAATAGCAGCATGCTACGTGGCAGTGACTACGTGACGAAATAGGGAAGGAAAAAAATAAGAAAACGATTTAAGACTACATGCATAGTAATAGAAATGAAAAAAGGACAGTTTGGTTTTAGCTCTAGAAATACACTGGTCAGAAAGTTGCGTTCGGGAAAGTGTTTTTACAAGTGCGTGTTAAATTGAAACTCAGAAGTTGTTTCTAAATAAAAGTGTAGAATTTGTTGTGCATAAATTAACTATATTTATTTTTGTAACAAATTTTGCAAAAGTTCTGGAAAACCAATTGCATTTGGTGGAACAAAAGCAAGAAGCAAAACGAAATTGATATACATATGTATGTACATACATATGTATACGTATCAGCAATTTTGCATCAAACATAGGCAATTAATCAAGTGTGTTTAAAAAATTAAAATAAATATAAATATGTTTACTATTATGGAAATAATATTATTTAATTAATGAAAAACAAAGAAAATACATATGTAGTTATAAAAAAGAACAGAAATATGTATTTGAAAACAAAATAATAATACGGTTCAAAAAGATGTTGTAGTTGAAATAATAATTCCATAAGAAATAAAAAAAAGGTGCGTAAATATAATAAAATAAAACAAAATTTATTTAGATTAAAAAAAAGGAGAATATTACATCAAGCAGCCCCCAGAAAAAAAAATCTTAAAGCAAATAAACAACAACAACAGTAATGTACTATAAAGGGCATACCGGTCAAATGTAACAGAAAAGAATTTTTTTTTAAATGTGAAAAAAAAGATTAAAAAAAATTTTAAGCAAATTTGGAAAAGAAAACCGTTAATAATTAAAAAAAAAACTGAAATCCCGTATGCAAAAATGCAAGTAATGTCAGTAACTGTACAAAGAAAAACAAACAACATGCAGAGCTAACGATAAACAAGAATTAAGAAAATAAAAATCAAATAAAGTCTTAAAAGAACACCAAAGACAAAGAAATAAATTTTCCATAAAAACTAAAAAAAATCAGAAGTAAAGCAACTAGAGAAAAAAAAAGAAAGAACAGTGTATATGGCACATTAGTGAAAGAGCAAAAAAATGTGAAGTTTCAACGAAAACGTGTAAAGAAAATAATGCAAATGAAGGAGTGAAAACTGAAAGCCTATAAAAGAAAGAACAAATAAGAACCGATAAATAAAAGTAGGAAGAAAAAAAAAAACACAGTAAAGGCAACTAAATATACTCAAAGCTCAAATTACGCAAAATATGAATAGAGAAAACACAAATACCAAGTGATTTAAGAAACAAAACCAACAAAACAAACAACAACAAAACATTAAAACCTACAAAATCATAAATGAGAGAAATTAATATTGCAGAAGATAAAAGCCAACGCAAAGCACATCGCCGAAGTTTATTTGCCGCCGTCATCAGTTTCCTGCAGCCGTCATCAGTTTCCTGCAGCCGTCATCAGTTTTCTGCGTCAGCATTTAGAAACGTCGTTCCATGCAGAGGGCGATTATTTGATTAATTGTATCCTTTTAAGCTAAGTACAATTATTGTATATTTTTTTTGTAGTATTATAGAACATATCATATCATTTTGCACAGAACTTTTTTTTGCTTTTATGAGTCTTGAAGCTGATTTAGATTTCACTATTGTCGTTACGCATAAGTGTATGAATATTGATGTATATTCATTTGACATATACATATACATGTATATATTGATATAGTGCAAGTCGGTGGTGAACCACTTGATTTTTGGACTTGGACATTCAATACTGGTAAAACATAAAAATTATTTCTGTGTAAAATATTTAAACTTTAATTTTTTTTTTCAAATATAATATACATATACACAAATAGTGTATTTTAAAATTTGTATTTATGTATATTTCGTATACAAATGGCCATTTTAATTGAATTTTAATTAATGTATACATTTAACCTAGCACACGTAATTTATACTTGCTTATTTCGTATCATTATTTCACTTTTGTTGTAAATAAAGATAGAAAATTTAAAAATGAATTGCTAAAGGATTAACTGAGGTATGCTGGATGAAAGATGTGGTAAGGTGAGGTGAGAGGGACAATATTGTGGGACAGTGACATAAGGGTACTCACACTGTCAAAGGCATAAGGGAGGGCTAAGTGTACCTGGTATAGCAAAACATCTGGTCATACAAAGTACATACATTGTACTATAGTAATGGTTTTTTTTTCAATTTTACATACTAAGCTCTTGGGTTGAAGCGGCATGGAGGGTTTTAGTTTTTTTTTATATGCTTACACGCGCAACAATTAATACGGGTCAATGAATTTCCCTGCCCTGAGAAAGCTAGTCGGGGCGTACATCTGACCATGCCAACTTGACGATGTATTTTTTTTTGTGTCCACTAGATCTTTATTTTCACAGAAGAGAATTTTTCTTCCAAAATATAAGGGGCGTGTAACAACATGCACATTCTTGTTTTCATGTTACTTAAATATGCACAATCATGTTTTCTTTGAAAAGTTCTCTACAAGAGAAATTGAGTTTCACAATATTATAAAATTTCATTAGATGTTTTCATAAGGAGAAAAAATTTAGATGATCGGATAAGTTCCTTTATTTTTCACTACATACAAGCTTCTGTTATTTTCTATTCGAACAGATGATTCCTAATTTTCTTTTCGAAAAAATAATATAATACAAAGAATAATTTAATAATACAATTTTATTTTATTTTGTTTCTTTTAATAATACATATTAATTTAATTTTTTAATTATTTTAATTATAATGATTGGAACATTTCATAGTATGCAACTATTAAATTTTATAAAATACTTTTCCGTATCAGGTCCTTCCTCACACTCAGGATCATACCACGGACAGCTTTTGAAGTGCCCTTCTGTGTTGTCTTCATCTCCCATAACTTCATATTCTTCGTTCTCATCCAGCATGTTTTGGAAAATTTAATGGAACAAATCTAGTTTAGGGGCACCTCCCAGAAATGAACAAAAAGTATCCTGGCCTATAGTAAATTGAAAAATAAGAACAAAAAATTAAATAAAAATATTGGCGGAAAGGCTTAGTTTCCGAGTTATGGGCCTCTGAAATTTTAGTACAATATTTTAATTATACGATGTTTTTCAACGAATATGACCAATATTGGTATCTCAAAAATTAAAAAAAAATCCTATCCTATAGAAAATTCAAAAATAAGGAAAAAAAATTAAATAAAAAATTTCGCGACGAGTCCTAGTTTCCGAGTTATGGGCTTCTGAAATTGTATACATTAATATAGAAATGATCAAACATGTAAACAAGTATTGAAAGAAGAAAAAAATAAACATTTTTTTATTTTAAAAGGTATTACATACATATGTATATATATATATATATATATATATATATATATATATAAATATATATATATATAAATATATATATATATATATATATATATATATATATAGTTCGGCCGGGGTTAAGGACTTTTTCCACCATGGTGTTTCATGAGAAGGCGCAGCCTAGTAATGATTTTCTGGATTGCAAAGTTTTATTGCTTAATAACATTTTTCTGCATTGCCGGCCTTCGGCCGGGCTTAAGGATTTTCTCCACCATGGGGTTTCCCCAGACGGCGCAGCCTAGTAAAGATTTTCTGCCTTGCAAAGTTTTCTTGCTCAATAACATTGTTCTGCATTGCCGGCCTTCGGCCGGGCTTAAGGATTTTCTCCACCATGGTGTTTCCCGAGACGGCGCAGTGTAGTAAAGATTTTCTGTCTTGCAAAGTTTTCTTGCCTAATAGCATATTCCTGCATTGCCGGCCTTTGGCCGGGCTTAAGGATTTTCTCCACCATGGTGTTTCCCGAGACGGCGTAGCCTAGTAATGATTTTCTGGATTGCAAAGTTTTCTTGCTCAATAACATTGTTCTGCATTGCCGGCCTTCGGCCGGGCTTAAGGATTTTCTCCACCATGGTGTTTCCCGAGACGGCGCAGTGTAGTAAAGATTTTCTGCCTTGCAAAGTTATCTTGCCTAATAGCATATTCCTGCATTGCCGGCCTTCGGCCGGGCTTAAGGATTTTCTCCACCATGGTGTTTCCCGAGACGGCGTAGCCTAGTAATGATTTTATGGATTGCAAAGTTTTCTTGCTCAATAACATTGTTCTGCATTGCCGGCCTTCGGCCGGGCTTAAGAATTTTCTCCATAATGGTGTTTCCCGAGACGGCGCAGCCCAGTAATGATTTTCTGGATTGCAAAGTTTTCTTGCTCAATAACATTGTTCTGCATTGCCCGCCTTCGGCCGGGCTTAAGGATTTTCTCCACCATGGTGTTTCCCGAGACGGTGCAGCCTAGTAAAGATTTTCTGCCTTGCAAAGTTTTCTTGCCTAATAGCGGATTTCTGCACTGCCGGCCTTCGGCCGGGCTTAAGGATTTTCTCCATCATGGTGTTTCCCGAGACGGCGCAGTCTAGTAAAGATTTTCTGCCTTGCAAAGTTTTCTTGCCTAATAGCGGATTCCTGCACTGCCGGCCTTCGGCCGGGCTTAAGGATTTTCTCCATCATGGTGTTTCCCGAGACGGCGCAGTCTAGTAAAGATTTTCTGCCTTGCAAAGTTTTCTTACTCAATAGCATTGTTCTGCACTAACGGCCTTCGGCCGGGCTTAAGGATTTTCTCCACCATTGTGTTTCCCGAGACGGCGCAGCCTAGTAATGATTTTCTGGATTGCAAAGTTTTCTTGCTTAATAACATTTTTCTGCATTGCAGGCCTTCGGCCGGGCTTAAGGATTTTCTCCCCCATGGTGTTTCCCGAGACGGTGCAGTCTAGTAAAGATTTTCTGCCTTACAAAGTTTTCTTGCCTAATAGCGGATTTCTGCACTGCAGGCCTTCGGCCGGGCTTAAGGATTTTCTCCATCATGGTGTTTCCCGAGACGGCGCAGTCTAGTAAAGATTTTCTGCCTTGCAAAGTTTTCTTGCCTAATAGCGGATTTCTGCACTAACGGCCTTCGGCCGGGCTTAAGGATTTTCTCCACCATGGTGTTTCCCGAGACGGTGCAGCCTAGTAAAGATTTTCTGCCTTGCAAAGTTTTCTTGCCTAATAGCGGATTTCTGCACTGCCGGCCTTCGGCCGGGCTTAAGGATTTTCTCCATCATGGTGTTTCCCGAGACGGCGCAGTCTAGTAAAGATTTTCTGCCTTGCAAAGTTTTCTTGGCTAATAGCGTATTCCTGCACTGCCGGCCTTCAGCCGGGCTTAAGGATTTTCTCCACCATGGTGTTTCCCGAGACGGCGCAGCCTAGTAATGATTTTCTGGATTGCAAAATTTCTTGCTTAACATTGTTCTGCATTGCCGGCCTGCGGCCGGGCTTAAGGATTTTCTCCACCATGGTGTTTCCCGAGACGGCGCAGCCAAGTAAAGTTTTCCTGCTTAATAACATTTTTTTTAAGGATTTTCTCCACCATGATAATTCCCGACAAGGAAAACAAAGTATAATCACAATATTATACTAGAATTTCAAAAGCCCATAACTCAACAACTAAGCCCGCCACCAATTTTTTTATTTAACTTTTTTGTCTTATTTTTAAATTTTCTATAGGATAGAGTATTTTTTTTTAATTTTTGAGATACCAATATTAATTTTATTCGTTGAAAAACACTGTATAATAACAATATTGCACTAAAATTTCAGAAGCCCATAACTCGGAAACTAGGACTCGTCGCCAAATTTTTTATAGAATTTTTTCCTTTATTTTTGAATTTTCTATAGGATAGGATTTTTTTTTAATTTTTGAGATACCAATATTGGTCATATTCGTTGAAAAACATCGTATAATTAAAATATTGTACTAAAATTTCAGAGGCCCATAACTCGGAAACTAAGCCTTTCCGCCAATATTTTTATTTAATTTTTGTTCCTATTTTTCAATTTACTATAGGATAGGATACTTTTTGTTCATTTCTGGGAGGTGCCCCTAAACTAGATTTAAGCCAATTTAATAGCTGAGTTAATATCTAATGGCTTTTCCTTCTTTAGTATTTTTGTTGCAGCTCTAATTGATTTTCTAAACAGATTTTTTTTATCGTTTAGCTTGTTCTTTTTAACATTTTTCTTTTTCTCCACACCCATAACAAATTTTGTTTTGGCTTTCATTGCGTTAGTAAACATATATGCAAATGATTTTTTAGCAAGACTACTATCTTTTGATAAAACTCTATCTCAAGCTGAATTTTCAAGTATTTTATCAGCTTTATTAGCCTATTTTTCGAAAATGAATAAGTGTATACGTTCTTTAAAATTACGAACAAAACTATGTTTACGTTTTTAAAACAATTATTTATTTTTATGTGAGTGACAACAAAAGAGCTTTCACTTTTCTACACTCATGAAATTTTTTATGTAAAATTAATTAAAATTTGGTCTACATATTTTTCATTTGACTTGAACGAAAATTAATTTTTAATGTTAAAATGTTAACTGACTTAAAACTCTTAGAAAAAAATTGTTGTTCTTTTATTTTTTTTTCTTTAACTTAAAAAAATAATTAAATAAACGAGAAAATGTGAAATGTGTGCTTGAAGAGTACGTTAAATAAAAATTTCCATACAAAAAAACCGGTTTTAACGTACACTTGCAGCACACGTTAGTTTTTTGCACATGGGGATTATTCTATAATCAGGTAAACTCAACTTTCAGTAATTTTTCTGTTACCAAATTCAGTATAACAATATAATATTTGAATTATTTTGCATAATTTAACTGTCAAACAAATAAAACATTTTTTGGTATTGAGTCAAAATAAAGTATAAGTTATAGGAAAAGATAAACATAGTTCTAATAACAACGAAAAATACGAAATACAATTTAAATATGTATTAATCTGTGTATAATTTTCAAAATGAATGTTTCAATCAATTAAAAATAAAAATGCTTATCCCCTTGTTCATGAAATTTAAAATGAATTTTATTTGAAATTTTTCATTGACATTTTTTTTATAGATTTTACTTTTTTTATTCCGTCACTGCTATAATTTTGTGAGTGTGATTTTTTGGTTGTACCTAAAAAGCTCTTTTTATGACAAAACGAAAGCTTTTGAAAATGTTTTATAAAGAGCAAATTTTAAACGTTATTGTTTATAAACGAAGCATAAAAACGAAAGAGCTTATGTTTTCTAAAAACAGGCTGTATGTCTGGTACTTAAATCCTTATTTTTTGAGTAAGCAATATAGTGATTTTTACAAGCAGAATCAAATGAATTTATTAATAATATTTTATCTTCTATACCTCCTCCAACGAAGGTGTTTTTATGACTAAACGTTTTCTGATATCGTATAACCATATTATCTAATTTTTTCTATAATAAGAGGTAACATTTATGAAATGTATTTAGTTACAAAAATGCAGTTACTGAAACAACATAAAAATATTTTCGTTCGTAATATTGATGGGTCATCGAATATCACTTCAAAAATAAACCATAGCCACCTCTTACCAAATTCTTTTCGTGCTCTAATAGTGGGACCATTAAATTGTGGAAAGACTAATGTTATGTTATTGGCTTACTAGAAAGCCCTAATGGACTCAAGTTTGAAAACATCTATTTATACTCAAAATCTCTATATCAACCCAAATATGAATACCTGAAGAAACTAATTTCACCATATACAGGAATGGGATATTATACATTCAGTGATAATGCATCAGTTATTCCACCTGATGAAGCTAAAACTAATTCAATTATGATATTATATGATGTTGCATTTGAAAAGCAGAATAATATATATATATATTTTTGTATGGGGCGACAAAGGGACGTTGATTCATTCTACTTGTGTCAAACTTAGGCTGATTTTACATCTGGCATTTCTTGTGCGTCATTTGCCCAAAAAAACGTAACCAACTAATTACTAATGAAAAACTGTTTGATTCAGACATATATTTATTGATTTAAACAGTTTGCAATCATTTTGGATTCTATAAAATTGTCTATTAATTATGTATGAAACTGTTTAACTTTATAAATACATGTCTGAATCAAATAGTTTTTCATTAGTAATTTGTTGGTTACACTTTTTTACGCTTGTGTGGCATTTGGCACACAGAATTCCACCATTCCATTTAATAGGAGACAATGCAAATGTTATTATAATGTTTAAGCAAGATGGAACAAATATGAAGCATTTTTATAGGGATCATGTTGGCAGCGATATGAATTATGAAAAGTTCCAAGAAATTTTTCGATAGTGTTGGAAGGATAAATATGGATTTTTGGTGATAAGCAAAGATAATGAATTGAATGATGGTCGCTACAGAAAGCAATTTGACTATTTCATAACTATATAAGCTACTGTTCATAAACATTAACTTTAGTTATTATTCTAACTTTAAACTTCATACATCTATTTGCTATAGCCTGAGCTGCTACCTGATAAACTGGTCTGAAAACCAGACCAGGTCCTTATAAGTTCATCTGAAAACCAGATCAAGTCATGATAAACTGATATGAAAACCAGACCAGGTCCTCATAAGCTGATCTGAAAACCAGACTAGGTCCTGATAAGCTGATCTGAAAACCAGACCAGGTCCTGATAAACTGATGCCTCATCTAATAGCTGATACCTGTTATTTACTATTATTAAGCATGGATGAGAAAATTTTAAAACAGTTAGTGTTGACAAGAAATGTCTTGAAGAAAAAACTTCGTAGTATAAAAACCGGTAAAATAGATACACATGAATAACTGAGAGATACATTTAAACTTATAACAGAACCTCTCAAAGAATTCATAAATAATTATAAAAAAATTAAAAAAATGTCCATGAAAGAAGAAGAAAGTAAAATCAAGTCAGAAATTTTAAGCCTGAGAAACCATCAGTCAATAAAGAGACAAGTACACCAAAGAAATTATCAGAAGGAACAATATTTGATGATACCATCTTAATTAATAATGCTAATATAGAGAATGATGACGATGATGAAGATGATTTTTACTCACAGACTTCCAACTCCGAAGACACTTATACTGACTTATCAGTCTTGGAAGGAAGAAATGAATAGATACAAATTATGTTCAAAATAAAGATTTCAATAATGAATGGAAATTTGGTGATAGTAACCTCAAACTTAATGAAGATAAAATACAAGTCGGTGGTCAAATATGGACTCTAACACCAGGACTATTTTCTCTAATGTTTCATAAAATACCAAAAAATTATGATAAATTTGAACTCGAAGTATATAAAAACATTTTAATCGCTACTAATGCATATAGAAGAAACTATAAACCTGATGGTAAAATTAAGGGTACTAGAGGATATAAATATATTATTAAGAAATTTATTGACGAGAAAAACCAGAAGAATTTACCCTAATCAACAAGATCTAAGCCAAAAGGTAGCTATTTACGTAATGGAATGATAGAATTTAACACCCAAAAGCCCAACTAAATATACTGGGACGATCCCAATGAGTTAATAGATTGACTCCGACTACTGCTCGCATAACATGCAGGTCATACTAATACAATAACGAGATTGTATCAATTATCGAAGAGCTACGTGAAGCGAATATAATACACTAACTTTAATAAAGTTTATAAAGTATGTCTGTTGATAAATTTGGACATTATTTTAACCATACTAGCAGCATAATTTCTTTGAAAAATGCACCTAAGCTGCTTAGGTTCTTTGTGGATACGAGCAACAACATTGATGTCCAAAACAAAAGGATCACAAATGTTGCAAAAGCTCCGGAGGAAAACGATGTTATCATTAAATTGTTTTTGCAAACTCAAATCGAAAAACTAGAAGAGAAATTATTAACATACTTTAAAGCAGACAATACTGTAATTCAAGAAGATCTTCAATTGCACATCAACGTGAAATAAAATTGGAAAAAGACGAAAATTATAAAACTGAAAAAGATATTCAAAAAATTAAAACCTGCTTTGAACATCTTAATGAGAAAATTTATAGATTGGAAAATAACATAATGGTATCAATACCTAAATGTACGTCAAGTAGATCACAACACAATCTCTAAAAACAACTTAATGTCTTCAAAAAGAAATTTAGTAAACGAACTCCATAGGAAAGCACGAAAACATTTTGTGCGTCGCAGAGTTGTATTGAAAGGAATAGATGATCCTTGGCAAGCTGATTTAAGTAGTAGGGAACTGGGCATCCGGGCGCCGATTAAAATTGTTAAATTGTGGCTGAAATTGTTAAATTGTTGGTGAAATTGTTAAATTTGGGTAATTAAAATTTGAAAATTCTTAAATTCTTCGAAATTTGTGAAATTTGATACCTGCGAGGGTGGTTCAATAAGTCCGTCCAGATTTTTGTTTACATAAGGAGTATTTTGTTTACATTAACTTTGTGATAACAGGTGATTTTTTTTGTGGGTGTGGTTAAGGGATTTTATAAGATTAAGATTTCACAAGTGTATATGCCGACGGGAAAATCATGAAAATGATTTTTCCTAATACCAATGGTGAAATAGTGATTATTAATTTTTCCTAATGCCTACGACAATACATGATTATTATTTTTTTCAAATGCCGACGGCAAAACACATTTTTATTTTTTTCAAATGCCGACGGCAAAACATGATTATTATTTTTTCCTAATACGGAAGGGAAAATCATGGAAATGATTTGTCCTTATAATATATATAATGCTAATATAGGTGTTGGTAGACTGTGATTTGGGTGGATGGGTGTTTGTAGGTGTTGTAATATGTAACCGTAGGAGTTTGTGGATGTATCTGTCTGCAGGAATTTAAGCGAGGCTTAAGGCTGTGGAGGTAGATGGATCGCCTGTATGTGTGTTTGTGTGTGTTTGTTTGTGTATGTGTGTGTGTGTGTTTATGTATGTGTATGTGTGTGTGTATATATTTCTGTAGGAGCTTAAGGCTGATCGCGATTTATTAGGGGCGAGGTATTCTAGTAATATGTAACCGGGGGAATCTGTATGTTTGTATGTATGTAGGAGCTTAAGGCTGACTATGATTTGGGTGGGTAGGGTTGTTGACGTAATATGTAGCCATAGGGATTTGTAGGTGTGTTTGTCTGTAGGAGTTTAAGGCTGGTCGTGATTTGAGTTCGGTGAGGATTTTGATGAGGTAGATTGATTGTGTGTATGTATGTATGGCTGTGAGAATTTAAGATGATTGTGATTTATTATAGGCGATATGTTCTTGTTATATGTAGCCGTGGGAATCTATATGTATATATGTCTGTGGGAGTTTAAGACTATCCATAATTCAGGTAGGTGAGAGTGTTCTGTTGTTGAGATTAATTTTATATATTGTATATGTATGTATGACCATAGGAATTTGTGAATGTATATCTGTGAGGATTTTAGGCTGGTCTTGATTTGTGAGGGCGGAGTGTTGTTAAAATTTTCTGTAATTTTTCTTTGATGAATCCTGCTATGTGTGTGTGTGTGTATGCGTGTGTATATGAGTTTCTCGTACTAGTATTTATATGTAGGTAGCAATAAATTGTTTTCAATATCGACAGTTGGTACTATAAAATACTAACATATATCTGAACTTCCCTAATCCTAGTATGTTTTTATAATTACGATTGCTTTATATTTTTTCATGCTTAAATTTGTCTCGCGTTAAAGTCTGCCTTTGACAAATTTGTTTATATTACAGATTTTGTTTGTTTAACTACATCCACCTTCTTTGACTGGACGACTTTTCGACACACAGAGAAAAAAAAAGACCAACTTAAAATCAGTAAAAACCATGTTGAATTAATAAGAAACATTAGCGAAGGTTTAGTCATATTGAAATTTCTTATTTCAATATGGAAAAATATTAATTTACAGTATTCATTTATTAAACTCATCACTTTTTAGGTATCTCAACACACATTTTCTATTATTGAATTAATGTGACGCATTCTTATTTTTACGCAGCATAATTTCCTTGAGTGTAGACCAAGCGAATTTATGCTTAATATATTTTCATGATGTAGATATGTAAGTGTGATTGTTAAGATCTAATAAATACTTGAGCATTGATAAGAAATTTGATATGTATACATACATATCTACAAATTGATTTTATGTTTGCATGTATGTATGTATGTACATACAAATAAGTGTTTATATCAATCTTTGAATACATATTTTTTTCGTCATGTCATGTCTTTTGTTGTTGTTGCTGCTGCTGATGTTGCTGTGTATAGATGTGAAATACCTTCAGCTTTTTTACTTGAAATTAAAAAAAACGTTGTTTTAATTTTCATTTGCATTTACTTAAAAGTTTGCGAGGATTTTCTATTTTAAGTAAAGCTGAATTCCTGAACATACATACTCTAAAGTAATAGTAACTATAACAGAAATATTTCCTATATTTAATTTAAATTTGCTTAAAGTTGATGCAGCCTATATAGTCAACGTTAGAAATTTTTGGAGGGTGTGCATTGCAAAACCTTTCAAAAATTTATAAACATTTTTAAATGAAACTGATTCAACACCTCCAGCTTTGGTGATGACAGTTTTTTTGTTAGCCAGTTTGCTTGGTTTAACTTTTTTTATTTTTTTTTGATAAACATTTAAAATCAAATGGGAGTTTTATAATGAAATTGTTATTTTCATAATTGATGAAAACAAACGCTACTTTTTTCCAATGAAATCAATTGAATTACTTTTGAAACCTTAGTGCTCTATAAAATTTATGTTTATTTAACACATGGCTTAATTTATAAGGGTCTTATTCAAAAAAACTTAACAACGCTTTGCAAAGTAATGTTAAGTAAAGTTGTATTCTAAAAAAACTATTACATCAAATTTATAAAGTAGGTCCCCACGTTTGTTAAGACTACTTTAAGTTGATATTTTCAAAATGTGTATCTTGTACCTCAAATATTTTTGTTAATATAACACATATTGATTCATGTTACATCTGAAAATGAAGCCAGATGTGTTATCTCTTAGCTGAGATTTATTATTTCTGTCATGCAATGGAAAACCTCGTCAAATTATCCAACTGATTCAAAATACATCGTAAAATCCATAAAAAAATATCAAAATAAATACAATTGTACGAAAATGTTTTAGTGATGTACATACAATCAAAACAAATCGAAAAAAGTTCGATATTCAAATCTCATTTCATTCGAATAAAAGAAATTGTTATAATTCTTCTTTGCTCCTCATATTTTTTTTACTTTTACTTCATAGAAATGTTTATGTGTTTTGCTACCATGTCAGAAGCTCATATTGTTTAAATTAGAATGCTTTATGCTGTTTTTATTTAACAAAATAAAAAAATATTTGAATACCCGAATGAAATTGTATTCGATTTTGTACATCATAACCTGTGAAGTGGTTGTTGAACACGGTGGTGTTACCAGAATTTATGATTAAATAACAAAATAATTAAAGTTGTGTTTTGCATACAATTTTTTAACAAAGCAGTGTTAGCCTTAAAGTGCTTGTCAACTAATATGAACTTTAAAGCTATAGTAAAATATTTTATTGCATAAGGCGGTAAGACTTTAAAAATTTGTCCTTCGGTGGTTATATATTCTATTATACGATTATGAATAAGAATGCAGTAACAGCTTTTATGTTAAGAAGTATATATATGAATGTACTTTTAAATTAGTTAAATCATAATAAACAAACTAATTTTCTTCTTGAATAGCGATCAACAGAAAATAAAGTCGTTTTCTAAGAATTTAAATCTACTCTCTTGGCGGTTTCTGTAGTATAGAGTAACCGCGTATACTACACGAATTAATTAATTAATTAGGGATAATACGATATATATTTATTTTATGAAGGCTGATCGTTTTTAGCTTTTATTTGATGTTCTAGAAGACACGATTTTTTCTCATTTTATTAAAGTTCAGATTATTGTATTCATATTTTTGATATCTTTAATTTAATTGTGCTTTGTGTGTCTGTTAGCAGACTGTACGTATAAGTTAGTCAGTCACTCTTTATTTTTATTTATTTTTCCTTCTAATGTGTCACTAATTTTTGATTTTACTACTTCAAATAGAGAACATTTACATATATAATTTTTAAAAGTATACATATATATACATAAAAATATATGTATGTATGTATGTAAAAATTAGTTCATATACAAGGAAACACATGTTTAGTAATCAACTATTGTAGAAAATCTATCATAAAAAACTCACTTACCTCCACCAGCAAGCAATTCACCATAAGTATTTGCATAAAGTGTCAGAAACATTGGAATATCTATGTTTGGGAGAATTTTACCTCAAGTGTTTCAACATGTGGTTTACTGGTTGACCCCTTGAAGTAATTCTTGTTAACGTAGGCTTGATTGTATCGCATGCAGATGTAATGATTTTTCACTTAAAAAAGGTGCTCTCAGCATCAATCATAACCTATACAACACATTCATGAGTTGTATTGATCCAGATACAATTGCTGTCGAATTCATTATTAAAAAAGAGTTTTTCATCATCATCTAACAGCTTTATTCATATTTTTTTTCTTAGCATGCATGCCTTAGCATGCTTCTATCGATAATGACGCGAGAGTCCGAGATGTAGTGGTGTTTCAAAAATCTATACTATTAGATTTTACGAATTCACTCTTTTGAATTTTTTGCACAGTAGATACATATATACATACATATGTAATTCATTTGCAAAAATTTAATGACGTGAGGAAATTTTTAATTATATGTACATGCCCCGACATGCTTTAATTTTTTCAGTAAATTTATTTGATATTCATACCGATAAATATATAAAGTAATATCTGTTTAGATTGCATTTTATAATTTATGCATGCTTCAGCATGATTCTTATTGAAGTCCATATTTATTCACTAAATTTGTTTCATACTCATTTATACACCTCTACATTCTTAAAGAATGGATACCAAAGTCCACTTTCTTTAGTTTATTTACATATGTTTTCTAAAGATCTGGTAGCTAAAGAAATGAACAAAGTAAAGATCTTTTATAATAGGCCCATATTCGTATTTTAAAATTTTTTGTTTAGAGCTTTCAAAATGGAAAATGTACATCTTTTACTATAAAAACTAATAATAAGATGTGTTGCTGAATATTACACTGTGTTTTACTTCATTTTGAACGCTTAAGTTTTCACAATATTTCATACTTACCAACAAGTTTACAGAATTACAATACATTAAGTTAATTATCTTTCCTAATACCTATCATTCTTAATCAATTATTCAAAAACAAGAAAAACTAGATTTTTCCTTTGTAATTTTATTTTTATATAATTTTATATAGAAACATTTTATCATCTTCAAATTACTGTATACTGTATTTAGCAGTTTTTTCTTGAACTTTTCTATTTTATACACTAAGTAAGTCTTTATATATCAATCCACTTATATGAATGATTAATGATAAATTCTTTTCACATCATTTCTTTTAATAATTTATTAAATCATTGTACTATTGATGTTATATTGAGTAATGTTAAATCCTATATTTGTGAATGAATTTTCCAAAGTGTTTTTGAAAAAATTCTTTACCATCATCTGCTTTTAAGTTTTTTGGTATTCGTACCAGTTCAAAAATATTTTCCATTACCTTGGTTTTTTAGAGTGCAGCCTTTATTTTCAACGATACTGACCATATAAAATTTGAGAACGTGACAATTACAGCCTACAACAATCAATAATTTATATTTTCTGTAGTATAGTCCCCAATTTCAACTAAATCAGCTTACCAAATATCATCCATTTCTTTAATTATATTTCTATAATACACAATCAATTTTAGAGATTGCTTATAGAGTTGGTTTACTAAATTTCATTGACATTGAGTTGTTTTCCAGATTTTTTGGAGTGTTGTGCCCTACTTGATACCCTTTCAGCTATTTATACTAACATCTAGTTAATTTTCCAATCTATCCATTATCAATTTAATTTAATATGTCTTTCAAAACATGATTTCATTTTTAGAATGTCTTTTTCAATTTTATAACTCACTTCTATGCCTAATTTATTTCACGTTGAAGTACATCAATTTACATTAAAACATTCTAGAATATTAATGCCCTAAGTCATATTATTATATTGTCAATTAGTTTGTCGATTTCAGTTTCTAGAAAAAATTTTTTGATAACATTGTTCTCCGTCAGTGAACGATGATGACTCTGTATGTATACATTAGTAATAATTAAAATCTTTTTATAGATTTCGAGTTCAAATTTATCATAATATTTGGTATTTTATGAAACATTAGAGAAAATACTCCTGGTGTTAGAGCCCATATTTGGCCACCAACTTGTATTTTATCTTCATTCAGTTTGAGGTTACTATCACCAAATTTCCATTCACTATTTAAATCTTTATATGGGCCATAGTTTGTATCTAATTTATTTTTTCCTTCCAAGACTGATACATCAGTATAAGTGTCTTCGGAATTGGAAGTCTGTGAGTACAATCATCATCCTCATCATCATTCACAGTATTAGAATCATTTTTAATAAGATGGTATCATCAATTATTGTTCCTTCTGCTAGTTTTTTTTGGTGTACTTGTCTCTATCTTGACTGATGAGTTTTCAGGCTTTAAACTTGTATTATTTTCAACTTCTGTCTTGATTTTACTTTATTCTTTCATAGACATTCTGTTAATTTTTTTAGAACTATTTATGAATTCTTTGAGAGGTTCTGTTATAGGTTTAAATGTTAATTGTCTCTTAGTTGTTCTCGTGTATCTGTTTCACCAGTTTTTATACTACGAAGCTTTTTCTTCAATACATTTCTTGTCAACACCGACTGCTTTAAAACTTTCTCATCCATGTTTGATAATTGTAAATAACAGGTATCAGCTATCAGCTTATCAGGAGCTGGTCTGGTTTTCAGATCAGCTTTTCAGGACCTGGTCTGGTTTTCAGATCAGCTTTTCAGGACCTGGTCTGGTTTTCAGATCAGCTTTTCAGGACCTGGTGTGGTTTTCGGAGCAGCTTTTCTGGACCTGGTCTGGTTTTCAGATCAGTTTTTCAGGACCTGGTGTGGTTTTCGGATCAGCTTTTCAGTACCTGGTGTGGTTTTTAGATTCCCTTATCACGACCTGATCTGGCTTTCAGATCAAGTTATCAAATACCAGATCAGGCTATAAGGTAGCTGATCTGTAAAACAGATCAGACTATCAGGAGCTATTCAGATTTCTAGATCAAGCTATCTGGTCCAGATTACATTATCAGTATACAAGTGGCTGACCATTTATAACATTTAGATGCATGAAGTGTAGGGCCAGATGAAATACGAAAAGGTAAACTTTTATGTAGTAAAATTGTTTTCTATAACGATCATCGTTTAATCAATATCTTTGCTTATAATCAAAAATCGTTATTTATCCTTTATAGTTTTCTCACCTTACCTACCATTACAAATACATTATGACGATCTCGTATCAAATGTTTGAGCATTCTGCTATAAGTTTTACATAAGTAGAATGATTCAAGATTCAAGATTATCTCACCCTCTAAAAAATATGCTTCTCACACACAACATCGTTAAATATCATATTAGAATTACTTTTGCCTTTTTTAGTAGAAATAACAGATTCACTATATATAAATGTGTAATATTCCATTATTTTAATTGAAAAAATTAATTTCTACAGGTATTCATATTTAAGTTGATATAGAGACTTTGAGTATAAATATGTAGATATTTTCAAATTTTAGTCCACAAGGTCTTTCTAGCAAGCCAATCATATCATTAGTATTTTTTTCGCAATTTGACAGACCAACTATTCCTGCATGAAAATAATTTCGTAGGCGGGAACTAGGGTTTATTTTTGAACTAACGTTCGATGATTCATCAAAATTTCGTACCAACCTTTTTTTAGGTTGTTTTACTAACCGCATTTGTGTAACTAAATGCCTTTTATAAATATTATCTCTTATTATAAAAAAATAAAATAATACAGCTATACGATATCAGAAAATATTTTCTAAAATCGTATAGGTGCATTAGTTTATTTTTTCTATAATAAGAGATAATGATCCATACTCATAATCAAAACAGCATAAAAATATCCTTTGTTTTGACTGTGAGTATGCATCAATATTTATGAAATGTATTTAGTTACAAAAATGTGGTCAGTAAAACAAAGTATATTTTAACAGACTTATTTATAAAATTATTAGGCCTTTATAAAAGCTTTTTAAAACAAATTTTCATACAAAAATTTACAAAGCCCTAATAAGTTTTATAATTAAGGCTGTAAGAGTTTAAAATCAGTATTTTGTATGACAATACTGTTTTTAAACTCTTAAAATATAATTTGTTTTGACTATGAGTAGGAGGCATTATTCTCTTATTATAGAAAAAAAAAAAATAATATAGCTATACGATTTTAGAAAATATTTTCTGATATCGTATAGCTATATTATTTTATTTCTTCTATAATAAGAAATAATATTTATGAAGTACATTTCATATATATTGACTCATTCCCATAGTCAAAACAACCTAAAAATAGGTTGGTACGAAATATTGGTGGTTAGTAAAACAAAGTATAATTTAAGAGTTTAAAATCATAATTTTTATGGTTATACTGGTTTTAAACACTTAAAGCATACTTTGTTTTGACTATGAGTATGCACCAATATTTATGAAATGGATTTCATAAATATTGATCCATACTCATGGTCAAAAAATACATAAATATAAATAGCTTGATATGAAATTTTGATGAATCATCGAACGTTAGTTCAAAAATAAACCCTAGTTCCCGCCTACGAAATTATTTTCATGCAAGAATAGTTGGTCTGTCAAATTGTGAAAAAAAAACTAATGATATGATTGGCTTGCTAGAAAGTCCTTGTGGACTAAAATTTGAAAATATCTACATAGTTATACTCAAAGTCTCTATATCAACTTAAATATGAATACCTGTAGAAATTAATTTTTTCAATTAAAATAATGGGATATTAGACATTTATATATAGTGAATCTGTTATTTCTACTAAAAAAGGCAAAAGTAATTCTAATATGATATTTAACGATGTTGTGTGTGAGAAGCATATTTTTTAGAGGGTGAGATAATCTTGAATCTTGAATCATTCTACTTATGTAAAACTTATAGCAGAATGCTCAAACATTTGATACGAGATCGTCATAATGTATTTGTAATGTTAGGTAAGGTGAGAAAAATATAAAGGATAAATAAGGATTTTTGATTATAAGCAAAGATATTGATTAAACGATGATCGTTATAGAAAACAATTTTACTACATAAAAGTTTACCTTTTCGTATTTCATCTGGCCCTACACTTCATGCATCTAAATGTTATAAATGGTCAGCCACTTGTATACTGATAATGTAATCTGGACCAGATAGCTTGATCTAGAAATCTGAATAGCTCCTGATAGTCTGATCTGTTTTACAGATCAGCTACCTTATAGCCTGATCTGGTATTTGATAACTTGATCTGAAAGCCAGATCAGGTCGTGATAAGGGAATCTAAAAACCAAACCAGGTACTGAAAAGCTGATCTGAAAACCAGACCAGGTCCTAAAAAGCTGATCTGAAAACCAGACCAGGTCCTGAAAAGCTGATCTGAAAACCAGACCAGGTCCTAAAAAGCTGATCTGAAAACCAGACCAGGTCCTAAAAAGCTGATCTGAAAACCAGACCAGGTCCTGAAAAGCTGATCTGAAAACCAGACCAGATCCTGAAAAGCTGATCTGAAAACCAGACCAGGTCCTGAAAAGCTGATCTGAAAACCAGACCAGCTCCTCATAAGCTGATAGCTGATACCTGTTATTTACAATTATCAAACATGGATGAGAAAGCTTTAAAGCAGTTGGTGTTGACAAGAAATGTATTGAAGAAAAAGCTTCGTAGTATAAAAACTGGTGAAATAGATACACGAGAACAACTAAGAGACAATTCACATTTAAACCTATAACAGAACCTCTCAAAGAATTCATAAATACTTCTAAAAAATTAACAGAATGTCTATGAAAGAATAAAGTAAAATCAAGACAGAAGTTGAAAATAATACAAGTTTAAAGCCTGAAAACTCATCAGTCAAGATAGAGACAAGTACACCAAAAAAAACTAGCAGAAGGAACAATAATTGATGATACCATCTTATTAAAAATGATTCTAATACTGTGAATGATGATGAGGATGATGATTGTACTCACAGACTTCCAATTCCGAAGACACTTATACTGATGTATCAGTCTTGGAAGGAAAAAATAAATTAGATACAAACTATGGCCCATATAAAGATTTAAATAGTGAATGGAAATTTGGTGATAGTAACCTCAAACTGAATGAAGATAAAATACAAGTTGGTGGCCAAATATGGGCTCTAACACCAGGAGTATTTTCTCTAATGTTTCATAAAATACCAAATATTATGATAAATTTGAACTCGAAATCTATAAAAAGATTTTAATTATTACTAATGTATACATACAGAGTCATCATCGTTCACTGACGGAGAACAATGTTATCAAAAAATTTTTTCTAGAAACTGAAATCGACAAACTAATTGACAATATAATAATATGACTTAGGGCATTAATATTCTAGAATGTTTTAATGTAAATTGATGTACTTCAACGTGAAATAAATTAGGCATAGAAGTGAGTTATAAAATTGAAAAAGACATTCTAAAAATGAAATCATGTTTTGAAAGACATATTAAATTAAATTGATAATGGATAGATTGGAAAATTAACTAGATGTTAGTATAAATAGCTGAAAGGGTATCAAGTAGGCCACAACACTCCAAAAAATCTGGAAAACAACTCAATGTCAATGAAATTTAGTAAACCAACTCTATAAGCAATCTCTAAAATTGATTGTGTATTATAGAAATATAATTAAAGAAATGGATGATATTTGGTAAGCTGATTTAGTTGAAATTGGGGACTATACTACAGAAAATATAAATTATTGATTGTTGTAGGCTGTAATTGTCACGTTCTCAAATTTTATATGGTCAGTATCGTTGAAAATAAAGGCTGCACTCTAAAAAACCAAGGTAATGGAAAATATTTTTGAACTGGTACGAATACCAAAAAACTTAAAAGCAGATGATGGTAAAGAATTTTTTCAAAAACACTTTGGAAAATTCATTCACAAATATAGGATTTAACATTACTCAATATAACATTAATAGTACAATGATTTAATAAATTATTAAAAGAAATGATGTGAAAAGAATTTATCATTAATCATTCATATAAGTGGATTGATATATAAAGACTTACTTAGTGTATAAAATAGAAAAGTTCAAGAAAAAACTGCTAAATACAGTATACAGTAATTTGAAGATGATAAAATGTTTCTATATAAAATTATATAAAAATAAAATTACAAAGGAAAAATCTAGTTTTTCTTGTTTTTGAATAATTGATTAAGAATGATAGGTATTAGGAAAGATAATTAACTTAATGTATTGTAATTCTGTAAACTTGTTGGTAAGTATGAAATATTGTGAAAACTTAAGCGTTCAAAATGAAGTAAAACACAGTGTAATATTCAGCAACACATCTTATTATTAGTTTTTATAGTAAAAGATGTACATTTTCCATTTTGAAAGCTCTAAACAAAAAATTTTAAAATACGAATATGGGCCTATTATAAAAGATCTTTACTTTGTTCATTCCTTTAGCTACCAGATCTTTAGAAAACATATGTAAATAAACTAAAGAAAGTGGACTTTGGTATCCATTCTTTAAGAATGTAGAGGTGTATAAATGAGTATGAAACAAATTTAGTGAATAAATATGGACTTCAATAAGAATCATGCTGAAGCATGCATAAATTATAAAATGCAATCTAAACAGATATTACTTTATATATTTATCGGTATGAATATCAAATAAATTTACTGAAAAAATTAAAGCATGTCGGGGCATGTACATATAATTAAAAATTTCCTCACGTCATTAAATTTTTGCAAATGAATTACATATGTATGTATATATGTATCTACTGTGCAAAAAATTCAAAAGAGTGAATTCGTAAAATCTAATAGTATAGATTTTTGAAACACCACTACATCTCGGACTCTCGCGTCATTATCGATAGAAGCATGCTAAGGCATGCATGCTAAGGCATGCATGCTAAGAAAAAAAATATGAATAAAGCTGTTAGATGATGATGAAAAACTCTTTTTTAATAATGAATTCGACAGCAATTGTATCTGGATCAATACAACTCATGAATGTGTTGTATAGGTTATGATTGATGCTGAGAGCACCTTTTTAAGTGAAAAATCATTACATCTGCATGCGATACAATCAAGCCTACGTTAACAAGAATTACTTCAAGGGGTCAACCAGTAAATCACATGTTGAAACACTTGAGGTAAAATTCTCCCAAACATAGATATTCCAATGTTTCTGACACTTTATGCAAATACTTATGGTGAATTGCTTGCTGGTGGAGGTAAGTGAGTTCTTTATGATAGATTTTCTACAATAGTTGATTACTAAACATGTGTTTCCTTGTATATGAACTAATTTTTACATACATACATACATATATTTTTATGTATATATATGTATACTTTTAAAAATTATATATGTAAATGTTCTCTATTTGAAGTAGTAAAATCAAAAATTAGTGACACATTAGAAGGAAAAATAAATAAAAATAAAGAGTGACTGACTAACTTATACGTACAGTCTGCTAACAGACACACAAAGCACAATTAAATTAAAGATATCAAAAATATGAATACAATAATCTGAACTTTAATAAAATGAGAAAAAATCGTGTCTTCTAGAACATCAAATAAAAGCTAAAAACGATCAGCCTTCATAAAATAAATATATATCGTATTATCCCTAATTAATTAATTAATTCGTGTAGTATACGCGGTTACTCTATACTACAGAAACCGCCAAGAGAGTAGATTTAAATTCTTAGAAAACGACTTTATTTTCTGTTGATCGCTATTCAAGAAGAAAATTAGTTTGTTTATTATGGTTTAACTAATTTAAAAGTACATTCATATATATACTTCTTAACATAAAAGCTGTTACTGCATTCTTATTCATAATCGTATAATAGAATATATAACCACCGAAGGACAAATTTTTAAAGTCTTACCGCCTTATGCAATAAAATATTTTACTATAGCTTTAAAGTTCATATTAGTTGACAAGCACTTTAAGGCTAACACTGCTTTGTTAAAAAATTGTATGCAAAACACAACTTTAATTATTTTGTTATTTAATCATAATTTCTAAATCGAATACAATTTCATTCGGGTATTCAAATATTTTTTTATTTTGTTAAATAAAAACAGCATAAAGCATTCTAATTTAAACAATATGAGCTTCTGGCATGGTAGCAAAACACATAAACATTTCTATGAAGTAAAAGTAAAAAAAATATGAGGAGCAAAGAAGAATTATAACAATTTCTTTTATTCGAATGAAATGAGATTTGAATATCGAACTTTTTTCGATTTGTTTTGATTGTATGTACATCACTAAAACATTTTCGTACAATTGTATTTATTTTGATATTTTTTTATGGATTTTACGATGTATTTTGAATCAGTTGGATAATATGACGAGGTTTTCCATTGCATGACAGAAATAATAAATCTCAGCTAAGAGATAACACATCTGGCTTCATTTTCAGATGTAACATGAATCAATATGTGTTATATTAACAAAAATATTTGAGGTACAAGATACACATTTTGAAAATATCAACTTAAAGTAGTCTTAACAAACGTGGGGACCTACTTTATAAATTTGATGTAATAGTTTTTTTAGAATACAACTTTACTTAACATTACTTTGCAAAGCGTTGTTAAGTTTTTTTGAATAAGACCCTTATAAATTAAGCCATGTGTTAAATAAACATAAATTTTATAGAGCACTAAGGTTTCAAAAGTAATTCAATTGATTTCATTGGAAAAAAAGTAGCGTTTGTTTTCATCAATTATGAAAATAACAATTTCATTATAAAACTCCCATTTGATTTTAAATGTTTATCAAAAAAAAATAAAAAAAGTTAAACCAAGCAAACTGGCTAACAAAAAAACTGTCATCACCAAAGCTGGAGGTGTTGAATCAGTTTCATTTAAAAATGTGACACCCTCCAAAAATTTCTAACGTTGACTATATAGGCTGCATCAACTTTAAGCAAATTTAAATTAAATACAGGAAATATTTCTGTTATAGTTACTATTACTTTAGAGTATGTATCTTCAGGAATTCAGCTTTACTTAAAATAGAAAATCCTCGCAAACTTTTAAGTAAATGCAAATGAAAATTAAAACAACGTTTTTTTTAATTTCAAGTAAAAAAGCTGAAGGTATTTCACATCTATACACAGCAACATCAGCAGCAGCAACAACAACAAAAGACATGACATGACGAAAAAAATATGTATTCAAAGATTGATATAAACACTTATTTGTATGTACATACATACATACATGCAAACATAAAATCAATTTGTAGATATGTATGTATACATATCAAATTTCTTATCAATGCTCAAGTATTTATTAGATCTTAACAATCACACTTACATATCTACATCATGAAAATATATTAAGCATAAATTCGCTTGGTCTACACTCAAGGAAATTATGCTTCGTAAAAATAAGAATGCGTCACATTAATTCAATAATAGAAAATGTGTGTTGAGATACCTAAAAAGTAATGAGTTTAATAAATGAATACTGTAAATTAATATTATTCCATATTGAAATAAGAAATTTCAATATGACTAAACCTTCGCTAATGTTTCTTATTAATTCAACATGGTTTTTACTGATTTTAAGTTGGTCTTTTTTTTCTCTGTGTGTCGAAAAGTCGTCCAGTCAAAAAAAGGTGGATGTAGTTAAACAAACAAAATCTGTAATATAAACAAATTTGTCAAAGGCAGACTTTAACGCGAGACAAATTTAAGCATGAAAAAATATAAAGCAATCGTAAGTATAAAAACATACTAGGATTAGGGAAGTTCAGATATATGATAGTATTTTATAGTACCAACTGTCGATATTGAAAACAATTTATTGCTACCTACATATAAATACTAGTACGAGAAACTCATATACACACGCATACACACACACACACATAGCAGGATTCATCAAAGAAAAATTACAGAAAATTTTAACAACACTCCGCCCTCACAAATCAAGACCAGCCTAAAATCCTCACAGATATACATTCACAAATTCCTATGGTCATACATACATATACAATATATAAAATTAATCTCAACAACAGAACACTCTCACCTACCTGAGTTATGGATAGTCTTAAACTCCCACAGACATATATACATATAGATTCCCACGGCTACATATAACAAGAACATATCGCCTATAATAAATCACAATCATCTTAAATTCTCACAGCCATACATACATACACACAATCAATCTACCTCATCAAAATCCTCACCGAACTCAAATCACGACCAGCCTTAAACTCCTACAGACAAACACACCTACAAATCCCTATGGCTACATATTACGTCAACAACCCTACCCACCCAAATCATAGTCAGCCTTAAGCTCCTACATACATACAAACATACAGATTCCCCCGGTTACATATTACTAAAATACCTCGCCCCTAATAAATCGCGATCAGCCTTAAGCTCCTACAGAAATATATATACACACACATACACATACATAAACACACACACACACACACATACACAAACAAACACACACACACACACACATACAGGCGATCCATCTACCTCCACAACACACCCCACCCACCTCAAATCACGATCAGGATTAAATTCTCACAGGCATACATGCATGCATGTAATCGATCTACCTCAACTACACCCCCGCCCCCTGTTTATCACAGCCTCGCTTAAATTCATGCAGACAGATACATCCACAAACTCCTACGGTTACATATTACAACACCTACAAACACCCATCCACCCAAATCACAGTCTACCAACACCTATATTAGCATTAGAAAAAATAACTTTCACGTTTTCCCGTCGGCATAAGGACAAATCATTTCCATGATTTTCCCTTCCGTATTAGGAAAAAATAATAATCATGTTTTGCCGTCGGCATTTGAAAAAAATAAAAATGTGTTTTGCCGTCGGCATTTGAAAAAAATAATAATCATGTATTGTCGTAGGCATTAGGAAAAATTAATAATCACTATTTCACCATTGGTATTAGGAAAAATCATTTTCATGATTTTCCCGTCGGCATATACACTTAACCACACCCACAAAAAAAAAATCACCTGTTATCACAATTAATATTACCCAAAAAAAAATCACCCGTTCCCACAAAGTTAATGTAAACAAAAAACTCCTTATGTAAACAAAAATCTGGACGGACTTATTGAACCACCCTCGCAGGTATCAAATTTCACAAATTTCGAAGAATTTAAGAATTTTCAAATTTTAATTACCCAAATTTAACAATTTCACCAAAAATTTAACAATTTCAGCCACAATTTAACAATTTTAATCGGCGCCCGGATGCTTAGTTCCCTACTACTGATTTAGTTGAAATTGGGAAGTATTCTAAATAAAATTATCGATTTTTGTTGACTGTAATCGACACATTTTAAAAATATGCATGGGCAGTACCACTAAAAACAAAAATTGCAGTCGAAACAACCATCGCAATGGAAGATAATTTTTGAATTAGGACGAATACCAAAAAACTTACAAACAAATGATGGTAAAGAATTATTAACAAAAACTTTGAAAAATTAATGCATAAATACGACATTAATCACTACTAAACATATAGCAGTATGAAAGCATCAATTGTAGTATGATTTAATAGAACATTGAAAGGAATGATGTGGAAAGAATTTAGCTATAATGGTTCATATAAGTGGATTGATATACACAAAGATTTAGTTAATGCATACAATAAAAAATTTCATCGCACAATTAAAATGTCTCCTATTAAAGTCAACTCAACAAATGAGCAAAAGCTGCTTAATACAGTATACAGTCATTTGAAGATGTATAAAATGTCGAAATTTAATGTAGGAGATCATGTTCGCATAAGCAAATATAAGCATATCTTTGAAAAAGGTTATACTCCAAATTGGACCACAGAAATATTCACAATTACCAAAGTTCAAAATACAAATCCTGCAACATACATATTAGAAGATTATCTTGGTAATCCTATTAAAGGTGGATTCTATACTGATGAACTTTCAAAAACTAGATTTCCAAATACATATTTAGATGAAAAGGTTCTCAAAACTAAAGCGAAGGAAGTATATGTTGAATGGCTAGGATTTTTAGATCAACACAATTCTTGGATAAGTAAAGATGAAATATTATAGTTGGAAGAAAAACTAAATCACCAACAGCATCATATCAAGAACAATAATAGCATTAATATTAAGAAACTAATGTTAATTTTAAAATAAGAAAATGAAATAAATATGTAAATTATGCTTATAAACCATACTGTGTACTTAACTTTATTTAATTGTAACCAGTCTGTTATAATGTCAATAACACTTACTCTGAGCTCTAACTCATCAGAATTATCTGCTAGTTACTTTCCTCCCATTGAATTACATTGTGCATATGAGTGTGCTCTAACTGATTTTCATTCATACAATAATATTCCAAATCTAGACACCTACAACAATATGTCTCATATAGGAGAACATAAAATTGAAATACCAATTCGATCTTACGAATTAAATGATATAGTTGATTTTATAGAAAAGCAAAGCAAACGACTTTGTCCACAAAATAAAATTTGTATTGAAGCCAATTCTAATACAAAGCAAGTATAAGTTAATAGTTCCAAGGATCTAGTATATTTTAATAAGGACAATAAAATTGGAAAACTTTTATGATTCAATAGAAAATCCTAACATCAAACAAATATTATTACTCAGATTTTCTAGGCTATAAAATAGATGAGCTTCCAAGAAATCTCATCTATTTACCTGTAAACATCAGATAGAATATATTTAAAGCCAACTAAATAATGCTAATATACAACACAAGTACATTGAAAAATATAATAGCAAGAACAACAACAATATTAAAGCGACCAGCTCAACAAGAATCTCTAACAACATCAAATAAAAATTTTCTAAAGTCCTTGAATTTTAAATTGAAGACAAAATGAGTTCAATAATAAATGTCTTAGATAAACCCTTGTCTGATGAGAATATAATCAAAAAGGACTATCATACATATACTAACAATCTTACAAGAAAAATGATGAAATTAAAATTTCAATACAAAATCAAGACTTGTACGTGCTACCCAGTGAGAATTAAATTTATCTAGAAGGGTTTGTTGCAGATGATAATAAGACCAAACCTTCTTCATTTTCGGAGAACTTTATATTAAAAAACAACTTTGTGGAATATCTATTTGATGAAATTCGCTATGAGCTCAACCAAATTGAAATTGATCATACAAGATATTTAGGAGCCACAAGCACCATAAAAAATTTGGTTTCTATGCCACCAACTGAAAGCAACGTGATACAAAATGCTGGATGGAACAAAATTAACGATATCACTTTTGTAAAAGGATTTTTCAATTTCTATGTACCTCCAAAAATGATTCTAGGATTCGCTGAAGACTACATCAAAGTTATACTAAATGGAAAACATGAAGTGATACTGTTGCGCAATAAGAACGATGAAGAGAATCCCACATGTACAATTATCGGACTTTAGCAAATTTAATATGATAAAAATTATTAATAATGGTGTTTCTTTACCTATGGCATTTTGCAGTTGGGATTGTCATATTAATCCACAATTAAACAAAGGAACTAGCCATATTTGAAATGTTAAACTGGTTGCAAATAGAGAACGCCCCCGTTTTGTATTGATTGCTTTTCAACAAGAAAATAAGTTTGTTCATTGTGATTTGACTAATTTTAAAGAACATTTACATTCAGTCTCATATCCATATGATGATCTTAATATAAAGTTCAAAAATTAACGATTTGCAATTCTATATGATATGTATCTAAGATTTCAACAAAGCTTTTATAAGAAAGAATCTCAACCGCTTCTAACTGCACCAGAGTTTAAGACAAAAGCTCCTATTATTGTAGTAGATGTCAGTCATCAGAATGAATCACTCAATAATGGACCGATTGATATAAAAAAAAGTTTTAAACAGCAACTAATATTGCAGCAAAGACATCAACTTACTGCATTCTTATTCGTGATCGCATAATAGAATATGTACACATCAAAGGACAAGTTCGAAAAGTTTTATAAATTGAGTAATATGGAAAACAACATAATTTGTATAGACGTACATGGTTTCCAAAGTAATTCAAATAGTTTCATCGCGAAAGAAGTAACGATTGTTTTCAATAATTATGAATACAACCATTTCATTATAAAACCCCATTTGATTTTAAATGCTTATCAATAAAAAAGCAAAGAGAAGGAAAGTGGCTAACAAAAAACTATCATCACATAAACTGGACTGCTAGATCAGTTTCATTTCAAAGCGTTTGCAATTTTTTAAAAGCCAACGCAAGATGTTCAAAAATTTATGTACATATATGTATTATTTTATTTATAAACAATTTAGTTTAAGCAAATCACACACACATTCTCCCGATTCATATGGGAATCGCTTAGTGGTCATCAAATCTTATTTTTCTGATATTACTGACATTGTATAATGATCAGTGCTGCCACAACCAAAAAATTTTTACAACCAAAATTCGCTTTAAAAGTTATCAAATGAGAAAAAATATTACCAAATTTCAATATGTAGTATTTTTATTAAATAACATCCCAGCAAAAAAAAAAAGAAACTCCAAAAAAGTCATGAAAATGTAGAGTTTGCGATCTGCAAGTAGTGAAAATTTCGATCCGTTCTAATGATTTTTACATAGGGTTGTCATTGCAAGAAGTTCTCTTTTTCGATGCCTGTATTGGAAGCGATATTAATAAAAATTCCCTTTTTTGTGTTCTAATATAAATAAAATAATTCAAAGTCTGGCTTAAGTTCAGTAATTTCAATTCTTATTCAATGAAAGTTTTGTATTAATTAATGTGAGTTTCGAAAGAAGAGAAGAAAAATTAAACTTAGACTTTAAGCTGGGGAAATGCCGATACTTTTCTGTGCAGCCACGCACTTCATCAGCACCCTAGTCTATCTACTTGGGTAGAGATTCTTATTAACATCAGCTATTTAACTTAAATTTACAATGAAACGGAATATAAGAAACGATTGTTGTGTATAAAATTGATTTGCCTTCGGTAAACACATCTATAAGTATCACTATTAATTTTCTGTTTTTCCATTTTTCTATTTAGGTTAGCACGAAATTATATTACTCTACCCAAGTATGTTTAAATATTCTTGCTTATCTTTTACGATCATCACATTAATTATTCTTACTTATTCGATGTACCATCGGTACATGCATGTAAGTATTATTGTAGTGGTCTTATGTTACTAATATTTTTATCTAGGAAAAATGGTAAATAGTTAGCTATTTTAACAATTCGTTTCTTTTTATACAAATTTAAACCCGAAACAGTGTTTTCATGTAAATTAAAGCAAATAACTTGAATTTTTTTACTGGGATTTAAAATGCATACATATTTATAATGTAATGCATGTGATCTGAATACAGTTAATAATAATAACGACAAAACAAATATATGTAATTCTTTTACCTACATATGTATGTATGTATGTAATAAGTTAACGCTTGTACATGTATGTATATAAAAAATAACAGTTTTTTTTATAAAGTAAACAAAACTTGCAGTTTACAGTGTAATGGTTTGAATGTGTGTGATATTAAATTTTAAAAGTTATAACTCTTGACACAAAGCTTGTGCTTTAACAGAGCTCTGTTAGCGTGTTATATAAAAATGCGTCTAATGCCTTTCCAAAGGACTTTTCCATTAAATGAATCAACCGAGACGGGAAAAATTAATGCTGATTTATAGATAAAGTGTTCCTTTATTAATGCCAATTAATCTATTTATGAAAAACATGAATTTGAATCAAATATCGTCAAGTTTTCAACTTGGAATTTTCTGAAGGTTACGCACTTTTCTTGGGAAGGAGGCGATGCGGGCGGACAAAAGTTTTCACCTATTGTGGACCGCATAGTATTCTAAAAACGTGCATACTCAGAATTACTGGAAGTTTGAGTTTTCAGGAGATTTTCAAAAAACTTTAAATTTGTCCAACTAATTAAGATTTTCCAAGATGTAACCAATTTTTTTGTAGGAAGGAGGCGGTACGGGCGGACAAACGTGGTCACCTCCTATGGACCACATAGCACTCTGTAGTACAGAGTTGCAACCGTTTTTAAATTAAAAGCTTAAAAAGTACAACATAAAAAATATGTACATGTGTATCATTATTTTGGCAAAAAAATAACCACAATGAGAAAAATATTCACATCTCCACATTAAAGAAAAAAATAACCACTTTTGGTTAGAAATAACCAAAAACGGCAAATAACGATAGAACAAATTTACAGTCTGGCAACACTAACAATTTTCCTTCGGAAAAATTATTTTCCCGTTGGCATTGGAAAAAAAATATTCATGTTTTTCCGTCGGCATTTGAAAAAAATAATTATGTATTGCCGTCGGCATTAGGAAAAATAATCATCATTGCCGTCGGAATTTGAAAAAAATTATTATATTATATTTCATGATTTTCTCGTTGGCATATACACTTATGAAATCTTAATCTTATGAAACCCCTTTATCCGACCCCACAAACAAAAATCAGCCGTTATCACGATTAATGTAACCCAAAAAAAAACTCCCGTTCCCACAAAGGTTAATGTAAACAAAAAACTCCTTATGTAAACAAAAAATAAGACGGAATTATTGAACCACCCGCGTAGATATCAAATTTCACAAATTTCCAAGAATCTAACAATTTTCAAATTTTAATTTCCTAAATTTAGCAAATTCAAGCAACCCAGAACCCGCAGTTCACTACTACTTAAGTACACAGGAAGGATCATTACAACTATCAGATACATTTACAACCTTAAATATAAATAATAATAAATATAACTATTACAATAACACAAAATAGAAATAATTCAGGATTTAGAAATAACAGAAACCATCTCAATGGATGGATAGAAATTTTAACATAAATAGGAATAACAGAAACCAAAACAATAGCAAAAGAAATTTTAACAATAACAACAGAAACCATAACAAAAACTATAACAATAATAGACACTATAACAACAATAATACATCCAACAGAGGTAATAGATACAATGGACACTCATTACGAATCACCGAACAGAGAAAATTAGGGGTTTATACACTACATAGGGACATCAAATTTTCTCTCCTTATCATTAAAAAACATTAACTATAAATTAACATTTTTAATAGACACAGGTTCAGAGATATCACTCTGTAGAGAAAATGTAAATAACAACTATTACAAAAATACTGAAAATATTTGCCGATTTAGTGGCATTACAAATGAATGCAAGGAAACAGTAGGTTCTGCTGATTTGAAGATAATATAAGGAGAGCAAACACTAACACAAAGATTTCAATTAGTGGACAAGGCATTTCAAATCATTAGTGATGGAATTTTAGGAATTGATTTTTTCTGTAAATACAACTGTCAGATTGACTATGAAACACTGACTTTAAATACTTGCATAGAGGGAGAGAAAATAGGTGTGTTTCTTTACTCTACATTGGGATCCCGCGGGATCCCAATTTACACGAAAAGCGTTCCCGTACTCGAAAATTGGGTAAATGAGATAGCTTTTGTGAGAGTAATGTTCTTCTTCTTGCACGAAACAGCCCGTACTTTTTCTTCGTGCTAGTTTGGGCAAACACAAAATCAAACAGCTATTTGAAAAATAATCAATTGCAAAAATATTACATTTACCTAGAAACTAAAAAAATAGAAAAATGTATGAAAAAATTTTTAAAAACAGGTGGTAGGTAAAGTTTTATAAGTTTTTATATGAAAGTAAGATATAAAACCTATGCAAGTATACTGAATCATGTAAGTAAATACGTGCGTGTGTATGTACATAAGTATGTGTTTAGTTATGTGTATACGTATGTATATGCAAACATGCATTGACGTTTATTTTCGTGTTAAAATTTTGGCTTTTTGCGTTCCCGTACTTTTGTGCATTTTTGTATATTATTGAGCGAAATTATAGTTTGCTCTCATTTTACCGAACTTTACCCAAGAAGTAAAGAAACAAACCTAATAAGAATCCCAATAGACATTAACACAAAAAGGATACATAATATTACTATACCTCCAAGAACAGAGAAGATAGTACCTATAAACATTGACATAACACAGGGTAGCGTCACATGTAGTAAAGAAATATAAATGGAGTACTTTTAGCAAACACTATAATACCCAAAGATGGCCAACGCTATGTTAAAATTTTGAATACATTAGAGGAACCAGTGCGCTTAGAAAAATTAGGAGTCACAACAATACCATTAAAAAATTATACAATTTATAAAACTT
The DNA here is from genome assembly GCA_905220375.1 of Tachina fera. Taxonomy (NCBI): domain Eukaryota; kingdom Metazoa; phylum Arthropoda; class Insecta; order Diptera; family Tachinidae; genus Tachina; species Tachina fera. The sequence goes on along the minus strand of LR999963.1, from coordinate 118,036,936 downwards.
ACATGCGCAATAACAATAAATACTCAGAGCACAGATTTAATAAATTACTAGAAAAAGTAGATTTCAAGAACATTGAAGAAAAAAATAAGAGAGTCATGTGATATTCTAAGACCATATCAAGAAGTATTTCATCTTCAAGATGAACCATAAAAGTATTGAAGCACACTATCGATTCGTCATTAGCCATGCAAGAATAAATCTTGCAGAATTTATATGTAAGGTTGTAAATGTATCTGATAGTTGTAATGATCTTTCCTGCATACTTGCAATATCATAGGCTTGTGACAAAGTCTTGGGTTGTGCAGCTATTACAGTGGTTCTTATGTCCTTATATAAACCTTCTTGAAAAATTTCTAGAGCCAGTTTTTCGTTCATAGTCTTTATCGTAGAGCGACCTACTTGATTTGAACTGTCCTTTAGTTCTGAAATTTCTAACAATGTCAAGTTCACTATTAAAGAGTTAATACGTTCTTTATAATGAAGTACACTTCATTTTTGCTTGGTATTCTTCAAATCAAAGTGTATGCTGCTTGCCGTTCTTGTGGATTTGAAATATTTTGTTAGAACTGTTTTAAGTTTATTCGAAAGTTTCAAGTGTGTTCTCTATAACCACAATATCCCTGACTCTGTCCACTAATTTTATCGCTATATATTTTATTAGGTCCTTTTTTCCTTGCTCATTTAGTTCAGAACGAAATATTTCTATCATAGAAAGGACAATAATAACATGTTTTGGCTTTCCGTGGAAGAGTGGAATTATATACGAAGCCTTTTTGCTGTCAAAGTTCGACATGATTTTTGGGTTTTCAACTTCTTGCTCTATTTTTAATTTTTCTCTTTTATGTTGTCAACATCTGAGTTGCTCTTTCTCTCAAATCTCTGAATTGAGTAATTTTCTCATCTCTTAAGGGATTTACTAAATACCCTACAAGTTTTTCAAATTTTTCACTCAACTGTTGTATTGACTTTAGTTTCCCTTGTATGGTTTCTTTTTTGTATTTCTTTGCTATCGATTTTCTAGCATTCTAATTCTTCAAACATCTGTTCCATTAATTATATCTAGGCGCTCGGCAGTGTGCCAGGCCAAGTTCCGGCAAATGCACGCAGTGTGTATATTTACAGGAAGCCATTCGAGCTGTTTTTACCCCCCTCATGTTCTTCGCAATCGTAAAATTATAAAGTTTAAACCATGATTACAATGAATTCATGTTACCACATCTGCAAAATTTAATAGTTTTACAATGAAAGGTTCCGGAGATATGGAGGTGCAAAAAGTACATATTTTAAGACATACTCACTGACCACTGACACACTCATCAATTGATGATTGAATTGATAAATATTAAAATTTGCGCTAGTGAGCTGAAATTTGGTACACAAGTAGAACTAAGTGAGTACGCACCTAAAAAATCTGAAAACCCGAAAATTTTAGCCAAGGGTGCGGGGCTACGCCCATAAATTTAGAAGTTAAAATAACATTTCTAAGGCGTTTAACTCAAGCGATTTTATTAAAATTTGGCACATATGTTGCAATAATACAAGGCTCTAAGTTTAAAAAAATGTGGGTGTTAACACGACCATACAATTTAAGCCTCCTATTTCATGTGTTTCGGGTCTGCACATTTAAATGTACTATTTATGTATTTACTTTTATCCGTTTCCAACGAAACTAAACAGGAAATATAACTGTTAGCCAAATAAAAATTTGGGGTTAAAAAAAGTAAGCGTGAACACGCCCATAAGAATAAAAATTAAGATTTGCGCTAGTGAGCTGAAATTTGATAAACGAGTAGTTATAGATTAGCAAGTTACTAGAAAAATCTGTAAACCCAAAAATGTTACCTAGGAGGGCGGGGCTGCGCCCATAAGACTCAGAATTTAAAAAACAAATCTAAGGTGTTAAACTCAAGCGTTTTTGTTGAAATTTGGCATACATGTTGCAATAGTACAAGGATATAAATTTTCGTTGAAAAAGTGGGCGTTAACACGTCCATATAATTTAAGCATCCTATTTCATGTACTTTGGGTCAACATATTTGAATATACTACATATTTATATATTTATTACTAACCGTTTTTAACGTTATCACGCCCATAAGAACAAAATAAATAAAATATACGCTAGTTAGCTGAAATTTAATAAACAAGTAGGTCTAGATTAGCAACTAACTAGAAAAATCTGAAAACCCGGAGATTTTAACCAGGGGGCGGAGCTATTCCAATGAAGCATACAATTAAAAGAGCAAATTTAAAATGTTTATCTCAAGTGATTTTATTAAAATTTGGCTCAACTGTTCGAATAATGCAAAGTTATAAAATTTCGTTGAAAAAAGTGGAAGTTAACACGCCCATACAACTTAAACGGCCTATTTCATGTACTTCGGATCAGCAGATTTAAATATACTATTTATAAAAATATTAATATCCGTTTCCAATGAAACTTGACACGTATGATTGGCACTGGCAAAAAATTTATTGAAAAAAAGTGGGCGGGAGTACGCCCATAAGAATTAAATAATTAAATATTCGCTAGAGAGCTGAAGGTTGATACACAAGTAGGTCAAGATGAGAAACCAAAAAGAATCATCTTAAAACCCAAATATTTTAACCAGGAATGGCAGAGGCCACGATAATTTTGTACTAAGTCTTTTAACTGCAGCTTTAACTAAAAGCTATCATCTTACAAAGGGTACGATGATAATTGAGCGCTGCTCATAACAAAATCTTGAGTTTAAAAAGTGACGGAGACTGGGGGTAACGGCCATAACATTTCAAGCTAGAATTTGCACTAGAGAGCTTAAATTAAATACACAAAGAAACCTAAATTAGAGATCACCAAGAAAGATTTTAAATCCGGGTAGTTTCAATTTGGGGGAATGGACACGCACTTTAACCTCAAAATTAAGAATTTAAGTTAAAGGATTTACGAACAGGAAAAATTTGAAAGCACCGATTGTTAAATAAGGGAAGTAGGGCCACGCTTATCAAATTTTTTTTTAATTTTTTTAATTTTTAATACATTTATTTATTTATTGTATCTTCAATTATGAACTAACAATAAGTATTCAAAACTTAAATCTAAAATATAAGTATTAGGCGCGACCACTGTCGGACATAAACTTAGTAAAGTTATAAATAATACATAAGTAGTGATAATCAAAAAAAATATTTTCAAGCAATCCCATCTGGAGTGTTGAGTAAAAGAGCCCTTGTGTCCTTCTTTTTCAAGCGAATGTGGCCAGTAAAATTCAAGATGTTACGAGCAAGCGGATTAGGATGTGATTCGAGTTTTGTTAAATATTTGCCTGCGTATTTTGCTATTTCTTCAATCACTAGTGGCATATTCAAATCACGATGTATATTTGAGTTTTTAATGTACCATGGAGCCGATGTTATCAAACGTAAAATTTTATTTTGTCTTCGTTGGATTCTCTCGACGTTAGAAGCTGAAGCAGTGCCCCATAACTGAATTCCGTAGCACCATATTGGCTTCAAAAGCGACTTGTATAATAAAAGTTTGCAGTCTAGGCTGAGTGTTGAATTTCTACCAATTAGCCAATATATCTGAGTTAGTTTAAGTTTCATTTGTATTAGCTTTGAGTCAATATGGTGTTTCCATGTAAGTCGTCGATCAAGGTGTATACCAAGGTGTTTTACATGTGAATGCTGAGGAACAACTTGATTCTTGATTCGAATTGGGGAACAAGTATCTCTTCGCAGGGTAAATGTTACCTGAACACACTTTTGCTCGTTTACCTTGATTCTCCATAATTTTAACCATAGATCCAGTTGTGTAATATGTTCTTGTAGATATCGCAAAGCCTCATGATGATTTTCGTGCATACTTAAGCAGGCTGTATAATCGGTAAACGTAGATGTATGGATATTACTCTTCAAAGGCATATCACAAGTATAAATCAAATACAAAACTGGCCGCAGTATGCTCCCCTGTGGCACACCGGATGATATAGATTCGGGCACACTCATGAATTCTCCTTCCACAACCGTAAACTTCCGGGTAGTAATGTAACTTTCTAATAAATTCACCAAATTTATTGGTAGATATGATTTTTATTTTTTATTTTTTATAAAATGCCTGCGAAACGTCAATAAACAGTGCAGAACAGTACTTCTTTTCTTCAAATGTTCTTCTTATACATTGAACCAATCTATGCTTTTTTTCAATGGTGCTATGCTGACTTCTAAAATCAAACTGATGGTCTGGGATGCACCCACTACCAATTAGAATTGGGGACAATTTTGACATGAGCAATTTTTCGAAAAGTTTTGACATTGTTGATAGCAGGCTTATTGGCCTGTATGATTCTGCCTTGGTCAGATCTTTGCCCGGCTTTGGAATCATTTTAACTTTGGCAAGCTTCCAGCTGTGGGGATAATACTCTAGTCGAAAAATGGAATTAAAAATGAATAACATGATTCTAAATGCAATACGAGGCAATTTTATTAGCATTTGGTTACTAATTCCATCAATACCCGGTGCTTTCTTCGGGTTGAGTTCAGCAATTAGATTTTGTACATCACACATTTTAAATTTTATGCGTCGAGGGGGTAGCGCAACTACACTCGGCACCAGTACATGTGTTTGGGGTAAATACGGATTTTAAATGCTTTGCAAACAAGTTACCTTTTTCAATATCACTCCTGGCCCAAACTCCGGTAGAAGTGCGCAGAGGTGGTTTAAACTCAACGGGTGTTTTAATTTTTTTCGCAGCGCGCCACAAAGAGTAATTAGATGCTATTGTTACATCGAGATTTTCCAGATAGTTTTTAAGAGGTGCAGTCTTTTCATATGCAAGCAGTTCTTGGAGTCTTTTAGTGCACTCTTTTAATCTAATTTTATTTTGGGGTGATCTGTGCTGTTGCCATTCTCTTCTAGCTCTTCTTTTTGCACATACGAGATGTTCAATATATGTAGAATATATTGTGTTAAACCCAGTTTGCGGATGGGAGGAAGTGGCATGTTCAGCTGACTGCTTAATATTTTCGTTAAGATTAGCAATATTAGATTCAATATCATCATGAGTTCTTAGCTTAATGTTTTCAGTGCAATGACTACTAAGATATTTTTTGAATCGCAGCCAATTAACACGACTGACCATTTTCACATATGGGTGAGGTAGAGTACTTCTCAGTGGGCTACAGATTGTAACGATCGTGGGAGAGTGATCGGACGATAGATCTAGGGAAGCTTCGACGTGAATTAATTCCCTAGAAAGATTTTTCATGACGCCAAAATCTATAATATCCGGAATTTTATGTATGTCAGTAGGCCAGTAAGTGGGCTCCCCACTCGAAATGACGTCCAAGCCCATTTTTGAAATTGTGTTGAACAACGCTCTTCCTCTAGGTGTGATAAGACGCGAACCCCAGAAAGTATGTTTGGCATTATAGTCTCCTGCTGCTACGAAACAAGAGCCAAGAGATTTGTAGAAATCCTCGTATTGATCCCCAGTAATTGCGAATCTAGGAGGGGAGTAAATTGATGATATGACAAAATTTGTGCAAAAATTTTCGATACAAATATTCGTTGATTGTAGATGTTCTTCACAAATGTTGTCAAGAATATAATGCTTGAGTCTTGACTTTATTAAAATTGCTGATTCCCCGCAAGCTCTTCCTCTTGGGTCCTTTGAATCATATAAAATGTAGCCATTCATTTTGAATAGGCGTCTTAAAGTCAAATGAGTCTCAGAAACCAACATTATATCAACATTTTTTTTCGTGAGGAAGTGCTCAAGTTCATTTTTATGTTGGCGAATGCCGTTTGCGTTCCAGAAACTTATCTTTAACGTGTTCATGGCTTGTTAACTAATGCTTGAAGCAGTGTAGACTGCATTCGTAGCATTTCTTGCATCATGCTAGTCATAATTGTTGTAAAATTATTTATAGTTAGCACTAGATTCTCAATAGTAGCTTCAAGGCGACTAAAATTAAAGCTTGAGTTTGCATTCGTTGAATTATTTTGAGGCGGAATATTTTGTGTGGGAATATAACTAGTCTTAGCTGCATCGGCATACGATACACGTGAAGTGATAGGTTGGCTCATTTGAGCAAAAGTGGCGGAGTAAGCGTTTGCTGTTTGTGCTGGAGCTGATTTAGGTTTTTGCCCCATAGTCTTTTTAACGAAAGAATACACAGGACATCCTCTGTAGTTAGCGGTGTGATTACCTCCACAATTACTACATTTTTTTTCTGCTAGATCTTTAGGCTTAGTACAACCAGCAGTACCGTGCAATTCACCGCAGATAACACAAACTGAAGGTAACTTGCAGTAAATTTTTGTGTGACCATATTCTTGACAATTATGGCACTGTACGGGTTCAGAACGCTTGTGTGGTTCTTCAACTGTTATTTTGCGGTATAAGAGATATTTTAAATTGTTAATTGGATGAGTCTCGGTTTTTTTTAATTTTATATCGTTTGACTCAAGTTCGACGCGAAATAGAGGTTGAGGAATTTTCTCCCTATTTATTATGTTAGATATATTTTTTACCTTATATCCCTGGGGGACGAGTGCATCTTTTATTTCTTCGGGAGCAACATAGGAATCGATGCCCTTCAATACGATCTGCAGGCCTTTAGCACTTTTAAGCGGATATGTGTAGAAACTTTTCTTACTTTTTTCAAATTCAGTAATCAGTTTGCGAAAATCTTTTTCTTCATAAATTTGAATTTTGGTTTCATCAATGTTACCACGTTTTATTGGAACGATGTGAAATTTATTCTCACCAATGACTGAAATTAAATTTTTTATAAGAGCGTTTGAATTTTTTTCTCTCAAATAGATTGGAGGCGGCTTGGATGTTTTGTTTGTAGATACATCGGGTTCGTTGTTGTCAACTTGTAATATTTGAAAACGATTTTGACGGTTAATAGAGGATGCGCTGTTATCCCTAGACATTTTTGGAGCAGATGAAATTTTCGAAGTCCTTGGGCTTCGTCCGCGCTTTACCACTGTTATATATCTGTCCATTCCCACTTGAACCTTGGGTTTTGGGCTGCTCTTAACTTCAGTAAAAACTTGGTTAAGTGATGGCCACGAGCCCGAAGCGGATGATATCGCTGAGTTAAATGTAGAAGTACTAGGCAACGGTAATGTTAACGAATCACTTGTTGGCATTGGACAAAGCGAAGTTGATCACTGACGAAAAAGTGGCCTCGCCGTTAAAAAAAGTCTACTATCAGATTTCTTATTTATTTTGTTATCATTAAGAGCTTCAGAGCTCTCAGTAAGTCTATCACCAGATTTTTTATTTTTATTGTTTTCATTAAGAGCTTCAGAACTCACAGTAAAATAGGCATTTCTGCCATTAGAACTCACTTCACAGTTATTTGTTTTTGAGGTACTCATATAGAGTATTCCTCAAGGGTACTTTTGTTTGTTTGTTTGTTTTTTTTTATTACTGTTTTTTTGTTTTTGTTAATTATGACTATGTAAAAAAATATTAGCAATGCAAATAAAGCTTAATTTATCAAAAACAATATGTATTCCGAGTATTTTTTCGTTTGATTTTTTTTTGTTTAGTATGAAATAAAAACTCCGCTAAATCGACTGTTCACTATGAATTTACAACGAAAATGAAAGCTTATCAAATTTGTATTGAAATATTATACGGAAGAAAACTGAAATTTTGCAACAAAAAAAATGGCTTATGTAAGTTACCAACTAAATAAATTTAAAACATAGCTACTGTAGTGCAACCTTGCATGCACATTTCGCTCATGCTAGCATTTAATTTCGCGTTTTCTAAAGAACTTTGTCTGAGCAGACTTTACTACACTAAAATTTACACTATATTTTGCATATTTCTACTCAAATGACTCTTAAAAAATTAATAAAATTACTCGGTCCTTATTATGACACAATGGTGCACATATCACCCTTTTGAACTGGCGCAGACATTATGAATAGAACTTTAACAGACTAGAAATTTAAAGTTTAAAAAGCTTTATTAATAAAACCTTCCAAAAAGTAGTCAGATCCTCACAAAAACATAAATGTGAAAATGCCAAGTTCCTTTCCAAAATTTCGGCCATCAAAAGTAGTGAGATACAAATTTTGACCAAGTTCGTGTTTGGTACAATACCTATCACGGCAATAGGTATGCATTATATAAATTTGTAATCGTAACGGTGTTATATAATTTCTAGATAATGTGCTAACTTGGCAAATATTTTTACTCTTCTAAGAAAGGAGAAAATAATGTATATTTGTTTTTTCTTTATATCGGGAAAATTTTTGTTTTTAAACTCACTATTTTGTTATGAACAGCGCTTAATTATCATCGTACCTTTTTTAGGATGATAGCTTTTAGTTAAAGCTTCAGTTAAAAGCGTTAGTACAAAATTGTTGTGGCCCCTGCAACCCATGGTTAAAATATTTGGGTTTTTAGATTTTTCTATTTAATTTCTCATCTTGACCAACTTGCGTATCAATTTTCAACTCTCTTGCGTAAATTTACACATCTTATTTTTATGGGCGTGCCCGCCCATTTTTTTAATAATTTTTCTTTGCCAGTGTCAAACACAGATGTCAAGTTTCGGTGAAAACGGACATTAATATTTAAATAAATAGTATATTTAAATCTGCTGATCCGAATTGGTTTAAATTGTAAGGGCGTGTTAACACCCATTTTTTTCAACGAAATTTTTTAACTTTGCATTATTCCAAAATTTTTGCCAAATTTCAATCAAATATCTTGAGATAAATATTTTAAATTTGCTCTTTTAATTAAGTGCTTTATTAGAATAGCCTTGCCCCTGGTAAAATTTTCCAGGTTTTCAGATTTTTCTATTTAGTTGCTTATCTAGACCTACTTGTTTATCAAATTTTAGCTTACTAGCGTACATTTTATTTATTTTCTTCTTATGTGCGTGAAACCGCCCACCTTTTCAATCTCAATACCTGCTGTAGCCATTAGTTATCTTTCCTGTCGAGTTTCGTTGAAAATGGATAGTAATAAATATATAAATATTTAGTATATTCAAATGCGCCTCCTTAGGGTCACTAAGGAGGCTTTAATTGTATGGGCGTCTTAACGACCACTTTTTAAACGAAAATTTATAGCCTTGTATTATTGTAACATGTAGGCTAAATTTCAATAAAATTTATTGAGTTTAACGCCTTAGATTTGTTTTTTAAATTCTGAGCCTTATGAACGCAGCCCCGACCACCTGGGTAAAATTTTTAGCTTTCAGATTTTTTTTAGTAATTTGCTAATCTATAACTACTCGTTTATTAAATTTCAGATAACTTACACACATTTTTATTTTTTGTTCTTATGTGCGTTCCCGCCAAATTTTTTTTCAAACAATGTTTTATTTGGCTAGTGTTTATCTCTCCTGTTTAGATAGTTTCGTTGAAAACCGATGATAGTAATTACATAAATAGTACATCTAAATGTGCTGACCGGAAGTACATGAAATAGGAGGTTTTAACTGTATGGTCCTGTTAACGCCCATTTTTTTAACAAGAATTTATAGGGTTGTATTATTGTAACATGTGTGCACAAATTTCAATAAAATGGCTTAAGTTAAATGCCTTAGGACCCTCTGTAAAAACTTTCGGGATTTCAGATTTTTTAGGTGATTACTTACAGAGTCCTACTTGTGCACCAAAATCCAGCTTACGGGCGTAACCCCGCCCCCTGGGTTAAATTTTCTAGTTTTCAGATTTTTCTAGTTCTAGCTCACCTAGATGTACTTGTGTACCAAATTTTAGATCTCTAGCTATAACGGAATTGCTTCATAATATTGATGAGTGAGTCAGTAGGTATGTTTTAAAATATGCAGTTTTTGCACCTCCTTATCTTCGGAACCTTTCATTGCATAACTTTCAAACACTTTACATTAAATGAATCTATTAAAATTATGGTTTAAATTTTATAATTTTATAATTGCGGGGAACAAATTTAGGGAGGGGGGTAAAAACAGCTCGAATGGCTTCCTGTAAATATACACACTGCGTGCATTGGCCGGAACTTGGCCTGGCACACTGACGTGCGCCTAGATTTGGATATCATTGATCAAAAATCGGAAATAAATTCCTTGTGGTTATAATTTCAGCAGTTAACTAGTTGCTTCAAATGGGCAAATGAATGGCAAGAAATAATTGCTAAAGCCGGAATTGTAAAAGAAGATATTGAACATTCATACAAGTGTCTAAATATTGATAGACCAATTAAAAGCGAAACAATTAACTACCACTTTCAGAACATTTTAAAAAGATTAGAAGAAATAAGAGTTTTATTTAACGTTTATTACAATAGGCTTACAGTCGCTCACCAAAGATCAGCAGACGCATTTTTTCTTGACTTAACAAACAGAGTTTTAAAATTAGTCGATAAAAAATCGATACAAATCGAACTACCAAATTCAATACACGAAAGTGTAACATTTAATATATCTATGCCTATAACTAAGTCCGCAATGACTCAAACCAGCAGACTTTTTAAACACAGCATCAAAGCTCATCATAGACTTTGATGGAAAATCAGAAAATTTACGCTCCTTTGTTGACTTTTTGTCCCTGGTGAATTCAATAAAAGGTACTCAAGAAGCAGTAGCAGTATCACTAATAAAAACAAAGTTAAAAGGAAATGCAAGAAAACTAATTAGCAATGAGTCAACTATATCAGAAATAATAAACTAACTAAAAAATAGCGTGAAGGGAGAATCTGTGGAAGTATTAACAGCAAAAATTTTAAATATAAAGCAAAACAATAAAGCAGCCAACACTTATTGCAGCGAAATAGAAAATTTAACTAAGGCATTATAAACCGCATACATTTCAGATGGATTGCCATGCGACTTAGCCATAGAAAGGAGAAGAAGAAATAAGTACCCACGTAGAAATAACAACAACAACTATCATAATAACAATAATAATAACAATTATTACTGAAACCGCAAAAATTTAATAATAATCGTAGGAATAATAACTAAGTAAGAGCAACAGAATCAAATGACAATGATAATTTTATTTTGGGGTGATCTGTGCTGTTGCCATTCTCTTCTAGCTCTTCTTTTTGCACATACGAGATGTTCAATATCTGTAGAATATATTGTGTTAAACCCAGTTTGCGGATGGGAGGAAGTGGCATGTTCAGCTGACTGCTTAATATTTTCGTTAAGATTAGCAATATTAGATTCAACATCATCATCAGTTCTTAGCTTAATGTTTTCAGTGCAATGACTACTGAGATATTTTTTGAATCGCAGCCAATTAACACGACTGACCATTTTCATATATGGGTGAGGTAGAGCACTTCTCAGTGGGCAACAGATTGTAACGATCGTGGGAGAGTGATCGGACGATAGATCTAGGGAAGCTTCGACGTGAATTAATTCCCTAGAAAGATTTTTCATGACGCCAAAATCTATAAAATCCGGAATTGTATGTATGTCAGTAGGCCAGTAAGTGGGCTCCCCACTCGAAATGACGTCCAAGCCCATTTTTGAAATTGTGTTGAACAACGCTCTTCCTCTAGGTGTGATAAGACGCGAACCCCAGAAAGTATGTTTTGCATTATAGTCTCCTGCTGCTACGAAACAAGAGCCAAGAGATTTGTAGAAATCCTCGTATTGATCCTCAGTAATTGCGAATCTAGGAGGGGAGTAAATTGATGATATGACAAAATTTGTGCAAAAATTTTCGATACAAATATTCGTTGCTTGTAGATGTTCTTCACAAATGTTGTCAAGAATATAATGCTTGAGTCTTGACTTTATTAAAATTGCTGATCCCCCGTAAGCTCTTCCTCTTGGGTCCTTTGAATCATATAAAATGTAGCCATTCATTTTGAATAGGCGTCTTGAAATCAAATGAGTCTCAGAAACCAACATTAAATCAATATTTTTTTCCGTGAGGAAGTGCTCAAGTTCATTTTTATGTTGGCGAATGCCGTTTGCGTTCCAGAAACTTATCTTTGACGTGTTCATGGCTTGTTAACTAATGCTTGAAGCAGTGTAGACTGCATTCGTAGCATTTCTTGCATCATGCTAGTCATAATTGTTGTAAAATTAGATTCTCAATAGTAGCTTCAAGGCGACTAAAATTAAAGCTTGAGTTTGCATTCGTTGAATTATTTTGAGACGGAATATTTTGTGTGGGAATATAACTAGTCTTAGCTGCATCGGCATACGATACACGTGAAGTGAAAGGTTGGCTCATTTGAGCAAAAGTGGCGGAGTAAGCGTTTGCTGTTTGTGCTGGAGCTGATTTAGGTTTTTGCCCCATAGTCTTTTTAACGAAAGAATAGACAGGACATCCTCTGTAGTTAGCGGTGTGATTACCTCCACAATTACAAAATTTTTTTCTGTTAGATCTTTAGGCTTAGTACAACTAGCAGTACCGTGCAATTCACCGCAGATAACACAAACTGAAGGTAACTTGCAGTAAATTTTTGTGTGACCATATTCTTGACAATTATGGCACTGTACGGGTCCAGAACGCTTGTGTGGTTCTTCAACTGTTATTTTGCGGTATAAGAGATATTTTAAATTGTAAATTGGATGAGTCTCGCTTTTTTTCAATTTTATATCGTTTGGCTCAAGTTCGACGCGAAATATCGGTTGAGGAATTTTCTCCCTATTTATTATGTTAGATACATTTTTTACCTTAAATCCCTGGGGGACGAGTGCATCTTTTATTTCTTCGGGAGCAACATAGGAATCGATGCCCTTCAATAGGATCTGCAGGCCTTTAGCACTTTTAAGCTAATATGTGTAGAAACTTTTCTTACTTTTTTCAAATTCAGTAATCAGTTTGCGAAAATCTTTTTCTTCATAAATTTGAATTTTGGTTTCATCAATGTTATAACGTTTTATTGGAACGATGTGAAATTTATTCTCACCAATGACTGAAATTAAATTTTTTATAAGAGCGTTTGAATTTTTTTCTCTCACATAGATTGGAGGCGGCTTGGATGTTTTGTTCGTAGATACATCGGGTTCGTTGTTGTCAACTTGTAATATTTGAAAACGATTTTGACGGTTAATAGAGGATGCGCTGTTATCCCTAGACATTTTTGGAGCAGATGAAATTTTCGAAGACTGGGCTTAGACCGCGCTTTACCACTGTTATATATCTGTCCATTCCTACTTGGACCTTGGGTTTTGGGCTGCTCTTAACTTCAGTAAAAACTTGGTTAAGTGATGGCCACGAGCCCGAAGCGGATGATATCGCTGAGTTAAATGTAGTAGTACTAGGCAACGGTAATGTTAACGAATCACTAGTTGGTATTGGACAAAGCGAAGTTGATCGCTGACGAAAAAGTGGCCTCGCCGTTAAAAAAAGTCTACTATCAGATTTCTTATTTATTTTGTTATCATTAAGAGCTTCAGAGCTCTCAGTAAGCCTATCATCAGATTTTTTATTTTTTATTATTTTCATTAAGAGCTTCAGAACTCACAGTAAAATAGGCATTTCTGCCATTAGAACTCACTTCAAAGTTATTTGTTTTTGAGGTACTCATATAGAGTATTCCTCAAGGGCACTTTTGTTTGTTTGTTTGTTTTTTTATTACGGTTTTTTTTGTTTTTGTTAATTATGACTATGTAAAAAAATATTAGCAATGCAAATAAAGCTTAATTTATCAAAAACAATATGTATTCCGAGTATTTTTTCGTTTGATTTTTTTTTGTTTAGTATGAAATAAAAACTCCGCTAAATCGACTGTTCACTATGAATTTACAACGAAAACGAAAGCTTATCAAATTTGTATTGAAATATTATACGGAAGAAAACTGAAATTTTGCAACATAAAAAGATGGCTTATGTAAGTTACCAACTAAATAAATTTAAAACATAGCTACTGTAGTGCAACCTTGCATGCACATTTCGCTCATGCTAGCATTTAATTTCGCGTTTTCTAAAGAACTTTGTCTGAGCAGACTTTACTACACTAAAATTTACACTATATTTTGCATATTTCTACTCAAATGACTCTTAAAAAATTAATAAAATTACTCGGTCCTTATTATGACACAATGGTGCACATATCACCCTTTTGAACTGGCGCAGACATTATGAATAGAACTTTAACAGACTAGAAATTTAAAGTTTAAAAAGCTTTATTAATAAAACCTTCCAAAAAGTAGTCAGATCCTCACAAAAACATAAATGTGAAAATGCCAAGTTCCTTTCCAAAATTTCGGCCATCAAAAGTAGTGAGATACAAATTTTGACCAAGTTCGTGTTTGGTACAATACCTATCACGGCAATAGGTATGCATTATATAAATTTTTAATCGTAACGGTGTTATATAATTTCTAGATAATGTGCTAACTTGGCAAATATTTTTACTCTTTTAAGAAAGGAGAAAATAATGCATATTTGTTTTTTTCTTTATATCGGGAAAAATTTTGTTTTTAAACTCACGATTTTGCTATGAACAGCGCTTAATTATCATCGTACCTTTTTTAGGATGATAGCTTTTAGTTAAAGCTTCAGTTAAAAGCCTTAGTACAAAATTGTTGTGGCCCCTGCAACCCATGGTTAAAATATTTGGGTTTTTAGATTTTTCTATTTAATTTCTCATCTTGACCAACTTGCGTATCAATTTTCAACTCTCTTGCGTAAATTTACACATCTTATTTTTATGGGCGTGCCCGCCCATTTTTTTAATAATTTTTCTTTGCCAGTGTCAATCACAGATGTCAAGTTTCGGTGGAAACGGACATTAATATTTAAATAAATAGTATATTTAAATCTGCTGATCCGAAGTACATGAAATAGGAGGTTTAAATTGTAAGGGCGTGTTAACACCCATTTTTTTCAACGAAATTTTTTAACTTTGCATTATTCCAAAATTTTTGCCAAATTTCAATCAAATATCTTGAGATAAATATTTTAAATTTGCTCTTTTAATTAAGTGCTTTATTAGAATAGTCCGGCCCTGGTAAAATTTTCCAGGTTTTCAGATTTTTCTATTTAGTTGCTTATCTAGACCTACTTGTGTATCAAATTTTAGCTTACTAGCGTACATTTTATTTATTTTCTTCTTATGTGCGTGATACCGCCCACCTTTTCAATATCTTTCCTGTAGAGTTTCGTTGAAAATGGATAGTAATTAATATATAAATATTTAGTATATTCAAATGCGCTGACCCTAAGGAGGCTTTAATTGTATGGGCGTCTTAACGACCACTTTTTAAACGAAAATTTATAGCCTTGTATTACTGCAACATGTAGGCCAAATTTCAATAAAATTCATTGAGTTTAACGCCTTAGATTTGTTTTTTAAATTCTGAGCCTTATGAACGCAGCCCCGAACACCTGGGTAAAATTTTTAGCTTTCAGATTTTTCTAGTAATTTGCTAATCTATAACTACTCGTTTATTAAATTTCAGATAACTTACACAAATTTTTATTTTTTGTTTTTATGGGCGTTCCCGCCAACTTTTTTTTCAAACAATGTTTTATTTGGCTAGTGTTTATCTCTCCTGTTTAGATAGTTTCGTTGAAAACCGATGATAGTAATTACATAAATAGTACATCTAAATGTGCTGACCGGAAGTACATGAAATAGGAGGTTTTAACTGTATTATCATGTTAACGCCCATTTTTTTAACAAGAATTTATAGGGTTGTATTATTGTAACATGTGTGCACAAATTTCAATAAAATGGTTTGAGTTAAATGCCTTAGGACCCTCTGTAAAAACTTTCGGGATTTCAGATTTTTTAGGTGATTACTTACAGAGTCCTACTTGTGCACCAAAATCCAGCTTACGGGCGTAGCCCGCCCCCCTGGGTTAAATTTTCTAGTTTTCAGATTTTTATAGTTCTAGCTCACCTAGATCTACTTGTGTACCAAATTTTAGATCTCTAGCTATAAGTTTAAGAAATCTGATTTTAATATTGTACATAATCTAAGCGAGGGTTCAACAATGAGTAATTCCGAAAATCAAAACGTGCCTTATGAAATGTTGGCGCAACTTTTGGAACAAAATGCAGAACTTATCAGAACACTAACGATGAATGCGGCAGGTGGTATAAATCAAGCAAGTTCAAATTTTAACGTGGTTCCGGATTTGCACAGATCTATCAAAAAATTCAGTGGCAAGGAGAATGAAGGTGATGCCGCTTCGTGGTTCGAGTCAATAAAAGGTATGAGTGAACTGCATGGGTGGTCCGACTCCTTTCGTCTTGAGTTAGTGCGTTCAAATTTAATAGATGGTGCGTCCAACTGGTTTTATTCTCAAAGAATTAGAACATGGGCGGAATTCGAAACATAATTTCAAAATACGTTTGTTGGTAGAGAAAGTGTCGCCGAACAGTGGGCCTCTTTACTGAATTACAAACAAAGCAAAGAAGAGGATGTTTTTGATTATTATTTTGCCAAAAAGAGATTATGTGATAACCGTCAATTATCATTTGGGGAAACTAAATCGCAAATAACGCAAGGGTTATATGACCGCGAATTAAAAACATTTCTGTTATGTAAAACTCATTCAGAGTCAAATGCTTTGTTGGCCGACATTCGTGAATTTAACCGTTCGATGGGATATCAAGTAAAAGACCGCGCAGTTCCAACGAAGCAAATTAAACAAGAAATTTGTTTGAAAGAACCATCACCGAAAGTTAAAGACTCAGCGGATATTACTTGTTTTCGCTGCAATATGAAAGGGCATACAAGAAAAAATTGTACGTCACCAGTTGTGTGCCAAAAGTGTAATAAGCCTGGGCATGTAAAGAAAAACTGCTTTGTGGGTGAAAATGATAACAAGAAAAGGGAACTAATTGGTATTCAGCATAAAAGCTGTGCTGTGACAAAGAGTCATGATGAACCAGTCGTAATGAATGAAAAATATTTTTTTGATGCAGAGATAAATGGCAATTCGGCAAAGTTTTATGTTGATTTTGGTAGTCAGTGCGTAATGATGAAAAAGTCTACGGCGGATGAGTTTGGTTTCAAACTTAATGCAGCTCCTACAGATAGTTCAATGGTAAGAGGTGTAGGTGGAGGTATTGCACATACGTTGGGCGTGTTTAATGCCACCTTAAAAGTTGATCAGGCTACTGCAGATGTGTTGGTACACGTGGTAGATGATAGTATCATTGACATACCATTACTTATAGGTCAGCCATTTACAGAACAGTCTCATATTGTCTACTACAAGAAAGGAGCTCATTTGCGAATCTTCGAAAAATTTTATTTATCAGAAAATAGTTTGCATCGGATAGAGATACCAGATCTGCCAAAATTAAAAACAAATTTGTGGGTTAAAGAAGCTACCGTTCTGCCACCAAATCATGTGGGGTTTGTTACCGTCACAACTGGCGAAGTTGTAGGTGAACAACAAGATATTTTTATAGATTCAACAACTAATCGGAATGGGTGTATCATCCCCGCATGTGTAATAAATGGTAATGCTGACGGGTTAGCTGTACCTATTCTGAATTGTACGACAACGGATATAGTTTTTAATGAAGGCGAGCGCGTGACAAAAGCAGAGTTGTGTATTCTTGATGAGTTCAAAACTGATGGCGAAAAATCCGAGGAAATTGAAGAAAATTCGTGGAATTTAATTGACGTAAATCCCGAAATACCGGATGACTACAGAAACAAGTTAGTAGAATTGTTACAACTATATAGAGACTGTTTCGCCTTAAAAATTAGTGAACTTGGGTGTGGTGCGAACACTGAATTTTCAATCGAACTAATAGATAAAAACCCCATCACGTACAAGCCATATAGATTGAGTGAATCTGAACGAACTTTTGTTCGAGAAGAGATGCAACAATTAAAGGAAGCTGGTATTATTGTCGAGTCGGATTCTGATTACGCGACCCCTATCTTAATAGTTCGCAAAAAGAATGGCGACAAAAGAATTTTTATCGATTATCGAGCCTTAAATCGTGTTACGAAGAAAATGAAATACCCCTTACCAATTATTGCCGACCAACTTAATCGTCTTCATGGAATGAAGTATTTTAATGTACTTGATATGCGTAGTGGCTACTACCAGGTGAAGGTGGCTGAAGAATCACGACACGTAACAGCATTTGTGACGCCAGATGGGCACTATGAGTTCCTGCGAATGCCCTTTGGTGTTGCTAATGGTCCGGCCGTGTTCCAAAAACTTATAAATTCAACATTAGGTCCGTTGCGTTTTACAATAGCCATGGGCTACTTCGACGATATATTGATACCAGCAACAAATGTTGAAGAGTGTATAGAAAATTTGAAAGCTGTTTTGGATGTTCTAAGAAGAGCTAATTTAAAGTTAAACATTCGAAAATGTAAATTTTTAATGACCAAAATTGAGTATTTGGGATATGAGATCAGTGATGGGTTCATTGCCCCGAGCCGACTTAAAAAAGATGCCGTCGTAAAATTTAAACGTCCGACAACAGTGCACGAAGTCCGCCAATTTATTGGATTGACTAGTTATTTTCGCAAATTCATCGAGAACTATGCTGTTCTTGCAAAACCACTTACACATTTGACGAAAAAAGAAGCAATTTGGAAATAGACCGAAACCGAAGAAAATGCATATCAAAATTTGAAGAAAAAATTGACAGAAAAACCCGTACTGTCATTATATTGTAAAGATGCAGATACGGAGGTCCACACAGATGCTTGTAAGGATGGCTTGGCAGGTGTCCTTTTGCAAAAACAGATTGATGGAAAATTTCATCCGATTGCGTACGCCAGCCGACAAACCACAAATCCAGAGTCGCGTTATCATTCTACTGAGCTTGAAGCTTTGGCAGTTGTGTGGGTACTGGAACGTTTTCGTGTTTATTTGATCGGAATTCAATTCACTATTAAAACCGATTGCAATGCTGTGAGAAGTTCAATGACAAAGAAGGAAATTTTGCCCAGAATCGGAAGGTGGTGGTTGAAATTATCAGAATATGATTTCGAAGTACTACACATACGTGGGGCCGAAAATAGGCATGCCGACGCACTGAGTCGAAACCCAATTGATTCACCTGAAATTACCAATCCTGTTGCAGAAATTTGCCTTCTTCACTCTAGTTTAGACACATCAGACTGGGTGAAAGTGTTACAAAAGACTGATTCAAAGATTAATTATGTAAAGGAAGTCTTACAAAAGAAATCTGAGCTGTCTAACGACGATATCAGGATCCAGAAAGAATTCGCAGTCGAAGCTGGGCGTGTTTACAAATTGGAAGGTAATAAAAAACTTTTATATATCCCAGATGGAGCTAGATACAAAATCGTATTATCTTACCACGATGAGCTGGGACATATCGGCGTTGACAAAGTTGTATCTAAAATTAAAGAAAAATATTGGTTCCCAAGACTTAGAAACTACGTCAAAAGATTTGTGGGTGCATGTTTTGAATGCCTTTATCATAAACAGCGTGCTGGGAAGAAACAAGGATTTTTACACCCAATTGATAAAATTGGAATACCATTTCATACCATTCATGCTGACCACCTAGGCCCATTCGTTAGAGGTACATATGGAAATATGTATATTTTAGTTATGATTGACGGCTTCACTAAGTTTTGTGTCCTGAAACCCGTACGTAACGTAAAAAGTGAAACCACCGTTCGAGCGCTGAATGAAGTCATATCTATATTTGGAACACCAACCCGTATAATATCAGACCGAGGTACCGCATTTACCGGTAGGCCGTTCCACAAATTTTGCACAGACAAACATATCGTACACGTTTTGAACGCTACCGCAACGACTAGAGCCAACGGCTAATGTGAACGACTAAATCGTACCATAACTCCCATGCTAGCAACATTATGTAGAAAACCAAATGGCAGTGACTGGGACTAACATATTGGTCTCGTCCAGTGGAGTGTTAACAACAGTATTCATCACGTCATAAAAACAACTCCGTTTAAACTGTTGTTCAATTATGAGCCAAGAAGACCGACACCAAATCAATTAGAGGATGCAAATATTAACATCGATGAAGAAAACATCGTTGCTTTGCGTCAGGAAGCAATCGATCGAATAAGAAATAACCAAGAAAAACAAAGTCAACGGTTTAACAAAAAAAGATGTGCTGCACAAGAATACATCCCAGGCGATTCTGTGATGGTGCGTCGCAATCCTACTAGCACAGGAGAGTCTTTGAAGTTATTGCCATTGTATAAGGGCCCATATGTGGTAACTGAGGTGTTACCTAACGACCGATATCGCATTGCCGATTTCCCGGATGTCCAGCGAAATCAACGATTCTATGAGGGTGTAGTACCTGCAGAGGACATGAAACGAGTTACGGCTCCCCCAGATGACATAGGCAGCGATTCATCAACTGAATGCGACAAGCTCCAACCGAAGAAGCCAACTCGAGCGAGGACTACCCCTGGCTATCTGAAGGACTACATACTATAATTGATTGAGGCCGATCTTCATATTAGGACGGCCTATTGTTAACTATATACTTTTCTTTAAGTGTAAAATATTCATTAATATGGTAACATCAATGTCAGTATTCGCTTATAATATTCTAATAGTTTTTTTTATATATAAACACATACACATATTATGTCTTTTACATATATACCAATGTATATGAAAACCGTACTTTAACTTACATTCGTCTTTTCTATCTCGAAGAATAAAGAATTAATAAAACGTTATTTGTCGTGCGCAATACAGACTTTAATAAAGAAAAGGTTAAGTTCAGGTTAACCATACAGCAAAAAGAACAATAAATTAACAAATTTATTAAAATTATGGTTTAAATTTTATAATTTTATAATTGCGGGGAACAAATTTAAGAAGGGGGGTAAAAACAGCTCGAATGGCTTCCTGTAAATATACACACTGCGTGCATTGGCCGGAACTTGGCCTGGCACACTGCCGTGCGCCTAGATTTGGATATCATTGATCAAAAATCGGAAATAAATTCCTTGTGGTTATAATTTCAGCAATTAACTAGTTGCTTTAAATGGACAAATGAATGGCAAGAAATAATTGCTAAAGCCGGAATTGTAAAAGAAGATATTGAACATTCATACAAGTGTCTAAATATTGATAGACCAATTAAAAGCGAAACAATTAACTACCACTTTCAGAACATTTTAAAAAGATTAGAAGAAATAAGAGTTTTATTTAACGTTTATTACAATAGGCTTACCGTCGCTCACCAAAGATCAGCAGACGCATTTTTTCTTGACTTAACAAACAGAGTTTTAAAATTAGTCGATAAAAAATCGATACAAATCGAACTACCAAATTCAATACACGAAAGTGTAACATTTAATATATCTATGCCTATAACTAAGTCCGCAATGACTCAAACCTAGCAGACTTTTTAAACACAGCATCAAAGCTGATTATAGACTTTGATGGAAAATCAGAAAATTTACGCTCCTTTGTTGACTCTTTGTCCCTGGTGAATTCAATAAAAGGTACTCAAGAAGCAGTAGCAGTATCACTAATAAAAACAAAGTTTAAAGGAAATGCAAGAAAACTAATTAGCAATGAGTCAACTATATCAGAAATAATAAACTAACTAAAAAATAGCCTGAAGGGAGAATCTGTAGAAGTATTAACAGCAAAAATTTTAAATATAAAGCAAAACAATAAAACAGCCAACACTTATTGCAGCGAAATAGAAAATTTAACTAAGGCATTATAAACCGCATACATTTCAGATGGATTGCCATGCGACTTAGCCATAGAAAGAAGAAGAAGAAATAAGTACCCACGTAGAAATAACAACAACAACTATCATAATAACAATAATAATAACAATTATTACTGAAACCGCAAAAATTTAATAATAATCGTAGGAACAATAACTAAGTAAGAGCAACAGAATCAAATGACAATGATTCCGAAAACTCCGAATTTCCCCTGGGATCGAATCAGTAAAAATTTACCATCTAAATCTTAACTTGAACTTCTTTATACATATTCAATTAGGCAATACTAACACTACACTCACACTCTTAGTAGAAACAGGAGCAGACATTTCATTGATAAAATCAAAATTCTTTAAACTTAACCAAATTAACACTAATAAAACAACAATTTTAAGTGGAATAGGACAGGGTAACATCAAATCAATTGGAAATATATTTTGCGATTTATAATTTAAAAAATTTTTAATACCACATTACTTCCAAGTAGTAGATAATAATTTTCCAATACCATTCGATGGAATCATTGGCATGGATTTTATCAAAATATATAACTGTATGTTGGATTTCAACCAAGATAATGATTACCTTATCCTTAGGCCATTTAATATACAACATACAATAGATATACCGATTACAGATAACTGCAATGAAATAAAAATACTTCCAAGATGTGAAGGAATACGTCAAGTAAATATTAACAATTTAAATAATGAAATATTAATTCCAAATCAAGAAATTGAAACACTAATATTAACATTACTAAAATCAAACAAAGTAACATAAAAACCGAAAAAATCTCCGATTATGAAATTATCAAAGAAAATTGAGGCCAAAATACACAAAGAAAAAAAGAAATAATACAAATTTTAAAGAAAACTTTTCCACAACAATTTTAACCTACATAAACAAAACTATATTCAATATATAGTGATATTTTTGGTTTGGAAACGTACACAATAACAACTAATAATTTTTATGAACAAAAGTTGAGAGTAAAAGATAAAGAACCAGTATACATTAAAATTATCGTGTACCACATACACATAAAGAAGAAATTGGTATACAGGTGAAGAAATTAATAGACGATAAAATTATTGAACTTTCCTATTCTGAATACAATAGTCCAGTCTTGATAGTACCACAGAAATCACTACCTAACTTTGACCAAAAAATGGAGACTTGTCGTAAATTACAGGCAAATATATAAAAAATTAATTGCAGCTAATTTCCCATTACCTAGAATTGACGATATATTAGACCAACTGCGTAGAACAAAATATTTTTGATGTTTTGACTTAATGTCAGGCTTTCACTAAAGCAGTTTAGAAAAAAACTCCACAGATTTAACAGCATTTTCAACCAACAGTGGCTTATACAGATTTACTAGATTACCATATGGTTTAAAAATAGCACATAATTCCTTTCCACTTGCTTTCAGTGGATTAAAACCAGACCAAGCCTTTCTATATATGGATGATTTATTCGTATTGGGGTGCTCCAAAAAGCACATGCTTTCGAATTTGGAAAACGTTTTTGATATATGTCGAAAGTATAATCTTAAATTACATCCTGAAAAATTTTCATTCTTCATTAGAGAAGTAACATGCCCTTGTCAGAAACGCACGGATAATGGAATATTATCAGACGATAGTAAATATTCAATAACTAAAAATTATGCAACACCAACTAACGCAGACAGTGCGAAAAGATTTGTAGCTTTTTGTAACTCCTATCTAAGATTTATTTAAAAT
Organism: Tachina fera; assembly: GCA_905220375.1. NCBI lineage: Eukaryota > Metazoa > Arthropoda > Insecta > Diptera > Tachinidae > Tachina > Tachina fera. The sequence continues at coordinate 118,013,573 of LR999963.1, read as the reverse complement.
TTTTCTGAATACTCCAGACATTTAACAAAATTATCCAAGAAAAATACACCCTTTGAATGGACGAAAGATTGTGCATTTAAATATCTCAAAAAGGCATTAATGAGTCCAACCTTATTGCAATATCCGAATTTTACAATGGAATTTTGTATAACAACAGATGCAAGTAAGCACGCTTGTGATGCTGTTTCACCACAGGAATACGAGGACAAATATTTACCTATTGCTTATGCATCCAAAATATTCACAAAGGGAGAAAGTAACAAATCAAACATTGAGCAAAAATTAACTGCAATTTATTGGGCAATTACCCACTTCAGACCATATATATAATTGGAAAACATTTTCTTGTCCGTACTGATCATAGACCACTTTCTTATTTGTTTTCAATGAAAAACCAAAGCTCCAAGTTAACAAGAATTAGACTCGATTTAGAAGAATATGACTTTACAGTAGAATATCTTAGGGAAAAAGATAACTATGTTGCTGACGCGCTATCGCGAATTACAATAAATGACCTAAAAAACATGAATAATAAAATATGTTCTATACTAAAAGTCACGACTAGATCGATGACCAATACAGAAAAAGACAAGAATAGTAATACACTAAATAAACAGCATATATATGACGAAAATAAAAATAATGATAAGCGCAGTATATATATGTACCTTTAACAAACACTGGCGTCAGAAAATACTATAAACTAAAGATTTTCCCCGGAAGATGTTATATCAAACGTGGAAAATCTATAGTAATATATGAACATATTAATGATTTGTTTACTAATGAGAATTTTGATTCAGGACAATTTTTCTCTAGGCTCAAAAAAGTGGTCGGTAAACACAATGTATGTAATTTGCAAGTGGCACCTACTGACAAAATTTTCGAATTTATCTCGTTTAATTATTTTAAACTCATGGGCAATAAAATATTAAATAAAATTAAAGTAGCGCTACTAAATGAGGTGACCCAAATTATTAATAAGAATGCCAAGGCAATTCTTGAAATTATATATTTCTCTTCTTTAGAAACTCACATTAATTAATAAAAATATTTCATTCAATAAGAATTGAAATTACTGAACTTGAGCCTAACTATGAATTATTTCTCATTAAAATTCACTACAGTTGAACTAAAAAAATCTAAAAATTTCTCACTTAATACATCATGGGCACGTGACAAAAATATGTTCACTTGGCAATCATTGTTCACGTGGTTATCACAGTTTCAGAAGTCTGGAATAACTAAAATAAAACTGTAGAGTGCAACAACAAGTAACATAGACCACTACAAAAATACTTACATGCATGTACCGATGGTACATCGAATAAGTAAAAATAATTAATGTGATGATCGTAAAAAGATAAGTAAGAATAGTTAAATATACTGAGGTAGAGTAATATAATTTCGTGCTAACCTAAATAGAAAAATGGAAAAAAACAGAAAATTAATAGTGATACTTATAAATGTGTTTACCAAAGGTAAATCAATTGTATACACAACAATCGTTTCTCATATTTCGTTTCATTGTAAATTTAAGTTAAATAGCTGATGTTAATAAGAAACTCTACCCAAGTAGATAGACTAGGGTGCTAATGAAGTGCGTGGCTGCACAGAAAAGTATCGGTATTTCCCACAGCTTAAAGTCTAAGTTTAATTTTTCTTCTCTTCTTTAGAAACTCACATTAATTAATAAAAACATTTCATTCAATAAGAATTGAAATTACTGAACTTGAGCCTAACTATGAATTATTTCTGATTAATATTATACTGAAATATCACGATGATCCCTTAGAAGGATGACGTTGTGGAATGTATAGAACATTAGAAAAACTAAACAGATACTACTATTGGAAAAATATTTTATTTATTTATTATTGTTTGCCTATGAAATATGAATCCTTACAGACAATTAAATAATGCTTATTTTACAAAAGAGTTTAACATGTATACATGTATTTATTTATTGTATCTTCAAATATGAACTAACAATAAGTATTCAAATCTTAAATCTAAAATATAATTATTAGGACCGACCACTGTCGGACATAAACTTGTTAATAGTTATAAATAATACATAAGTAGTGATAATCAAAAAAGAAAAAAATTTATAAAAGAGTATAAAAAGTATTTTTAAGAAATCCCATCTGGAGTGTTGAGTAATAGAGCCCTTTTTTAAGCGGATGTGTCCAGTAAAGTTCAAAATATTACGAGCAAGTGGACTAGGATGTCACTCGAGTTTTGTTAAGTATTTGCCTGCGTATTTTGCAATTTCTTCAGTCACTAGTGGCATTTTTAAATCACGATGCAAATTTGAATTCTTAATGTGCCATGGAGCCGATGTTATTAACCGTAAGATTTTGTTTTGCGTTCCTTAGACTCTCTCTATATTGGAAGCTGAAGCAGTGCCCCATAACTGGATACCGTAGCACCATATTGGCTTCAAAAGCGACTTGTATATTAAAAGTTTACAGTCCAGGCTAAGTGTTGAATTTCTGCCAATCAACCAGTGTATTTGAGATACCTTATGTTTCATCTATTTTACTTGGGAATGTTTAGGAATATTGTGATTATCGATTCAAATTGGGGAGCAAGTATCTCTTTTTAGGGTAAACGTTATATGGACACACTTTTGTTCATTTACCTTAATTCTCTATAGGTTCAACCACATTTCCAATTGTGTAATATGTTCTTGTAGATATCGGGAAGCCTCGTGAAGGTCTTCATGCATACTAAGGTAGGCTGTATCATCGGCAAACGTAGATGTATGGATATTACTGCTAAAATGCATATCACAAGTATAGATCAATTACAAAACTGGCCCCAGTATGCTCCCTTGTAGCACACCGGATGATATAGATTCGGGCACACTCATGAATTCTCTTTCCACAACCGTAAACTTCTGGGTAGTAATATATCTTTCTATTAAATTCACTAAATTTCTTGGCAGACATGATTTTAATTTTAAAATTAGGCCTTCATGCCACACTTTATCAAATGCCTGAGAAACGTCAATAAACAGGACAGAACAATACTGTTTTTCCTCAAATGTTTTTTTTGTAAATTGAACCAATCTATGAGTTTGTTCAATGGTGCTATGCTGACTTCTAAAACCAAATTGATGATCTGGGATGCACCCACTATCAGTTAAAATTGGGGACAATTTTGTCATGTCCAGCTTTTTGAAGAGTTTTGACATAGTTGAAAGCAAACTTATTGGCCTATATGACTCAGCTTTAGTAAGATGTTTGCCCGCCTTTGGAATCATTTTGATTTTTGCAAGCTTCCGGAGTTGTCGATAATACTCCAGTCGTAATATGGCATTAGAAATAAACAGTAAGATTCTTATTGTAATATGCGGCAAGTTCATCAGCATCTTGTTACTAATTCCATCAATACCTGGAGCTTTATTTGGCTTGAGTTCAGCAATTACTTTATTTACATCACGCATCTTAAACTTTAAGGCTCGAGGGGGTAGAGCAATTACACTCGGCAAATCAGCAACACCAGTACATGTATTTGCGGTAAGTACGGATTTTAAATGCTCAGCAAATATTTTACATTTTTCCGTATCGCTTCTGGCCCAACCTCCGGTAGATGTGCGGAGAGGTGGCTTAAACTCAACGGGTGTTTTAAGCTTTCTAGCAGCGCGCCACAAAGAGTAATTAGATGTTGGTGTGACATCAAGACCTTCCAAATAATTTTTAAGAGATGCAGTTTTTTCAGATGCAAGCAACTCTTGAAGTCGTTTAGAACATTCTTTAAGTCTGAGTTTATATTGGGGTGATCTGCGGTGTTGCCATTCCCTTCTAGCTCTTCTTTTTTCACACACGAGATGGTCAATATCCCTGGAATAAATTTTATTAAACCCAGACTGCGGATGAGAAGTAGTGGCATGTTCATCACCCTGTTTAATAATTTCGTTAAGATTGGCAATGTTAGTTTCAATGTCATTGGGTGTTCTTAGCGCAATATTTTCCGTGCAATGACTACTAAGATATTTTTTGAATCCCAGCCAATTAACATCTTCATATATGGGTGAGGCAAGTCACTTCTTAGTGGATTACAAATTGTAACGATAGTGGGGGAGTGATCGGAGGAGAGATCTATAGAAGTTTCAACATTAATTAAATCCCTAGAAATATTTTCGCCCACGCTTTACCACTGTTATGTATCTGTCCATTCCGACTTGTACCTTGGGTTTTGAGCTACTTTTATCCATAGTGATAACTTTATTAAGTGATGAACACGAGCCTGAAGGGGATGAGATTACTGACTTATATGAAGAAGTACTAGGCAACTGTAATTTTAATGAATCACTATTTGGCATTGGACAAAGCGAAGTTGATCGCTGACGAAAAATTAGATTTGCCGTTAAAAAAACAATTTCAAAGATTTATTATTTCTATTATATTCATTAAGAGCTTCAGAACTCAGAGTAAAAAGGTATTTCTGCCGTTAGAACTGACTTCATAATTTTTTGTATTTGAGGTACTCATATAGAGTATTCCTCAAGGGCAACTTTTTGTGTTTTTTGTTTGTGGTTATTTTTGTTTGTTTTTGTAATTTATGATTGTTTGTTATTGACGTACTCTTATAGAGTATTCCTCAATGTCACTGTTTATGTTTTTTTGTTTGCGGTTTTTTTGTTTTTGTTATTTCCACTATGTAAAAATATTAGGAAAGCACATAAAGCTTATTTATTAAAGTTAGTATGTACCTATTACGAATGATATGCACTACGAATATTTTTTTTATAATTTTTTGTTTGTTTAATAAGAATGTAAGAAAAATTCTGCTAATCGACTATTCACTATGAAGGTACAACGAGTTACAAGTAACAATAATAAAAAAAACAACAACTAAAGTTACATAAAATACAGATATAACAAAAGTTATTTGTTTAAATAAATTAATAAGTTATTTTTAATAGCAGTACGATTTCCTAAAACATCAATATAATCATAATATTTGTTGTCGTTAAACATTCTTCTCAAAGGGTCTGCATCAGCATAATTAGATCTGAAGACTTGGACAAACAATGCAACAAAATAGTGTTGGGGAACGTTTTACGTGATGTTGTTGATTAAAAAATCAGGGCTAACTTCACCACTAATTATGTTGAGAAGAAAGGATATGTTCAGAACTGTTCTGTAGCTTTTAAAACTAGGCAGTTTAATCAGAGCGAGTCTGGCAGAATAAGATGGTAAATCAAATGGGTTAAAGTTTAGCGCGCGAAGAGAAAATAGCAGAAATTGTTTTTGCACTGACTAAATAGTGTCCGAATGTTTTTTGTATATAAGGTTCCATATTACAGATCCATATTCCAGAACAGGCCTTACAAGCAAAATAAATAGACTTTTAGTAACGCAAGGATCATCGAACTCTTTAGCCCAGCGTTTTACGAAACCAAGAACACCACGAGCTTTGCCTGCTGTCATATTTATATGTGCAATAAAATTTAGTTTTGAGTCGAGTAAAACTTCAAGATCCAATGTACTATCGATAGACTCGAGTTGATAATTTTCAAATGCATAGCGTGCGGGTATCGGACATTTTCCAACAAACACTTATTTAAATTCAGCTCCATAAGATTAATTTTGCGCCAAGCGTAAAACGAACTTAAGTCATCTTGGAGATGTTATTGTTCAGGTTTTTGACGGTTACTATAAGAAAATTTAACGTCGTCAGCGTACATCAAAATATTGGAAGAGTGAATCACATCAGGTAGGTCGTTAATAAACAATGAAAAGAGTAGCGGTCCAAGGTGGCTTCCCTGTGGTAAACCAGGTAGAACATCAATAACTTTGGAGTAGGTGTTTTTGAAACAAACGCATAAGAGAAAACCCGTATGATAAAATAATCTTTCCAAACATTAGGAAAATAACCATACTCTATTGATTTGTTAAATAAAAGCTCTAAAGGGGTAGCAAAACTATCTGAACAGTTATCAAAATGCTGCTAGGAATTAAGCTGTACAAAAATTTAAGCCTTTTTAATTCCAAAGAGATTGTTGAAATATCAATAAACGGCATATGTATAGTTTGATTGGCGGTTATTCTAAATTGGTAATCAACTTCTTTATCATATGTTGCTTTAGAATAATTATTTGAGAAAAAATCGGCGAAAAAATTGCTTATGGCGGCATCATCACTAGACTTCTGTTGGAGAGGAGGGGAAGCCAGTTGTTTTCTTCTTTGAACTAATAAATTTAAAAAACGATTTTGGATTACGTTTGAAATTAAGTTTCATTGTGTTAATATAGCTATCGTAATACAATTTATTAAGCGAAGAAAAAATTCTATTTAAATTTTACATTATAAATTGTTCTATGTCAACAGTTTACTTCACATTGTATTTATGTTACAATTTTCTTTGATAAAAATTATTTAATACAAACAACAAAATTCAATGCCCATTACTGCTGACCAACAAAAAAATAAACAAACAAAAAAGTATTTAGCATACACGAAAAAAATTAATTGAATTTCAATTTTAATGTCATATGGACCAAGCTTAGAGTAAATAAGATCCTCACAAAAACATTAATGTGAAAAAAAACCAAGACAAAAATTTTTACCCAGTTCATGTTTGTTGATACAAAACCTATCACTGTAATATGGTATGCATTATATAAATTTGTAATTGTAAGGCTGTTATATAATTTTTAGATAATCTGCTTACCTGACAACATTTTTTCCGATATATACAAATGAACAAATATACATTATTTTCTCCTTTTTTAAAAGAATAAAAATATTGTACAAAGTAGGCAGACCCTACTTTGTGGAAGGTTTTTTTAATAAAAATTTTTAAACTTAGATTCCTAGTCTGTTATAGTTCTATTCATAATGTCTGCGCCAGTTAAAAGGGCAGAGTTGCATAAAATAATGGGTTATAAGGTGATATTTTCACCATTGTGTTATAATAAGGTACTCGGGCAAACCTCGGTTTGCTTAATTTTTTAAGAGTTATCTGAGTATAAATATGTAAAATATAGTGTCAATTTTAGTGGGAGAGACCTCAAATATCTTCTTACCCTTTTTAAGATGATAGCTTTTAGTTAAAGCTTCAGTTAAAACTCTTAGTACAAAATTATGGTAGCCCGTGCCACTCCTGATTAAAATATTTGGGTTTTTAGATTTTTCTATTTAACTTCTAATCTTGACCAACTTGCGTATCAAGTTTCAGCTCTCTAGCGTAAATTAATATATTTTTATGGGCGTACTCCCGCCCACTTTTTTTAAATAATTTTTCTTTGCCAGTGTCAATCACACATGTCAAGTTTCGTTGGAAACGGATATTAATATTTATATAAATAGTATATTTAAATCTGCTGATCCGAATTACATGAAATAGGAGGTTTAAATTGTATGCGCGTATTAAGACCCACTTTTTTCAACGACATTTTTTAACTTTGCATTATTCCAACATTTGTGCGTAATTTCAATAAAATCGCTTAAGATAAATATATTAAATTTGCTCTTTTAATTGTGTGGTTTATTGGAATAGCCCCGCCCCCTGCTTTAAATCTCCGGGTTTCAGATTTTTATAATTAGTAGCTTACCCAGACTTACTTGTTTATAAAATTTCAGCTTACTAGCGTACATTTTATTTATTTTCTTCTTATGTGCGTGATACCGCCCACCTTTTCAATCTCAGTACCTGCTGTAGCCATTAGTTATCTTTCCTGTCGAGTTTCGTTGAAAACGGATAGTAATAAATATATAAATATGTAGTATATTCAAATGTGCTGACCCCAAGGAGGCTTAAATTGTATAGACGTGTTAACGCCCACTTTTTCAAAGAAAGTTTATAGCCTTTTATGATTGCAACATGTAGGCCAAATTGCAATAAAATTGATCAAGTTTAACGCCTTAGATTTGTTTCTTAAATTTTGAGCCGTATGGGCGCAGCCCCGCCCTCCTGGGTAAAATTTTTGGGCTTTCAGATTTTGCTAGTAATTTGCTAATCTATAACTACTCGTTTGTCAAATTTCAGATCACTACCAAAAGTTTTTATTTTTTGTTTTTATGGGGCGTGTGTTCGCCTACTTTTTTTAAAGCAATGTTTTCTTTGGCTAGTGTTTATCTTTCCTGTTTAGTTTCTTTGAAAACCGATGATAGTAATTACATAAATAGTACATGTAAATGAGCTGACCGGAAGTACATGAAATAGCAGGTTTAAACTATATGAGCGTGTTATCGCCCAATTTTTTTAACAAAAATTTGTAGCCTGGTATTGTTGTAACATGTTTGCCCAATTTCAATAAAATGGGATGAGTTAAACGCACTAGATGTGTGTTTTTAGTTCTGGGCTTTATAGGCGTAGCCCAAGACCCTCGGTAAAAATTTTCGGGTTTTCAGATTTTTTAGGTGAGTACTTACATAGTTCTACTTGTGCACCAAAATCCAGCTCCCTAGTGCAAATTTTAATTTTTATGGTCGTAGCCCCGCCCCATGGGTTAAATTTTCGGGTTTTCAGATTTTTTAGTTCATCGCTCACCTAGATCTACTTGTGTACCAAATTTCAGATCTCTAGCTATAGCGTAAATGCTTCATAATATTGATGATTGAGTCAGTGATTCAGTGAGTATGTCTTAAAATAGGCACTTTTTGCACCTCCATATATCCGGAACCTTTCAATGTAAAACTTTCAAACTTCGGATTTGAGGTAACATGAAATTATTATAACAATGGTTTAAATTTAACAATTGTACGATTGCGGGGAACAAAGTTATAAGGGTGGTGGGGGAGGGGGTAAAAACAGCTCGAATGGCTTCCGGTAAATATGCACATTGCTTGCATTGGCCGGAACTTGGCCTGGCGCACTGTCATGCGCCTAGGTAAAGCGGCAACACTTTTTAATTTCACTTAATGATGATGATAACAAATATGTTATTATTGTTAAAAGTATAAGAAATACAGTCGAAAAATCAATTGTTCAATTTTTTAATACAATGAAAGTTGTTGTTATACTACTTTCTTGTAAGAGCAAGTAAACGGATTATTTTTATTTATTATTATTTTTATTTTATTGTTATATGTTATATGTATGCAATTGATTACAAAGCTCGATGACACCTGTTTATATGAAGCAGATTGTTATTGCTTTTAAGAGACAAATTATTGTTATTATAAGTATATTAATTTCAACTTGGTTTTAAAGGAAAAGAGATTTATTTATTATGTATTTATTTCTTCGTAGATGGTAGTTATTGTTGTAAAATTTTAGAACAGTTTAATAAACAAACAAAAATTAATTTAAATAAAAGAAAATAAGAAATGTTTTTAAAAAATGTTTCAAATGCACCGAAAATCATCACAGTCTTAGGTTAGGTTACAAGGCTGCTGGTAAGGTAGTCCAGCTCACTTGGGACCAGTATGATGATCCCTTTGTGCTACCTGTAAGTTCAGAGAAGATAGAGGGAGAAGACAAGGGAAGAATGAGAATGGTAGAATTAGAAAAGAGATAGAAGATTGTTCAGGAAGGGTGTGAGTTGAGTAGAGATTGGGTCAAAAAATTTGGCTAGGGGGTGGGGGGGGGGGGGGGTCAGTGATTATACTAACCACTATTCTTAATAAAGAAGCTAAGATTTTTGATCCCAATTTCCGATAACTCGGATAAGTTTCCAAAGGATATTCTGCCAAAGAGCTGCAGATGGAGATCCTGCATGGCGGGACAAAGACATAGGTGATGCTGGATACTTTCTTCCTCTTCCTCGTCATTGCAACTGTGGCAGTAGTCATTATGCGAGATACCCATTCGTTTAGCATGGTTTCCAAAGGTAAAGTGGACACTATACCTCTCAAATGCTTCGTTCTACGAGAGTCCAGGCGAGGCCAGAGGGTTCTTGTTATTGCACAAGTGGGCTTATTTCGCTACCTAATCTGAGCTACTTCAAGAAAACTATTACCAAATCGTCTCCAGCAGGATGAGAGTGGGAGTCCACAAAGATTGTCGATATCGACTTTTCTCAGGTTTCGGAATGCAGTAGTCTATAAGATCCGATATGTTATATACTACGCCTAAAATTCTTGCATGTCCCCAAAGTTGGTGGTTACATGCGCTCGTTGTACCTTCATAGTGAACTAACGTCATAGCGGAGTTTTTTTGAATAAGGCACGAATTTTAAAAGAAGATTTTGAACGGTCATATAAATGTATAAATATTGATAGACCAATCAAAACAGAAACAATTAACAATCATTTTCAAACAATTCTTACAAAATTAGAAGAGATAAGAGTTTTATTTAATGTTTGTTACAATAGACTTACAATATCTCACCAAAGAGCAGCAGACGCATTTTTTCTTGACCTAACAAACAGGGTTTCAAAACTATCCGATAAAAAGGCAGTAAAAATTGTACTACCAAATTCCATACACGAAAGTGTACTACTTAAAATTACTATAACCGAATCCATAATGACTCAATCTATAGTAGAATTTTTAAACACGGCTTCAAAGCTGATTACCGATTTTGACGGTAAGGCTGAAAATTTACGTTCTTTCCTTGAATCTTTGTCTTTAGTTAATTCTATAAAAGGTGATCATGAAGCCACCGCAGTTTCACTAATAAAAACAAGGTTAAAAGGAAATGCCAGAAACTTAATAAATAATGAAGCAACAATAACAGAAATTATAAACAAATTAAATAAGACTGTTAAAGGCGAATCAGGCGAAGTACTGACAGCGAAAATAATGAATACTAAACAAAATAATAAAACTGCTAACGCTTACTGTACTGAGATAGAAAATCTCACAAAATCATTAGAAACCGCATACGTATCAGATGGATTGTCATGCGAATTGGCAAATAAATATTCCACACAAATTGCTGTAAAAGCATTAACTAAAAACTGCACGATCGATAAGGTAAAACTGATCATGGAAGCTGGACAGTTTAATAACATGAATGATGCAATCAGCAAATTTGTCAATAGTTGCACAGATGCAACTGGCCAACAAAATGCAATCTTATACTATAAACAAAAATATAGGACTAACTACAATTATCGTGGCAATAACACACGATCACGTGGAAGAAATAACTTTCCACGCAATTATACCAACAATAACAATAATAATAATTATAACAGCAGTAATGGCAACAATAATAATTATAACAAAAATCGTCAACGATTCAATACTAATCATAGAAACAGAAACTACGTAAGGGCAACTGAATCAAATCAGCATTTTTTTTTTTTTTTTTTTTTTTTTTTAATGCATGTTTTTTATTTATTGTATCTTCATATATGAACTAACAATAAGTAATCAAATCTTTAATCTAACATATAATTAGTAGGCCCGACCAATGCCAGACATAACTAAGTGATAGTTGTAAATAATACATAAGTGGTGATAAGCAAAAAAAAAAAAATTTTTTTTCAAGCAACTTCATTCGGAGTGTTTAGTATTAGAGCCCTTGTATCTCTCTTTTTTAAGCGGATGTGTCCAGTAAAGTTCAAGATGTTACGAGCAAGCGGATTAGGATGTGACACGAGTTTAGTTAGATATTTGCCTGCGTATTTTGCAATTTCTTCAGTCACTAGTGGCATATTTAAATCACGATGTATATTTGAATTCTTAATGTACCATGGAGCAGATGTTATTAACCTTAAAATTTTGTTTTGTCTTCGTTGAATTCTCTCTACATTGGAAGCAGAAGCAGTGCCCCATAACTGGATACCGTAACACCATATTGGCTTTAAAAGCGACTTGTATATTAAAAGTTTGCAGTCTAGGCTGAGTGTTGAATTTCTGCCAATCAGCCAATGTACCTGAGTTAATTTTAGTTTCATTTGAGTTAACTTATAGTCAATGTGATGTTTCCATGTAAGCCGTCGATCGAGGTGTATACCAAGATATTTCACATGTGAATGTTGAGGAACAACTTGATTATTAATCCGAATGGGGGAACAAGTATCTCTTCGTAAGGTAAATGTTATATGGACACACTTTTGTTCATTTACCTTAATTCTCCATAAGTTTAACCATAGTTCCATCTGGCTAATGTGTTCCTGGAGTTTTCGGGATGCCTCATCAGGGTTTTCGTGCATACTAAGGCAGGCGGTATCGTCGGCAAATGTAGAAGTGTGGATACTACTGCTCACAGGCATATCACAAGTATAAATCAAATATAAAAATGGCCCCAGTATACTCCCCTGTGGCATACCGGATGAGATAGTTTCAGGCATACTCATAAAGTGTCCTTCCACAACTGTAAATTTTCGTGCCACAATGTAACTTTCCAAAAGATTTAGAATGTTTATTGGTAAATATGTCTTCAATTTCAAAATCAGGCCTTCATGCCACACTTTATCAAATGCCTGAGAAACATCAATAAACACGGCAGAACAATACTTCTTTTCCTCAAATGTTTTTCTGATAAATTGAACCAATCTATGCGTTTGCTCAATGGTGCTATGCTGGCTTCTAAAACCAAATTGATGGTCCGGGATGCACCCATTATCAGTTAAAATTGAAGACAATTTTGTCATGAGTAGCTTTTCAAAAAGCTTTGACATTGTTGACAGTAAACTTATTGGCCTATATGACTCAGCCTTGGAAAGATCTTTACCTGGCTTTGAAATCATTTTAACCTTGGCAAGCTTCCAGCAGTCTGGATAATACTCCAGTCGTAAAATGGCATTAAAAATGAATAACAGGATTCTAATTGCAGTACGAGGTAACTTAATCAGCATCTGGTTACTAATTCCATCCATACCGGGAGCTTTTTTCGGGTTGAGTTCGGCAATTAGTTTTTGTACATCACACATCGTAAATTTTAAGGTTCGTGGGGGTAGAACAACTACACTCGGAAAATCAGCAACACCGGTACATGTATTTGGTGTAAATACGGATTTTAAATGCTCAGCAAATATGTTACCTTTTTCAGTATCGCTTCTTGCCCAACCTCCGGTAGATGTGCGCAGAGGTGGCTTAAACTCAACGGGTGTTTTAAGCTTTTTAGCAGCGCTCCACAAAGAGTAATTAGATGCTGGTGTGACATCAAGGCCTTCCAGATAATTTTTGAAAGATTCAGTTTTTTCAGATGCAAGCAGCTCTTGGAGTCGTCTAGTGCACTCTTTAAATCTAATTTTGTGTTGAGGTGATCTGTGCTGTTGCCATTCCCTTCTAGCTCTCCTTTTTTCACGTACGAGATGTTCAACGTCTGTAGAATAAATTTTATTGAACCCAGTATACGGATGGGAGGTAGTGGCATGTTCAGAAACTTGTTTAATATTCTCGTTAAGATTTGCAATGTTCGATTCAATATCATTGGGTGTTCTTAGCGTAATATTTTCCGTGCAATGACTACTAAGATATTTTTTGAATCCCAGCCAATTAACACGATTTATCATCTTGACATATGGGTGAGGTAAAGCGCTTCTCAGTGGACTACAGATTGTAACGATCGTGGGAGAGTGATCAGACGACAAATCTAGGGAAGCTTCAACAAGAATTAATTCCCTAGAAATACTTTTTATGACGCCGAAATCTATAACATCTGGAACTTTTCGTACGTCAGTAGGCCAGTAAGTAGGCTCCCCACTTGAAATAACATCCAAACCCATTTTTGAAATTGTGTTGAACAACGCCCTACCTCTAGGCGTAATAAGACGCGAACCCCAGAACGTATGCTTAGCATTGTAGTCGCCAGCTGCAACGAAACAAGGTCCAAGAGATTTGTAGAACTTCTCGTATTGGTCCTCAGTGATTGAAAATCTGGGAGGAGAGTAAATTGAAGATATCACGAAATTTGTACAAAAATTTTCAATGCAGATATTTGTTGCTTGTAGATGTTCTTCACAAATGTTGTCAAGAATATAGTGCTTGAGTCTTGACTTTATTAGAATTGCTGATCCACCGCATGCTCTCCCTCTAGGGTCCTTTGTGTCATATAAAGTGTAGCCATTCATTTTAAAGAGGCTTCTAGAAGTCAAATGAGTCTCAGAGACCAACATTATATCAATATTTTTTTCCGTAAGGAAGTGCTCAAGTTCATTTTTATGTTGGCGAATGCCGTTTGCGTTCCAGAAACATATTTTTAACGTGTTCATGGCTTGTTAATTAATGCTTGAAGCAGAGTATTCTGCATTCTCAACATTTCTTGCATCATGGTAGTCATATTTGTTGTAAAGTTGTTTATAGTTAGCACCAGATTCTCAATAGTAGCTTCAAGGCGACTAAAGTTAAAGCTTGAATTTGCATTCGTTGAATTATTTGGCGGAGAAACATTTGGTGTGGGAATAGAACTAGCCTTAGCAGCATCGGCATACGATACACGTGAAGTAACTGGTTGGCTCACTGGAGCAAAAGTGGCGGAGTACGCGTTTAATGGTTGAGCTGGAGCTAATTTAGGTTTTTGCACCATAGCCTGCTTGACGAAAGAGTACACAGGACATCCTCTGTAGTTAGCGGTGTGATTACCTCCACAATTGCTGCATTTTTTTTCCGCTTGATCTTTTGGTTTGGTACAACTTGCAGTACCGTGCAATTCACCGCAGATAACACACACTGTAGGTAAATTGCAGTAAGCTTTTGTATGGCCATAGTCTTGGCAATTATGACACTGCACGGGACCTGCACGCTTATGTGGCTCTTCAACTGTGATTTTTCTGTATAAAAGGTATTTAAGGCTATAAATAGGATGAGTCTCGTTTTTTTTCAACTGTATATCATTTGGCTCCAGTTCAACACGAAATAGGGGTTGGGGTACTTTTTCTTTGTTAAATATGTTTGATACATTCTTTACCTTAAATCCCTGGAGGACAAGTGCATCTTTTATTTCTTCAGGGACAACATAAGAATCTATGCCCTTCAGTACGATTTGCAGGCCTTTAGCGCTCTTAAGCTGGTATGTGTAGAAGCTTGTTTTATTTGTTTCAAATTCAGAAACCATTTTGCGGAAATCCTTTTCATCATAAATTTGAATTTTCGTTTCATCGATGTTGCCACGTTTTATTGGGACAATGTGGAATTTATTTTCACCAATGACCGAAATTAATTTTTTAATAAGGGCATTTGAATTTTTCTCTCTCAAGTAGATTGGTGGCGGCTTGGATGTTTTATTCGAGGATACATCGGGTTTGTCGTTCTCATCTTGCAAAATTTTAAAACGGTTTTGGCGATTAGTTGAGGATGCGCTGTTATCTCTAGACATCTTTGGAGCGGATGAAAATTTTGAAGAATTCGGGCTTCGCCCACGCTTTACCACGGTTATATATCTGTCCATACCGACTTGCACCTTGGGTTTTGAAATACTGTTATCTGTAGTAATAACTTTGTTAAGTGACGAATACGAGCCTGAAGGGGATGATATTACTGACTTATATGAAGAAGTACTAGGCAATTGTAATGTTAATGAATCACTACTATTTGGCATTGGACAAAGCGAAGTTGATCGCTGACGAAAAATTGGTTTTGCCGTTAAAAAAACACTTTCATTAGATTTATTATTATTATTTTTTTCATTAAGAGCTTCAGAACTCATAGTAAAATATGCGTTTCTGCCGTTAGAACTCACTTCATAATTTTTTGTATTTGAGGCACTCATATAGAGTATTCCTCAAGGGCACTTTTTGTGTTTTTTTGCTTACGGTTTTTTTTTTGTTTTTGTAATTTATGATTGTTTGTGTTTTTTTTTTGTTTTCGGTTTTTTTTGTTTTTGTTATTTCCACTATGTAAAAAATATTATCAAAGCAATAAAGCTTATTTATTAAAGTCAGTATGTACCTATTACGAATAATATGTACTACGAATAATTTTTTGTATAATTTTTTGTTTGTTTGTATGTAAGAAAAAACTCCGCTAATCGACTGTTCGCTATGAAGGTACCACGAGAACTCTATCAGCATGATTCGGAAAACTCCGAACGTCCCCTAGGATCAATTCAGTAAAAGTTTATCATCTAAACCTCAACTTGTGTTTCTTTATTACTATTCAAATAAATAATACTAACAAAATTTTAACACTTTTAGTAGATACCGGTGCTGATATTTCAATAATAAAAGCAAAATTTTTTAAATTGCAAGAAATAAATACTAATAACACAACAGTATTTAGTGGAATAGGACAGGGTAATATAAAATCTATAGGAAGTATATTTTTTGATTTAAAATACGAAAAATTTCTAATACCACATAAATTTCAAGTGGTACATAATAATTTTCCTATACCATGTGATGGAATTATTGGCATGGACTTCATCAAAAAGTACAACTGTATGCTAGATTTCAACAAAGATGACAATTACCTTATCCTAAGACCATCTAATATACAACAAACTATCAATATACCTATTACAAACAACAATGATGAAATAACTTTACCACCAAGATGTGAAATAATCCATCAAGTAAAATTTAACACATTAAATACTGATATATTAATTCCAAATCAAGAAATTAAACCAGGCGTTTTCATACCTAACACAATATTTAACTCCAACAGAGCATTCATTCGTTTTTTAAACACTAACAACACCAATACTAAAATCCAAAAAAGTAACATAAAAATCGAAAATATTGCTGATTATGAAATCATTAAACAAACTTCTAATAAAAATACAACAAGAAAATCAGAAATATTGAAATTTTTAAAAAATAATTTTCCAGAATAATTCAAAAATACCTTAACAAATTTATGTTCAGAATATAGTGATATTTTCGGTTTAGAATCAAAAAAAATAACAACAAATAACTTCTATGAACAAAAGTTGAGAATAAAAGATGAAGAACCAGTATACATCAAAAACTATCGTATACCACATACACATAAAGAAGAAATTGATAAACAAGTTAAAAAACTAATTATTGATAAAATTATTGAACCTTCGTGTTCCGTATACAACAGTCCACTCTTGTTAGTACCAAAGAAAAAACTTCCCAACTCAGAAACAAAAAGATGGAGACTGGTCATAGATTACAGACAAATAAATAAAAAACTCATTGCAGATAAATTTCCATTACCTAGAATTGATGATATTTTGGATCAACTTGGCAGAGCAAAATATTTTTCTTGCCTAGATCTAGTATCAGGTTTTCATCAAATAAGTTTAGAGAAAAATTCAAGAGACTTGACTTCATTTTCAACCACCAATGGTTCATACAGATTTACTAGATTACCTTATGGATTAAAAATAGCACCCAACTCATTTCAACGAATGATGACACTTTTTTTCAGTGGTTTAAAACCAGACCAAGCCTTTCTATATATGGATGATTTAGTCGTACTGGGATGCTCCGAAAAGCACATGCTTTCTAATTTGAAAAGCGTTTTCGATCTGTGCCGAAAGTATAACCTTAAATTACATCCTGAAAAATGCTTATTCTTCATGAGAGAAGTAACATACCTTGGCCACAAATGTACAGATAAAGGAATATTACCAGACGATAGCAAATATTCAATAATATAAAACTATCCAACACCAACTGACGCTGACAGTGCAAAAAGATTCGTAGCATTTTGTAACTACTATCGAAGATTTATTAAAAATTTTTCAGAATATTCCAGACATTTAACAAAATTATCTAAGAAAAATACAGCCTTTGAATGGACAAAGGATTGTGATTTTGCATTTAAATACCTCAAAAAGGCATTAATGAATCCAACCTTACTACAATATCCTGATTTTTCCAAGGAGTTTTGTATAACAACAGATGCAAGTAAGCATGCCTGTGGTGCTGTTTTAACACAAGAATACGAAAATATACATTTACCTATTGCTTATGCATCCAAAACTTTCACAAAGGGAGAAAGTAACAAATCAACCATTGAGCAAGAATTAACTGCAATTCATTGGGCAATTACCCACTTCAGACCATATATATATGGAAAACATTTTCTTGTCCGTACTGATCATAGACCACTTTCTTATTTGTTTTCAATGAAAAACCCAAGTTCCAAGTTGACAAGAATTAGACTCGAATTAGAAGAATATGATTTTACAGTAGAATATCTTAGGGGAAAAGATAACTATGTTGCTGACGCTCTATCGCGAATTACAATTAATGACCTAAAAGACATGAATAACAAAATTTGTTCTATATTAAGAGTCACGACTAGATCGATGACCAATACAGAAAAAGAAAAGAATAATAATACATTAAATAATCAGCATAAAATTGATAAAAATACAAATGATAATAAGCCCAGTATATATGTACCTTTAACAAACACTGACGTCAGAAAATATTATAAACTAAAGATTTCCCCCGGAAAATGTTACATCAAACGTGGAAAATCTATAGTAACATATATACAAATAAATGATTTGTTTACTAACGAGAATTTTGACTTAGGACAATTTTTCTCTAGGCTCGAAAAAGTGGCCGGTAAACACAATATATATAATTTACAAGTGGCACCTAGTGAGAAAATTTTCGAATTTATCTCTATTAATGAATTTAAAATAATGGGCAATAAAATATTAAATAAAATTAAAGTAGCGCTACTAAATGAGGTGACCCACATTGATAATAAGAATGCCAAGGCAATTCTTGAAATTATGCTGAAATATCACGATGATCCCATAGAAGGAGGACATTGTGGATTGTATAGAACAATACAGAAAATCAAAAGATTTTATTATTGGAAAAATATGTCAAAAGACATATCTTAATATTTAAAAAATTGTCACAAATGCCAAACTGCTAAAACACTAAAGCATTCAAAAAGTCCAATGACTATCACACCAACACCTACAAAACCATTTGATACGGTATATGTAGATACAATAGGACCATTTCCAAAATCAATAAACGGAAATGAATATGCAGTCACACTAATATGTGACATGACTAAATATTTAGTAACCATACCAATACCGGACAAGACAGCTAAAACAATTGCAAAAGCAATATTTGAAAGCTTTGTACTAACCTATGGTCCAATGAAAACGTTCATTTCGGACATGGGAACAGAGTATAAAAATTCGATATTAACAGAACTTTGCAGTTTACTCAAAATTGAAAAACTAACTTCAACAGCTCACCACCATCAAACATTAGGAACAGTAGAAAGAAGTCACAGAACTTTTAATGAATATGTACGTTCATACATATCTGTAGACAAATAAGATTGGGATGAATGGTTAAAATATTTCACATATTGTTTTAATACAACACCTTCAACAATACACAATTACTGTCCTTTTGAGCTAATTTTTGCAAAAACACCCAATAGTTTTAAAGAATTCAATAATGTAGATAGAATAACTTCTTTATATAATATAGATGACTATGTTAAGGAAACAAAATTTAGATTAGAAGTAGGATATAAGAGAGCAAAATTAATGTTAGATAGGAATAAACTTAGACAAAAATTAAACTATGATAAGAAAATATTAGATCATAATTTTAAAATAGGAGATTTAGTTTTACTTAAAAATGAATCAGGTCATAAATTGGAAATCCAATATAAGGGACCTTACAAAATTAAAGAAATAGATTTAAGAAATAATGTAACCATAATAGATAAGAAAACAAATAAAGAACAAATAGTTCATAAGGATAGACTTAAACTATATAAAAATAAATAATTTAATTTTAGATAACATACTCATTAACATATTCTATTATATACCTTAAATAAATAATTCTTTGCTACATAATAAATAGATTCTTTTATATACTTTAAATAATATATTATAAATCATAAAAGAATGTCCATATAATTAACATGAATTATATGAACATTCTTGTAAAAGGTGGAGGTGTAGCGTGGTCATACTGTAATATTAATCAGTAGCGTGGTCCTACTGTAACATTAACCAACAATGTATTAAGCAGTGCACACAACAGTGTCGAATTGCATTTACAAACCTCAACTAAAATATTTTGGGTGACGATCACTTGACACCCCTTGAGTTAGTTCAAAGGCAACGGCATAAAGCACTTAAATTATTATTTTCATAAATATAAACAAACCTAATTATTTGTTGGGCACATGTGTTACTGAGTAGGGTTTAATAAAATTCTTATGATACACACGCCGCATGTCTACCTTGGGAAACTAAAAGGAATATTTTGCCTAATAAGCATATACCTTTTCTTTTCCCTCTTACATTAAGATAGGTTAAGAATTCTTCTCATTGTTAGTATATAAGACTATGAAAATTAGTTCTAAGACAATTACTAAATAGACATTCTTAGGAGCTCCTCAGCGAGCTCTAAGAAAAATAAAATAAATTAAATAAATACTAGGAGCTCTTTAGTGAACTCTAGTTTAAATAAATAATTTGTTTTAATTACACTACACTCTAGCCCAGGGACATGGTAGAGTCAGAGCCAAAGGTCATAAATGTGGAAGGAGTAGTCATCTCCAGGGTATGGTAAAGCACGCTCTAGTCAAGAGGCAAAGTAGACTCAGAGCCAGATGCCACAAATGTGGCAGAAGTTGTCATCTACAGCGTACGGCATGGCATGCTGTAGTGGAAATACCAAGCAGATTCAGTACCAAGGGCTGCAAATGTGGAAGAACTTGTCATCTTCAGCGCAAGGCAAGGCAAGCTGTAGTGCAAACAGGAAGCAGAGTTAATACCAGGGGCCGCAAATGTCAACGAAGTAGTCACCTCCAGCGTATGGTAACACCAGTCAAAGTTGAAAGACGAAGCAGAGCCAGAACTAAAGCCTACAAATATGGAAGAGGTAGTCGTCTACAGCGCAACTACAAGGCGTATAGGAAACGAAGAAAGAAACAGGCAGTGATGATGTGCCTATTCGGGACAAATAGGCTTAAGTGGGCGGCAGTGTTACGTAAAAAGATTCCTACAGAGTTAATGCAAAGAACTATCTAGAAGTATTTAACTAAAGCAACAAACGTACACACATATTCGCGTGCAAACACTGTAGCAAATAACTAAATAAGCATGCGTAACACGTAAACAAGCAAAAGCAACAACAAAAAGCGTCTGCTTACACACGCACATACATACATGCTAATTCAAACGAAAGGCAAAAGGTAAACAACCACCACGCATTGCTTAGTTAATGATGTACACACGTATGCATATACACATGTATGTACATAGTTACCACATGAACTTAATTGGGAACTAAGTAAGTAAGTCGTGAATAAGTCAGTTGTGAAGTTCAGTTGTGTTGTGAACGAACAAGTCAGTCAGTGCTAATTGGAAATTAGTAAAGTGAACATCGTTGAAAGTAAAAGACCTCGTGCGGTGGATAATAACGTTAAGAAGTAAATAAGAATAGACAAGTTGTAATTGGTTTAGTCAAGAATAAAAGGAAGTTCAGTTGCAAATAAGAAAATCGTGTTGTTATTTTTTTTTATTTTTGAGCAATCAAAAGAACTCACACGTTTAATAAAATTTAAACGTAACAATATATATATATATATATATATATATATATATATATTTACACTTATTTAAATTCAGCTCCATAAGATTAATTTTGCACCAAGCGTAAAACGAACTTAAGTCACCTTGGAGATGTTATTGTTCAGGTTTTTGAAGGTAACTATAATAAATTTAACGTCGTCAGCGTACATCAAGATATTGGAAGAGTGAATCACATCAGGTAGGTCGTTAATAAATAATGAAAAGAGCAGCGGTCCAAGGTGGCCAAAAAGAACATCAATACTTTTGGAGTTGTTGTTTTTGAAACAAACGGTTTGTTTTGTATTAGTAAGGTATGAAAACATCAATTTTGTACTTTGATCATTAAAACCCATAAGAGAAAGCTTAATTTTTTAAAGCATATGCTTGACTTTATCGGAGGCCTTGCTGAAGTCAGTGTAGATCACGTCAGTTTGTTGTTGGTGAAGAAACCCACGATGTATTATAGTTGTGAGATGTAATAAATTCGTCGTTGTAGAGCACCTTTTTTGAAACCCATGTTGATAAGGGGATATCAAATTTGATACTTGATAACATAAATTTTCGGTGACGGTTTTTTCAAATAATTTAGGTATAATACTTAATTTTGCAATACCACGATAATTTGAAACTTCAGCTTTGCTTCCAGATTTAAACAGTGGTATGATAAAAGAATATTTCCAAACATTAGGAAAATAACCATACTCTATTGATTTGTTAAATAAAAGCTCTAAAGGGGTAGCAAAACTATCTGAACAGTTAATCAAAATGCTGCTAGGAATTTTATCAGGACCAAAGTTGTACGAAATTGTAAGACTTTTTAATTCCAAAGAGATTGTTGAAATATCAATAAACGGCATATGTATAGTTTGATTGGCGGTTATTCCAAATGGGCAATCAACTTCTTTATATGTTGCTTTAGAATAAGTATTTGAAAAAAGTCGGCGAAAAAATTGCTTATGGCGGCATAGCCCCTGCCACTCCTGATTAAAATATTTGGGTTTTTAGTATTCTCTATTTAATTTCTCATTTTGACCTACTTTCGTATTAAGTTTCAGCTGTCTAGCGTAAGTTTAAATATTTAATTTTTATGGGCGTACTCCCGCCCACTTTGTTTAAATAATTTTTCTTTGCCAGTGTCAATCACACATGTCAAGTTTCGTTGGACGCGGATATTAATATTTAAATAAATAGTATATTTAAATCTGTTGATCCGAAGTGCATGAAATAGCAGGTTTAAATTGTATGCGCGTGTTAACACCCACTTTTTTCAACGAAATTTTTTAACTTTGCATTATTCCAAGATTTGTGCGAAATTTCAATAAAATCGCTTGAAATAAATATTTTAAATTTGCTCTTTTAATTGTGTGGTTGATTGGAACAGCCCCGCCCCTGGTAAAAATCTCCAGGTTTTGAGATTTTTATAATTAGTTTGTTATTTAGACCTACTTGTTTATCAAATTTCAGCTTACTAGCGTACATTTTATTTATTTTCTTCTTATGTGCGTGATACCCACCTTTTCAATCTCAATACCTGCTGTAGCCATTAGTTATCTTTCCTGTCGGGTTTCGTTGAAAACGGATGGTAATAAATATATAAATATGTAGTATATTCAAATGTGCCGACTCAAAGGAGGCTTAAATTGTATAGGCGTGTTGACGCCCACTTTTTCAATTTAAATTTATAGCCTTGTATTATTGCAACATGCAGGCCAAATTTTGATTACTTACATACTTCCCAACCCCTGGGTTAAATTTTCACAGCATCAAAGCTGATTCTAGACTTTGATGAAAAATCAGAAAATTTTCGCTCCTTTGTTGACTCTCTGTCCCTGGTGAATTCAATAAAAGGCAGTCAAGAAGCAGTAGCAGTATCACTAATAAAAACAAAGTTAAAAGGAAATGCAAGAAAACTAACTATCAATGAGTCAACTATATCAGAAATAATAAACTAACCAAAAAATAGCGTGAAGAGAGAGTCTGTGGATGTATTAACAGCAAAAATGTTATATATAAAACAAAACAATAAAACAGCCAACACTTATTGCAGCGAAATTGAAAATTTAACTAAGGCATTATAAACCGCATACATTTCAGATGGTTTGCCATGCGACTTAGCCACAAAATATTCCACACAAACTGCAGTAAAGGCATTAACTAAAAACTGCACCATTGATAAAGTCAAGCTTATCATGGAAGCAGGTCAATTTAATAGCATGAACGATGCTGTTATTAAATTTATCAAAAGTTTTACAGATGCCACAGGGCAACAAAATACCATTAGAAAGAAGAAATAAGTACCCACGTAGAAATAACAACAACAACTATCATAATAACAATAATAATAACAATTATTACAGAAACCGCAAAAATTTAATAATAATCGTATGAACAATAACTAAGTAAGAGCAACAGAATCAAATGGCAATTATTCCGAAAACTCCGAATTTCCCCTGGGATCGAATCAGTAAAAATTTACCATCTAAATCATAACTTGAGCTTCTTTATACATATTCAATTAGGCAATACTAACACTACACTCACACTCTTAGTAGAAACAGGAGCAGACATTTCATTGATAAAATCAAAATTCTTTAAACTTAACCAAATTAACACTAATAAAACAACAATTTTAAGTGGAATAGGACAGGGGTAACATCAAATCAATTGGAAATATATTTTGCGATTTATAATTTAAAAAATTTTTAATACCACATTACTTCCAAGTAGTAGATAATAATTTTCCGATACCATTCGATGGAATCATTGGCATGGATTTTATCAAAAGATATAACTGTATGTTGGATTTCAACCAAGATAATGATTACCTTATCCTTAGGTCATTTAATATACAACATACAATAGATATACCGATTACAGATAACTGCAATGAAAT
This sequence comes from Tachina fera, assembly GCA_905220375.1. Classification (NCBI taxonomy): domain Eukaryota; kingdom Metazoa; phylum Arthropoda; class Insecta; order Diptera; family Tachinidae; genus Tachina; species Tachina fera. Next base: position 117,989,334 of record LR999963.1, on the reverse strand, counting down.
AAAAATACTTCCAAGATGTGAAGGAATACGTCAAGTAAATATTAACAATTTAAATAATGAAATATTAATTCCAAATCAAGAAATTGAAACCCTAATATTACCATTACAAAAATCAAACAAAGTAACATAAAAACCGAAAACATCTACGATTATGAAATTATCAAAAAAAATTTAGGCCAAAATACACAAAGAAAAAAAGAAATACTACAAATTTTAATCAGAAATAATTCATAGTTAGGCTCAAGTTCAATTATTTCAATTCTTATTGAATGAAATATTTTTATTAATTAATGTGAGTTTCTAAAGAAGAGAAGAAAAATTAAACTTAGACTTTAAGCTGGGGGAAATACCGACACTTAATAATAGTTATAATAATACATAAGTAGTGATAATCAAAAAAGATTTAAAAATAGCACCTAATTCTTTTCCACTTGCTTTCAGTGGTTTAAAACCAGACCAAGCCGTTCTATATATGGATGATTTAGTCGTATTGGGATGCTCCAAAAAGCACATGCTTTCGAATTTGGAAAACGTTTTTGATATATGTCGAAAGTATAATCTTAAATTACATCCTGAAAAATTTTCATTCTTCATTAGAAAAGTAACATACCCTGGTCACAAATGCACAGATAAAGGAATACTACCAGACGATAGTAAATATTCAATAATTAAAAATTATCCAACACCAACTAACGCAGACAGTGCAAACTACTATCGAAGATTTATTAAAAAATTTTCTGAATACTCCAGACATTTAACAAAATTATCCAAGAAAAATACACCCCTTGAATGAACGAAACATTGTGATTTTGCATTTAAATCCAACCTTATTGCAATATCCGAATTTTACAAGGGAATTTTGTATAACAACAGATGTAAGTAAGCACGCTTGTGGTGCTGTTTTAACACAGGAATACGAGGAGAAACATTTACCTATTGCTTATGCATCCAAAATATTCACAAGGGGAGAAAGTAACAAATCAAACATTGAGCAAAAATTAACTGCAATTTATTGGGCAATTAGCCACTTCAGACCATATATATAAATGGAAAACATTTTCTTGTCCGTACTGATCATATACCACTTTTTTATTTGTTTTCAATGAAAAATCGAAGCTTCAAGTTAACAAGAATTAGACTCGATTTAGAAGAATATGGCTTTACAGTGGAATATCGTAGGGAAAAAGATAACTATGTTGCTGACGCTCTATCGCGAATTACAATAAATGACGTAAAAGACATGAATAATAAAATATGTTCTATACTAAAAGTCACGACTAGATCGATGACCAATACAGAAAAAGACAAGACTAGTAATACACTAAATAAACAGCATATATATGACGAAAATAAAAATAATGATAAGCGCAGTATATATATGTACCTTTAACAAACACTGGCGTCAGAAAACTAAAAAAAACTAAAAAAAAACTATAAAGATTTTCCCCGGAAGATGATATATCACACGTGGAAACTCTATAGTAATATATATACATATTAATTATTTGTTTACTAACGAGAATTTTTACTTTGGACAACTTTTCTCTGGGCTCGAAAAAGTGGCCGATAAACACAATTTATGTATTTTGCAAGTGGCACCTACTGACAAAATTTTCGAATTTAGCTCGTTTAATTATTTTAAACTCATGGGCAATAAAATATTAAATAGAACTAAATTGGCACTACTAAATGAGGTGACCCTAATTATTAATAAGAATGCCAAGGCAATTCTTGAAATTATGCTGAAATACCACGATGATCCCTTAGAAGGAGGACATTGTGGACTGTATAAAACATTAGACAAAATAAAGAGGATAACGTAAAATAACGTAAGGATCATCGAACTCTTTAGCCCAGCGTTTTGAGTCAAGTAAAATTCTGAGATCCAATGTCCTATCGATAGACTCGAGCTGATAATTTTCAAATACATAGCGTGCGGGTATCGGACATTTTCCAACAAACATTTATTTAAATTCAGCTCCATAAGATTAATTTTAATTTTTTTAAAATTAATTTTTTAATTTTTTTTTCATCTTAGAGATGTTATTGTTCAGGTTTTTGACGGTAACTATAAAAAAATTTAACGTCGTCAGCGTACATCAAGATGTTGGAAGAGTGAATCACATCAGGTCGTTAATAAATAATGAAAAGAGTAGCAGTCCAAGGTGGCCAAAAAGAACATCAATACTTTTGGAATAGGTGTTTTTGAAGCAAACGGTTTGTTTTCTATTAGTATAGTATGAAAACATCCATTTTGTACTTTGATCATTAAAACCCATAAGAGAAAGCTTAATTTTTAAAAGCATATGGTTGACTTTATCGGAGGCCTTGCTGAAGTCAGTGTAGATCACGTCAGTTTGTTGTTGGTGAAGAAACCCACGATGTATTATAGTTGTGAGATGTAATAAATTCGTCGTTGTAGCGAACCTTTTTGGAAACCCATTTTGATAAGGGGATATCAAATTTGATACTTGATAACATAAATTTTCGGTGACGGTTTTTTCAAATAATTTAGGTATAATACTTAATTTTGCAATACCACGATAATTTGAAACTTCAGCTTTACTTCCAGATTTAAACAGTGGTATGATAAAAAAATCTTTCCAAACGTTAGGAAAATAGCCATACTCTATTGATTTGTTAAATAAAAGCTCTAAAAGGGTAGCAAAACTATCTGAACAATTATCAAAATGCTGCTAGGAATTTTATCAGGACCAAAGATGTACAACAATTTAAGACTTTTTAATTCCAAAGAGATTGTTGAAATATCAATAAACGGAATATGTATAGTTTGATTGGCGGTTATTCTAAATGGGTAATCAACTTCTTTATCATATGTTGCTTTAGAATAATTATTTGAGAAAAAGTCGGCGATAAAATTGCTTATGGCGGCATCATCACTAGACTCCTGTTGATTAAACTTCATAGAGGAAGCCAGTTGTTTTTTTTCTTTGAATTAACAAACTTAAAAAATGATTTTGGATTACGTTTGAAATTATGTTTTATTGTGTTAATATAGCTATCGTAATACAATTTATTAAGCGAAGTGTATTCGGCTCGTGTAATCGAGTACATTAGTACATTAGATAGTCAACAGATGAACCAGATTTGCTTAAATTTTTTTATAGCATTTGTTTTTTTATTTTTAGCATAAGACAATTGTTTATTATTCCATATTGGTCCAGAAATTTGCTTAAATATTACTTTCGGAATACACAAATCAATATAGGAGTAAACTTTATTGTAGAAAACATTAGATATCTGATCAAGGTCTGCAGAAGATGATAATAAGTTGTACCAATTTGTGGTAGATAATAACTGATTTAACATGCTGTAGTTAAGCTATGTACAGACGGTTGTCAAATCTTACAATATTGCCAGTAAAATGTGCTCAGAATTTTTTACATCCGTGTGAACTGACAAATTTTGTCAGACGTAGTTGCCAGAAAAAGCATTGTCAGTCCATTGCAAGACTAGCACCTGACAACAAATTGTCAGATATCTTACAATCGTGTGAACATATTGTAAGATTATTGCCAGATATTTGTCAGACATTTTAATATTGTCAGATGTGCGAAGTTTATGCATCTGACAATGGCGTCATTGTAAGAGAATTATTTCTATGGGCAACACTGCACACGCTTGATTTTAAAGAAAAAATTTATGGTAAAATATATGCACGCAAAATCATTGCAAGTGCTTCTTTATGGTCCATAATAATTTATACTTTCACTTTTACATTTAACTCAAACACAAACGATTGATATTTAACAATTTCTAACTAATGCTTTGAGTCTGGCAACGCATAACAACAGAACTGACAATTTGTGCATATGACAACCGTGTGAACTGACAATTTTTCGACTGACTATTTTGTCAGATGAATTTATTGCCATACAACCGTCTGGCAATAAATTGTAAGATTTTCTTATAACCGTGTGAACTGACAAAGAATATTGTACTGGCAATTTTCGATTGCCAGTACATTGTCACCACATTGCCAGATCGGACAATATTGTAAGATCTGACAATCGTCTGTATATAGCTTTAGTATTCTTGAAAGAGTAGACTTTTACATTTTTATTAACCAAATTTATATCAGATTTAGATAGAATTGAAGAATTTAATTCAATTGTAGGATGGTAACAATCTTCAGGAGTTATGATGGGGACAGAGCGCCTAATGAAACAATCGCTCAAATCATTGACAAATATTGAATCTATTATTCTGGAATAATCGTTAACAATGTCATTTGGTTCGTGTAAGTTAAAGTCGTATAAAAGGTTGAAAAATTTGACATAGTTGGAACTCTGCTTAGTTTGCACAAAATATTTATTTTATGGTAAGTATTTCCAGGCAACATAAGGTAAGTTAAAGTTCCCATAAAAAAATGAAGTCCTCAGTAACAGTGGAACGTGCATTATATTCAGCATGGTATGCGTATATAATCTGCGGGGAAGAAGGCTGAACGTAGGAACAAGTAACAAATTTTCATTTATACTTAAATTTTATTGATACAGCTATAAACTCAATATCGTGTGAGTGATCAATCATGACCTGTTCAGATGCAAAGCAACATGGAAGTGCAACAAGGATACCACCACCAGCGGTTTTGCTACCACGATCACGGCGAAAAATGTTGAATTTGTTGCAAAGTATTTCGGTATTTAAAAAGTTATCATTGAGCCATGTTTCTGTAAATACTAAGACATGATGATTAATGCTAAAACTTTCCATATATAAAATTTATAGTTTTATTCTCAACCCACGGACATTCTGGTAATCTATCTCTATGTATATATTAATTGGCCAGAAATAAGGTTCAATCAATGTATCAAAAATATCAGCGGAAACGGTAATTTTAAAAGATGATATAGATATTGGTTGAGAAAAGTTGAACCTTTTTATACCAATGTCATCATAGTTACCTATCTTATCTTTTACGTAAGAAATAACTGCAATGAAAGTTGTATCACTTGCTAGAGACACAAAAATAGATTTTCTTGGTGGTATCACTCGAAGTGGGTTATGAATGATTTCGTCATTATTAGAATAAGAAGGTATAAAATTATTCTGATGATTATCCGCTACAGTATTTAAAACAGCATCGGTATAATTTGGTTGTGAGTTTGCAGAAGGTCCAGCATCATTATCAATCCTTGCATATGGTGTTGGGAAGAGTTCACATGCAGATAGCTCACCACGCTTTTCCTTATTAGTATTTCTCGCCGACTTACGACGCTTCGAAGAAGAAAGTGGTGGAGATCTAAGACTATCCAAAGATTTAAGTCCGTCAAATAATTTCCCATAAGCTGCTATATATATCATTAATTTTGGCAGCTTCTTGCAATTCCTGAAATTTTGTTTTGGTACTTTGGAAGAAATGATAGAACCTAACTCTAATTTTTCTACATCCTTCACAGCACCAATGTAAACCATTATTCTTGTGTATAGCCTCGGCAATTAACCCCGAAAGTTCATTACATTTAAAATGACAGCAATCATGACAAAGCCAACACACAATCATTCTGTCATCTTCACCTTTAATGCAACAATTTTTTGCTAAACAGGCCTTTTAATAAAAATTATTATTTTAAATAGATAAAATAAAATCCTCACAAAAACATAAATGTGAAAAGCGGCCAAGTTCCTTTTCAAAATTTCGGCCATCAAAAGTAGTTAGATAAAAATTTTGACCAAGTTTGTGTTTATTGGTACAATACCTATCACTGCAATATGGTATGCATTATATAAATTTGTAATTGTAAGGCTGTTATATAATTTCTAGATAATCTGCTTACTTGAGAACATTTTTCCCGATATATAGAAATGAATAAATATGCATTATTTTCTCCTTTTTTCAGTTCAGTTCTCGTTGTACATTCATAGTGGAGTTTTTATTTCATACTAAACAAAAAAAAATTTACGAAAAAATATTCGGAATACATATTGTTATTGTTAGCTTTATTTGCATTGCTAATATTTTTTACATAGTCATAATTAACGAAAACAAAAAAACCGTAATAAAAAAAAAACAAACAAACAAAAGTGCCCTTGAGGAATACTCTATATGAGTACCTCAAAAACAAATAACTGTGAAGTGAGTTCTAATAGCAGAAATGCCTATTTTACTGTGAGTTCTGAAGCTCTTAATGAAAATAATAAAAATAAAAAATCTAATGATAGAATTACTGAGAGCTCTGAAGCTCTTAATGATAATAAATTAAATAAGAAATCTGATAGTAGACTTTTTTTAACGGCGAGGCCACTTTTTCGTCAGCGATCAACTTCGCTTTGTCCAATGCCAACTAGTGATTCGTTAACATTACCGTTGCCTAGTACTTCTACATTTAACTCAGCGATATCATCCGCCTCGGGCTCGTGGTCATCACTTAACCAAGTTTTTACTGAAGTTAAGAGCAGCCCAAAACCCAAGGTCCAAGTGGGAATGGACAGATATATTACAGTGGTAAAGCGCGGACGAAGCCCAAAGTCTTCGAAAATTTCATCTGCTCCAAAAATGTCTAGGGATAACAGCGCATCCTCTATTAACCGCCAAAATCGTTTTCAAATATTACAAGTTGACAACAACGAACCCGATGTATCTACGAACAAAACATCCAAGCCACCTCCAATCTATTTGAGAGAAAAAAATTCAAACGCTATTATAAAAAATTTAATTTCAGTCATTGGTGAGAATAAATTTCACATCGTTCCAATAAAACGTGGTAACATTGATGAAACCAAAATTCAAATTTATGAAGAAAAAGATTTTCGCAAACTGATTACTGAATTTGAAAAAAGTAAGAAAAGTTTCTACACATATCAGCTTAAAAGTGCTAAAGGCCTGCAGATCCTATTGAAGGGCATCGATTCCTATGTTGCTCCCGAAGAAATAAAAGATGCACTCGTCCCCCAGGGATTTAAGGTAAAAAATGTATCTAACATAATAAATAGGGAGAAAATTCCTCAACCGATATTTCGCGTCGAACTTGAGCCAAACGATATAAAATTGAAAAAAAGCGAGACTCATCCAATTTACAATTTAAAATATCTCTTATACCGCAAAATAACAGTTGAAGAACCACACAAGCGTTCTGGACACGTACAGTGCCATAATTGTCAAGAATATGGTCACACAAAAACTTACTGCAAGTTACCTTCAGTTTGTGTTATCTGCGGTGAATTGCACGGTACTGCTGGTTGTACTAAGCCTAAAGATCTAGCAGAAAAAAAATGTAGTAATTGTGGAGGTAATCACACCGCTAACTACAGAGGATGTCCTGTGTATTCTTTCGTTAAACAGACTATGAGGCAAAAACCTAAATTAGCTCCAGCACAAACAGCAAACGCTTACTCCGCCACTTTTGCTCAAATGAGCCAACCTGTCACTTCACGTGTATCGTATGCCGATGCAGCTAAGACTAGTTATATTCCCACACAAAATATTCCGCCTCAAAATATTTCAACGAATGCAAACTCAAGCTTTAATTTTAGTCGCCTTGAAGCTACTATTGAAAATCTAGTGCTGACTATAAATAATTTTACAACAAATATGACTAGCATGATGCAAGAAATGCTACCAATGCAGTCTACACTGCTTCAAGCATTAGTTAACAAGCCATGAACACGTTAAAAATATGTTTCTGGAACGCAAACGGCATTCGCCAGCATAAAAATGAACTTGAGCACTTCCTCACGAAAAAAAATATTGATATAATGTTGGTTTCTGAGACTCATTTGACTTCAAGAAGTCTATTTAAAATTAATGGCTACATTTTATATGATTCAAAGGACCCAAGAGGAAGAGCTTGCGGGGGATCAGCAATTTTAATAAAGTCAAGACTCAAGCATTATATTCTTGACAACATTTGTGAAGAACATCTACAAGCAACGAATATTTGTATCGAAAATTTTTGCCCAAATTTTGTCATATCATCAATTTACTCCCCTCCTAGATTCGCAATTACTGAGGATCAATCACACCTAGAGGACGATCGTTGTTCAACACAATTTCAAAAATGGGCTTGGACGTCATTTCGAGTGGGGAGCCCACTTACTGGCCTACTGACATACATAAAATTCCGGATATTATAGATTTTGGCGTCATGAAAAATATTTCTAGGGAATTAATTCACGTCGAAGCTTCCCTAGATCTATCGTCCGATCACTCTCCCACGATCGTTACAATCTGTAGCCCACTGAGAAGTGCTCTACCTCACCCATATGTGAAAATGGTCAGTCGTGTTAATTGGCTGCGATTCAAAAAATATCTTAGTAGTCATTGCACTGAAAACATTAAGCTAAGAACTCATGATGATATTGAATCTAACATTGCTAATCTTAACGAAAATATTAAGCAGGCAGCTGAACATGCCACTTCCTCCCATCAGCAGACTGGGTTTAACAGAATATATTCTACAGATATTGAACATCTCGTATGTGCAAAGAGAAGAGCTAGAAGAGAATGGCAACAGCACAGATCACCCGAAAATAAAATTAGATTAAAAGAGTGCACTGAAAGACTCCAAGAAGTGCTTGCATATGAAAAAACTGCATCTCTTAAAAACTATCTGGAAAATCTCGTTGTCACACCAGCATCTAATTATTCTTTGTGGCGCGCTGCGAAAAGAATTAAAACACCCGTTGAGTTTAAACCACCTCTGCGCACTTCTACCGGAGTTTGGGCCAGGAGTGATATTGAAAAAGGTAACTTGTTTGCAAAGCATTTGAAATCCGTATTTACCCCAAACACATGTACTGGTGTTGTTGATTTCCCGAGTGTAGTTGCGCTACCCCCTCGACCCATAAAATTTAAAATGTGTGATGTACAAAATCTAATTGCTGAACTCAACCCGAAGAAAGCACCGGGTATTGATGGAATTAGTAACCAAATGCTAATAAAATTGCCTCGTATTGCATTTAGAATCATGTTATTCATTTTTAATGCCATTTTACGACTAGAGTATTATCCCCACAGCTGGAAGCTTGCCAAAGTTAAAATGATTCCAAAGCCGGGCAAAAATCTTACCAAGGCAGAATCATACAGGCCAATAAGTCTGCTATCAACAATGTCAAACTGCTCATGTCAAAATTGTCCCCAATTCTAATTGGTAGTGGGTGTATCCCAGACCATCAGTTTGGTTTTAGAAGTCAGCATAGCACTATTGAACAAACGCATAGATTGGTTCAATGTATAAGAAGAACATTTGAAGAAAAGAAGTACTGTTCTGCACTCTTTATTGACGTTTCGCAGGCATTTGATAAAGTGTGGCATGGAGGCCTAATTTTAAAATTAAAATCATATCTACCAATAAATTTGGTGAATTTATTAGAAAGTTACATTACTTCCCGGAAGTTCACGGTTGTGGAAGGAGAATTCAGGAGTGTGCCCGAAACTATATCATCCGGTGTGCCACAGGGGAGCATACTGGGGCCAGTTTTGTATTTAATTTATACTTGTGATATGCCTTTGAGCAGCAATATCCATACATCTACGTTTGCCGATGATACAGCCTGCCTAAGTATGCACAAAAATCCTCATGAGGCTTTCCGATATCTACAAGAACATATAACACAACTGGAACTATGGTTAAAATTATGGAGAATTAAGGTAAAAGAGCAAAAGTGTGTTCAGGTAACATTTACCCTGCGAAGAGATACTTGTTCCCCAATTCGAATCAACAATCAAGTTGTTCCTCAGCATTCACATGTAAAATACCTTGGTATACACCTTGATCGACGACTTACATGGAAACACCATATTGACTCAAAGCTAGTACAAATGAAACTTAAACTAACTCAGATATATTGGCTGATTGGTAGAAACTCAACACTCAGCCTAGACTGCAAGCTTTTATTATACAAGTCGCTCTTGAAGCCAATATGGTGCTACGGAATTCAGTTATGGGGCACTGCTTCAGCTTCTTACGTCGAGAGAATCCAACGAAGGCAAAACAAAATTTTACGTTTGATAACATCGGCTCCATGGTACATAAAAAACTCAAATATACATCGTGATTTGAATATGCCACTAGTGATTGAAGAAATAGCAAAATATGCAGGCAAATATTTAACAAAACTCGAGTCACATCCTAATCCGCTTGCTCGTAACATCTTGAATTTTACTGGCCACATTCGCTTGAAAAAGAAGGATACAAGGGCTCTTTTACTCAACACTCCAGATGGGATTGCTTGAAAAAAATTTTTTTTTCTCTTTTTTTTTTTTTTTTTTTTGATTATCACTACTTATGTATTATTTATAACTATCACTAAGTTTATGTCCGACAGTGGTCGGGCTTAATACTTATATTTTAGATTTAAGATTTGAATACTTTTTGTTAGTTCATAATTGAAGATACAATAAATAAATAAATGTATTAAAAAAAAAAAAAAAATTTTCTCCTTTTTTAAAAGAGTAAAAATATTGTGAGGATCTGACTACTTTTTGGAAGGTTTTTTTAACAAAGCATTTTAAACTTTAGGTTCTGAGTCTGTTATAGTTCTATTCATAATGTCTGCCCCAGTTAAAAGGGCAGAGTTACATAAAATAATGGGTTATAAGGTGTCAATTTTAGTCGGAGTGACCCCAAATATCTTGGTACCCTTTTTAAGATGATAGCTTTAAGTTAAAGCTTCAGTTTAAAAGCCTTAGTACAAAATTATTGTAGCCCTGCCACTCCTGATTAATATATTTGGGTTTTTACATTTTTCTATTTAATTTGTCATCTTGACCTACTTGCGTATCAAGTTTCAGCTCTCTAGCGTAAGTTTGAAAATAATTTTTCTTTGCCAGTGTCAATCACACATGTCAAGTTTCGTTGGAAACGGATATTAATATTTAAATAAATAGTATATTCAAATCTGCTGATCTGAAGTACATGAAATAGGAGGTTTAAATTGTATGCGCGTGTTAAAACCCACTTTTTTCAACGAAATTTTTTAACTTTGCATTATTCCAACATTTGTGCGAAATTTCAATAAAATCGCTTGGGATAAATATTTTAAATTTGCTCTTTTAATTGTGTGGTTTATTGGAATAGCCACGCCCCTGGTAATAATCTCCAGGTTTTCAGAATTTTCTAAGTGGTTGCTTATCTAGACCTACTGGTTTATTAAAATTCAGCTTACTAGCGTACATTTTATTTATTTTCTTATGTGCGTGATACCGCCCACACCGAAAGAAAAATGCCGTACTAAATTCAAGTTTTTTCTACTTAATTTTAGTACGAACCGTACTTAAAAATTTGAGTACGAATAGAATTAACATTTACTTAAAACAACCCGAAAACGGGATTACTTTAGAAAAACAATCCTTTCTTAAATTTAGTATTAATTGCTTAAATCATGTAAAAAATCTTAATATAAGTACAAAGTTCTTAAATTGAGTAAAAAGTTTTTATATAAAGAAGGACTATATATACAAACTATACAACGTGAAGAAAAAAAATCAAAAAACCTTTTAAGAAAAAAATATTTTAGTTCATTAGAGTGCTTAGAATTGATATTCAATAAAAATATAAAATAAATTAAAAAATCAGTAATTGGAATAAAAAATAATACACCGAATAAAAATTCAAAACTTTATATAAAAGAAGATTAGTTACTCCAGCGTGGTTAAGTGCGATTATTCAATAATATAGTGTGCAAAAAAGTGCGTTTATAATTAAGAAGTACATATATAAAAATAAAAAAATATAATCAAATGGATATTTTGTTTTCTGAAATGGCAGTCAATTCGCTTGTGGAAACAATAGATGATCCCCAACTTCTTCAGCTTCTGAGGGACCTGGATTGCGAAGCAGTCTATGAACATTGAAAGGGTAAGTAAAAAAATGTGTTTATAAGCAAAATCTTAATGTGTTCTATAAAAAATGTGTAGTAAAACAATAGTGGAGTTCGACGTTTGATGAAAATTGTCTTCCGTAAGTGCAAATGCAAAATATCGTAGCTTTTCTTTGGATTGTGTGTGTATTTTGTTGTTGAATTTGAAAGAAAAGCTACGATATTTTGCAATCGCACTTACGCCAGACAATTTGCATCAAACATCGAACTCCGCTAATGTATATTTACTTGAACAACGTCAAAACTCAAAAACTAAGGGCTATAGTACAAATTTTATAGTATATTTGTCCCAAAATCCAAATAAGACACATTTAACCGAATTATACAAAAGGCAGCACATGCGTAAAGGTGTGAATATCTACATTAACATGTGTTATTAGTACAGGCATGTAGTCAATGTAGCTTCGTGATGACGTCAAAATTACGTGAGAGCCACTTGCACATGTGCAATGCACAACAGCTTTAATAATGTAGAACCAATCCTCATTTTGTTATTTATATAAAGGGTTTTCATGAGAACTCTTAAAATTGCCATTTGTGCAATTGGCCAAACTTGTGAGATTTGTTTCATGAAGCCCCTTTCGACCTTTTGTGCAAACAACTTATGTAAATTTGAAACAAACGTCAAAAAATTAATTAAATAAAAATAAAATTTAAAGCAGTTTTTAATTAAAAAACATATTTATAAAAATAAAAAGTGTGTGTGTGTCTAAAAGTGCCTAAAAAGTCCAAAAAAGCAAGAAGTTGATGTTAACAAAATACAGAATTGCACAGCTTAAGTTTACGACTCAAAATTATTGGGCAAACTTAACAGGTTTGTGTAAATAAATTTCTATACAATTTTTGACATTATATTTACGAGAGTATAAAAATGCACAATTGCACAGCTTGCGAGACTTTTGAACAGTCTCATGAAAACCCTTATATAAAAATTTTATACCAATAAGAAAAAAAATTTAATTTTCTTTTACCATTAAGTTGTGTACAAATAAATAACTTTGCACTTTTTTCCCTAAAACTGTTTTTTCAAGTTATAACGTTGTCCAAGTAAATGAGCCACGTATATGTATTAAAATATACTTTTTAAATGGTGTCAATTAAAAATAATTTTAATGTTAATGTTGTGAAAAAAGCTGTGAAGTGAATGCTAATCTGTAATTATTTTTTTGCATCAGTAGTTAATTACAGACAAAAATATATGTACATTTTAGGTAAAAAAGATTTAGACAAGTAGATACAAAAACCTTCAGCAAACACATGCATCTTTGGTTTTGATTGTATAATTATTTTCTTTTGCTCAACTCTCTGTAAGACCGTACTCAGAAAAATGTTATCGCTCTAGGTGACCAAGAATCCCTAGCTTCTTAATGACATACATAGATTCCCTTAGAGCACTGATGGGCTTGCACTTTCGGAGCGATAACGATTATAAAGGTAATCAGCTTAGAAACGTTGGCTTTAGTTGAGAGCAAAACAGATAATTATTCATTAATAACAGAGAAGCATTATTTTGTAGACACTTGTATTTTTATAAATATTAGATTGTTTTATTTTTAAACTATTTCAAATTGGTTCATCTTTTCGGACACAGACATGTAGCTGCTCAGGTAACGTACAATAGTTTGCAATACATGCAACAAAGCGAACTCATTATAATTATTAATATTTTTTGAATTCGAAATTTTAGCATTTTTCAATATATTTGATGTTCTTCTATCGAAATATACAAACAACTCGATTTCAAAAAAATTATGAGTTAGGACTTTTCTATATTAAGGTAATAATTTATATTCGATATGAATCTATTTTATTTTGTGACTGTTAAAAATTTGTGGTTGAAGTCTACTGATGATTTGGTTCAAGCGCCAATGAAATACGTATATAGACCAAGCTAAACCACCAGCAAATAAATTTCATATTAAAATATAATTATGACAATATGTCGAATAATAAATTTCTTACATATTAATACAATAAAAATCTAATTAAAAATTAAATAAAATATTTTTTCTCATTATTAAATGTTAGTGTTTATAATTAACATGGTTTTTTATTTATAAATTTATTATTTTGGTTTTATTCTTTTGTCTTTATAATTCTGATTAACTCTTGCGTATTATGCATTTTTAGTTTCGTTGCACTCTTAAGTATTTTATTACAATTATATAGTCTGCTTGTAAGTCACTCTTGTCTATTATGCATTTTTTGTTAATTTGTTTGTTTTTTGTAGTACGATCACCTTTTAGACATTAAATTGCATGCTAAGTATTTTGTTTGCCTCATGTTCATGGTCACACAGCCAATGAACTTAAAATATGATACATAATACCATAAATGCTAAGTATGTAAAATTAACAGTAAATAACATTTTATATTAAATTAATAGTAATCAATATTTCTGTATAAAATGAAGAAAAATTTAAATAAAGAGAACCTTTTTGTTATTGAACATTAAAGAGTCTACATCAAATCATTTCTTCAAACAACTCGGTTCAAGTACTGTTTGTTGTTGAATAAACCTTAACACTTTAACACTTTAATCCAGTTTATGTGTTCAGATTAAAACAAGCATCTAATTAACAAACGAGTTAATTAACATTTTGGTGACCCCGACGTGATCGTCAGTTTATTGATTGGTTAATATCATCTTTTCATCAAGAAAAAAAAATTCAACATGAGCTCATTTACGGAACTGGTTATTTCTCAGCAGCAGATTGGTCAGCGGATCGAAACCATCATCCGCAACTATAAAAAGGATGCAGCATCGAGGAAGACATCAACAAGCTACTTCCAAGAGCGATTAAGAAGACTAGACAAGGAATGGACAGCCTTTGAAGTCAAGTTGAAGTTTGGATTCGTATACTAATTTTGTATGAGAAAACTAACAACTATGATATAAGTGCCACCCTATTGTATTGTTGTTCTGTTGTTAAAAGTTCTGTTGTGGTTTTTTCGTTGACATGTATGAATGTGTTTGGTATGTACCTACAAGTTTTTAAAATTGTGTGTAATCACAATATTATAAATATGTATAAATAAATATTGTTTTTGTAAAAGAAAAAACCTTTTTTTTTGTTTTATATGATTTAGACTTTATTAAAATTAAAATTTTTGTTTATTTTGAAATGTCCCCAAGCATAGGTATTAATACCATCTTCTCTAATATAACGTTTATTATCATCATAACTTAATACAACTTTTGATATTTGTTGTGTATAAATTTCATGTAGGATAGATTCAAATATATACATTTTATCGTGATATATGGTTTTATCTATCAAACAGTTACGATAATCATTTATAGTTAGTTTTTTTAAAGCAGAGCTTTTTACACCTTTAGCTTTTTTGATTTCTTCTTTATCGTCAACAGCTATTGAATATACTTTTGATCGAAGCCCAATAAATTCTAACATTACATGTCCATTATTCTCATATTTCATCATTCCCAAGATTTTTTTGTTTTGCAAGGGGAAATTGAAAACATTATTAATTGAATAGTCTAATGTATCAAAGTTTAGATGAAGATCATTGTAAATATCTTTATAAAAATCGTTTGTTCTTATTGTGTAAATAAAAGAATCAGTATCCATATAATTTAATTTTAAATTTTCATTAAACTTTGTCTGCATATACTGATAGTGAAAGTCATACATTTTATATTTAGATAGTTCTAGAACTGAAAACCCTAAATATATAGGTTTATTGAATGTTACGCTATCCATACTCATTTGAATTGCAATCATATTATCGGTAAAATGTGTTGAACTATGAAAATTAGGTTTTGCTATAAGATTTCGTGCGCCCAAACGGTTGTGTTCACTCTCCCAAGCATTAACGATTTTTACATTTTTACGTTTTTCAACATTTTCCATAGTTTTACCGCATACCGCATTATGTAAAAGTTTAAAAAAATTTTTTTCAAACTCATTTTTGGCATTGGTTCGATGAAAGGTATTTAAATCGATATACTGTTTCAACCAAGTTGATTGTTTAAATCTTAATATTCTATGAATTTTAACTAATTTTAAACTATTTCTAATACACTGTTGAAGATTTCGATAGTGAATTATATATGATTTTTTGTTAGTTAAATCGGGAATTAGTTTCTTTATATTATGATGTTGTATTGGTGGACTTTAAAGTTCAGCACAAAACGGTAAATCATTATGACTATCATGTAGTTCTTCAGGATAGTCTAAATCAACTTCTAAAATGCAACCAAAATCAGAGTTTTCAGATACTTTCGAAATATCAAAACTATCTATATCTTCAATCCATTCAGATTTACCTTCTGGTAAAGATTCAGACATTGCCCAACCAAACAAGTTGTTCGCATCTAAATACATAAGATATTGTGAGGGTTTAGAGCAATCATATGTTTTGATATATTTATGATTTGCAACTGTTCGACGTGTTGTGCATTGAACAATACCACCTCTTATTCCTTTTTTAATGAAATTATACATATTTATATCGGTGAATAATTCCAATTTAATTTTCGTTATTTTTAACATGGCATCCCACGATAAACCAGGTGTTGTATAGTAATGACATGGATCAAGATGATATATTGATTTACAAACAGAACGAAAATTTTCAAATACATCAGTTAAAAGAAGTACATCAGTTTTTACATATAAAAGCATATACTCATTTAGAGATTGACAGTTAAATGTAGACCAAACACTTAACGCGTGCTCATAATCAGCAATAGTACATTGTTTATTATTTAATGTAGAGAAAAACTGTTCACGAGAAGGTAAGAAATTTTCATTTAATTTTTCAACTGAATCGATATAATCATAAGGAAATATACCTTTTCTTTTCAAAAGATTAAATTCTAAATGATTTGGATATATTGATTTCAGTGTTTTAAAGTTATCGTTATGTAAATAATTAGATAATTTATCTAAACTAGACGACGGAAATTTAAAAGAATCGAGAAAAGGTAATTCTAAATTATATTTGTCAGTTATTTGAATTCTTTTTCAAACAGATATATACAATTCTTTATTAAGTGGGATAACATCTATATCACCCGGATAATCTGCTAAAGCCTTTACAAACAAATGACAATCATAACCTGAAAAGTTATGAAAAATTATTGGAATTAAGTTAGGTAATTGATAATTAATATTACATTTCCAATGAGCTGGACCGCGATATTGACCAGTTAAATGACAATGATCAGCAGATCTATCATCATCTAGAATTTGTATATGACACTCATGTCTGAATCTTTCATTAGAAAGTTTGTACACAAAAACGTGCATCCTCAATCAAATTTTGAACAAAATCTTTAACAACATCGTTACCTGTATACGTTCTAAGCTGTAAGCTATAGGTATATGTTTTTGAATGCTTGTGACATTATTAGAATTTTTGTTGTTAATTTTAATTAATATACATTCAAAATCCGCATAGATAACAAATGGTACATCTAATTGATTTTTAAAATTTTTGAACTGCAATATATTATCATCCTTAAAACCCGAAGGCATTTTGGTAACAATTTTATTGCATTCGGTTTTATGTTTTAATAACAAGAGTTCACTGGTTGAATAGTGTTAGCAAAAATTACAAAAATATTTAGCACCTAGATGTTTTGAAACTTGTGTGCTCAATAAACGACTTATGTTTCTTATCCAAACATAATGTGATTCATCGTTTTCATCATCTTGAATGTATAGTAAATTGATATGATTAATTTTTTTATCAGCTGTCCTATAATATGGTCCAACGATTTATTTTTTTATCACATCACATCCAAAAACATTCACGCTTATATTTAAATTGTATTTCCCAAATATCTTACTATCAGCAATAGATAGAGGAAAGGTTGAGTTGGTGAAATCAATTGTTATTCCATTTGTTAGTGTTATTAAGCTTTGTGTGATAACATTACTATAATGTGAATATTTTGGATTTAAATGATTGTTTTCTAATGCAGCTATTAGAGTCCATTTGAAACAATAATTATCATTATTTTTAATGTTGATGCACGCTTTTTTATTTCTGATAAATATTGGTAGTTCTAAATATTTAGATCCTTTTATAGGACAATACTTGTTAACGTTTATTTCAATTTTATTGATACAAACTAGAGACCAACCACTGTCTCTCTCTTGAAATTCATCCATTTTGATTGCTATTTCTATACTATGATTATCATACATGTCTGATAGATCTTGTTCTAATTGTACTATTACCATTTTCGTTTGAAAAGATTTCACACTAATTAGTGCGCTATCATTATCTTCAATTTCATTAGTTTTTGAGGATTTTATATATTCTGCAAAAACTTCTATATTAAATTTTATATTTTGATGTTCTAATAACATATTTTTTAAAATATTTATAATACTTTCTTTTGCATTCGAAAATAAAATGTTTATTGAAAGCTCATCTACCTTTTTATTTTCGTATAGAAAAGTTTGAATACGCTTAGTAAATAAATTTTTACTTATATATATATATCGTAGTTAATAAACAAACGATTATTTTTTTATGTTCATTAGTTCTCAAATGATGAGTCCAAGAACCTTTTCTTATATTTAATTTACAAGTTCCACATCGTATATGGCTACACGATGGAGTTTCTTCAATATTTTCAACTTTAACAATTTTTTCATTTTTTAGATATAGTTTTGTTTTGCTTGATTTTGGGTTAATATGGTTATTATTAAAATGTTTCTTAAAATTAAATTTGGATACGAAAGACGTTCTACATACTTCATAGATGTACATGATATAACACCAGAAATGGAAGTAATGTACTGAAAGTATTTGAAATTAAAATAAACACAAATTATAGATTTGCTCTGAATATCTACAACATACCTGGACTTAGTGAAGATGTTTATATAAATATTTAAATATTTCACAATTTCGGTTTAAAGATTACTTTTTAGAATTTGGCTTTTACGTAGTTTTTAATAAAATCAAATACCGTTTCAACTTTTTATATAAATATAATTTTAAAAAGTTTTTAAATTATATATAAATATTAATTTTCTGTTTTAAGAATACTTGTTTAATAGTTTTCAATCACTGATATCGGTTTTTGAATATGTTTTTTTTATTTTTTATTTTTTTTTGCGTGTAACACGTTTTCTCAGAATTATGAAAATCAATTGTTTCATTAAAACTCATTAACAAATGTTCTTATATACGTTATATTCTTACTAAAATACAAGTTTGATAAAAAGTTGCGGTCAAGTGCATAAATAATAATAAAATTAAAAAAAAAAAAATTAACAAACAAATGCTTAAATTAAAATTGTAACCACATTTATTATTAACATAATGACAGCTTTATCATTCAGAGCAAATAATTTCGGCTTCTGTTTGTCGTTGGCTTCAATGACATTCAATATTTAATTTACTTCTTTGGTGTATCTTGAGCTAAAACGATAACAATTAATTATTAGATTTAATAATAAATAAATAAATAAAAACTTTTTTACCAAAAATTACCTGTTGTTTCCGCATTAATAGTTAATTCGTAATTTAACTCACTGCTTCCTTTCCTATCTTTGAAAAGGTAGTATGTATTGTGATCAAATTCCGCAATAGTATCATCATCTAGGGTATCATTGAATATACTGGGTAGGTATATATATTGATTTCCTTCCACCAAACAACGAATTTTCGTCCCAAAGCGTGTCTGTACACGCTCCATCTTCGTAATTTGGTAATTGTGATTAAAAACCATCTCATTTATAGGGAGAATAGTTTTATTTTGGCATTTTTTAAATATTGTTTTTAAATGCGTTTCCATCTTTAGTGATTTACTTAACTTGAATAACACTTAAAGTAAAACTAGAGGGGGTTTTTATACAAAATTGAGAAATGTAATTTTGTTTCTAAACATGAAAAATGTGGTAGAAATTTTAATGTTGTGGGTTTTAATTTTAAAAAGCTTCCGTTGTGGTTTTTCATTTTTATAAAGGTCCTAATTTATCAAATACGTGAGAAATTTTAATGTTGTGGGTTTTAATTTTAAAAAGCTTCCGTTGTGGTTTTTCATTTTTATAAAGATCCTAATTTATCAAATACGTGAGAAATTTTAGATTTTGTGGGTTTTTATTGATACATATGTTTTTATAATTTTAAAAAAGTTTCTGTTTCGAGGTTTATTTAAAATGTGTTTTCTATTTCATCATCATGATCATCATCATCTTCTTCTTCAGTACTGTCATACAAGTTGTTGTAGAATACATATTGCTTCTTCTTTTTAACGATTAGAGTATATAATCCCTTCACTTCTTTAACTTTGTTTAAAATGTGTGGAGTTGTGCTTAGATAATCCATCTGATTTTTAGTAATAACCAGAAATCGTTTAGGTAAATAAATGTAATATTCTTTATTTAGAAGACATCTTATACTTTCACCATATTTTGTATCTACTCGATCTATCTCGTTGATTTCATATATAGTAATTTCTTCCATATCCTTTAAAGGTAAGTATGTAATATTAGGATTTTGAAACAATTTTCTTAAGCTTGCTCTCATTTTTTTATTTTTTGCTTTCGACTTTTCACCGTAAAACGAACTTTCAAATTGATTCTTTATATTCAATAATTGATAATATAAGACGTTTTTAGATATTTCAATAACTTCTTATCAATTGCGGTTAAGTATACGTATATATACGTATATACGTATATATATATACGTATATATATATATATATATATATATATATATATATATATATATATAAAGAGATTCAGTTAAATTAAAAACTTTGATGAATATGTATTGGGGTCAATTTTTAAAAACTGGTGATAAATATTGTACTTGTCATGTACAGTGGAAAACTTTTCAAATAATAAATGCAATAGTTTTGGATATTATGATGCAGGTGTTTCTAACCGCAGAAGGAGGGACTAGAACGCAAATTTTTTCTCTTAATAGAGGACAACAAATGCCAACAAATATTCCCATATTTCAATTTAGTCACAATCAACATATAAAAATTGAGGTTATTGGTGGTATGATATTACTAGTTGGAACAGTCTATGAGGGTAGTTTTAAAGATATAAATGTATACTCATACAAACCATCATGTGTTTATAGTGAAATAGATGAACATGTTTTTAGTGATCCAGCTAAATCTTATAATGGTAAGACTGGTATCCGCTCATTGAATAAAAATCAGCAACAACCTCCCCTCCCTCAAAAAATGGTTACTAATGGTAAAGTTAAGAAAACATCTGGTGGTGCTAGCGATGGTGATGACTCATTTCAATATGAAGATTATTAAATTAGTATATAAATATGAAAAACAATTCTTATCATCTCATTCAAAAGTATATCGCTAACTTAAGAACATATCTATTAAAAAGAAAAACTAAAATGAAAAATATTTTTATCACATTGTTTTCATATATCTATATCAGACAAGTGTTTTCAGCTTCATTACCTATTGATTTGAGTGAAAATGAACTTAAAAATACAGAATTTGCAATAAAATTACCAAATAATGATACTGTGAGCATACAACTAAATTTCAAACTTTTAAAGTTTAATAATGATTTAAATAAAAACAACGAGTCAACAGCAAAAACAGAATATAAACCAAACGAAGAACAAGAAGACTCCCCACCACCTATAAATCAATATTTTACTGTTGAACAAGCTATTGAAACATTTAGGCAAGATTTAGTAAAAAAAGAAAAAAATATTGCGGGAATAATTGAAAGTTCGGCTCCATTTTATAGGCATTTTCAACTGCAATACAAAGATAATATAAAATTGAGAATCCGTTGTACATATGACAGCAATTACTTGAAACGTCGAATAAATATTTCATGTGTCGAATACCGTCAAGTTGAATACGAGAGAATTTTAAGTAATGGTGAAATTGAGGCGGTTTCTGAGGATGATACTACATACCGATCCGATATTACATTAATTAACATTCAAGATTATACACATGATTTGGATATGGAAATATTATAAATTAACTAATATGATGAAATACATTTACTACTACTTAATATAAACTTTGTTGTTGATGTGTTAAGAAGTTTTATTTAACATAAATAAAAAAATTAAAACAAGAAAAATAATGAATAATCAGTTTTATTCGAAAATTTTACATGACTTCTTGAATGAAGAAAGGTTTTTGTGGTATGAACATGAGATTATTTTGAAGAAATTAAAAACTCAATTCGATAAATATGCATTTTATAAGAAAAGTAAATCAAAATTTGGATATCATTACACCAATTGTGTGTGTGGTTCAACAATGAAACAACTTGTGGACCTGATACCAGTAAATGTTCCTTATCGATAAAAGTTGGGAAGAAGCATTATGTATAATGAATTTTTATAATAATTTATAAACATAGACTTTATAAACAGTTCTACAGTTGTCGTTGTGACTTGATTAGTATTACACAATTTCTGAGGAGAGAATATTAGTTGTAGATGTACAAGGTTTTTATCTCAACAATAAATTCATTGAAAAAGAACTGAGTATTTCAATTAACGATATACAAGTACAAACATTTATTATTAAACCACCTTTTCAATATTCATTGTTGACAACAAAAGAAAAAGATTCAATTAATTGGCTTTATAATCATCATCATGGATTAAAATGGAAAAATGGCGATTCAACCTTAACAAATATTATGGAATATTATATTGCGCATGTTAAAGATAAAAATTTTATTTATTATGTTAAAGGATTAGAAAAAATTAAGTGGATTCAAAATATTTTTAAGGATAAAATTAATTTTTATAACTTAGATGATCTAAATTGTCCAAATTTAAAAACATTATATCAAAATGATAAATCTGTTAATGTTTGTTGTTATCATAGAAAATATTGTATATGTGCTCAAAAAAATGTAATACTCTTAAGAAAGTTTATTAAATCAAATATTAATAAAGAAAACATAAAATTATAAAAGACATTTTTTTTTTGATTTATTATTTAACACTTAAATCAGATAAAATAATTATCAAACATCAGTTCATTCTGAATACTTGAAATGTCAATAACAATATCTTTAATCGGAAGCACTTCAACTCTGGTTGGAGAATATTTTCCTCCAATTGAACTCCCTACAAAATATGTTTGTGGACTTATTGATTTTGTAACATTCAATTCCATACCCAATGTAGATGTTCACAACAATTTGTTTCATATAGAAAATCATATTATTACTATTCCGGTTGGTTCATATGAACTTGAAGATATTGCTTTTTTCTTAAACTCAAGCTTAAAAGATATTGATGAATCAATTTATCTAATAATTGAAGCTAACAATAACACACTTAAAATTGAAATAACCTCATCAATGGATATAGATTTTTCACAACCAAACAGTATAGGAAAGTTGCTCGGATTAAGCAAAAGAAAATTAGAAGTAAATTCAACTGAATATTATAACACTGATCAAAATCTTCAAAATGATAAATCTTTGGAAGTGATGATTGTAGATATTAATCAATTGAATACTACAAGGTTATTTGAATCTGACTTACCTGCACATATTACGGATGTTAATACAATACGCATTGAAAGCAACTTAACAACCGGATCATTTATTAATAATATTTCGAATCATGTTATTCATGAATTTCCTCTTGATGTTCCTCCAGGATATAAAATAAGCGAAAAACCTCGAAATGTTATTTATTTACCCGTCAACTGTCAGCAAATAAACAACATAACAATTAGAATCTTAAATCAAGACGGTGAACTTATAAATTTTAGAGGAGAAATAATCACTCTTAGACTCCACTTCAAACCAGAATATTGATCATTTACAATAAAAACGTAATGCAAAGAGGATTTCCATTCAATCCCTCATCAACTCACATTCGAGAAAGTATAAAAAATAAAAAACCGTTAACATCATATAATACAGAATACTTAAAATCATTAGGATTTAATCTTCAACCATGAATGAAATACTAAATGTCCTTCAAAAAACTATATATGATGAGAGTATTGGAAAAAGAGAATATCATAGTTACTCTCCATATCTAAAATCATTCAACAACAATGATGAAATTCGTATACCAATTCAAAATCAGGATCTCTTTGTCTTACCAAGTGAGAGTATGATTTACATTCATGATTTTATAGTAAAGACGGAAGCAAACAAACAGGTTCCAGCTATAGATGTGAAATTTAAAAACAACTTTGTTTCATATTTGTTTCATGAAATTCGTTATGAAATTAATGGTTTTGAAGTTGATCGTACACGCAAACTTGGAATTTCATCCACCATGAAAAATTTTGTATCATTGAATAAGGCTGAAAGTGCTACACTAAAAAACGCTGGTTGGTGTCTTAACGAAACTTTCATTTTAGAAAAAAGTAATTTTAGCTGTTGTATACCTCTGAAAATGTTGATGGGGTTTGCTGAAGATTATAACAAAATACTATTAAATTCGAAAAATGAGCTCATTCTTCAACGTTCTACATCCGATGAGAGATCATATTATCCTACAAATACAACTGATTATTTGAAATTAAAAGTTCTGGATATAACATGGAAAATGCCGCATATTAAACTATCGGACTTTGCAAAATTGGAAATGTTTAAGATAATCAACAACAAAAATTCTATACCAATTGCATTTCGTAGTTGGGATTGTCATGTAAATCCTGCATTACCAACGAATACAAAGGTTTTATGGAATGTGAAGCTTTCTCCACAAAACGAAAGACTACGATTTCTTATAATTGGTTTACAAAAAGAGAAAAGTAAAGAACAAGGAAATATATTTAACCATTGTAATATCTCTAATTTAAAAGTATATCTAAACTCAGAGTCATATCCATATGACGATTTAAATAATCGTTTTGAAAATGGTCAGTATTCTGTACTATATAATATGTATGCAAAATTTCAACAAAGCCTTTACATGCGAGAACCTGAACCATTGCTGGATGTTAATGATTACAAGTCTTACGCACCGCTTATTGTTGTTGATGTTTCACATCAAAATGAGACTGTTAAAATTGGACCTATTGATGTACGAATTGAATTTGATACTGAAGCAAACAAACCAATTCCAGAAAAAACATCAGCATACTGTTTAGTTATTCATGATCACTTAATCGAATACTCACCTGTAACAAGCGAAATTAGAATAATTATTTAATTATAATATTTCTTTTAAAATTTTTAATAAATGAAAAAAAAAATTTTTTATATATATATATATAAATAAAACAAGATCTTTTTAATTCTTAATCGATGTATTTTATTAAAACATTTATAGTTTCTTTTTAGTTTAGCTTCGAAAACAAAAATTTTAAACATAAATGACCACAATTTATTGTATTAAAATTTTGATATCTATCATAATTATAACTAATGTTTTTTCCTAAATATTTTATTAATTGTTTTGGTGGCAGCAAATTGCCAAAGCTATCAAAATATTCGATTTGATTGTTGTTTTTCCAGTATGCTACCCAATGTGTGCCAGGTCCCTTTGAAGTATCCAGATTGATTATTCCACATTCTTTTTTAAATGGTTTGCTTGGAAGAGTGTTACACATAAACACACTTCTAAAATTTGGAATATGTTTTGCATATTTTCTCAAGTCTACATCAGAAAGAGCTCTTTTAGGTAGCTTCATTAAAAATTTTGTTGATAAGGTTTTAAATATAATCCAAATCCTTTTTTATATGGTTTTAAGAACATGCCTTTTTCCCATCGCAATGGCTTCCATTGTACTATTATGTCGTTTTGCTTCAGTCAATTGTTCCTTTCCATTTTTGACTGCATTGATTGCTTTTGTAATGCCAGATACACCACCAGCTAAACCACCAAGTGCGCCCAGTGCAGCGAATATAGGCGCAAGTGGAAGAAAACCTCCAGATTTAGGTAGAGGTATTATTCGAGGTGTTTTTATTAACGATTTTTCCCCTTGAAAATATTGTTTACTACTTTTCGTGAAATCTTTATAGCATCTTTCAAGTTTTCAGTTTTTTTTATATTCTTTCTTGCACTTTTCAATGCATGTCTAAATAGTTGATGTTTATTTACTGAAGACAATCTTTTAGTTTAACTAATAACGTTACCCATTCCGAATTTTGTTTTTGTTTTCATTGCAGTAGTAACAAACCAAGCGTTTGATTTTTCACCGAAACTACTATCGCTAGCATTAACCCTTTGCCAAGCCTTTTCAGTTAAGATTGTATCAGCAATATGTCTTCTCTCTAAATCTTTATTGTTTGAGTATGCTATATCGTGCTCTCTGCAAGCAGTATCCAAAGGATTGATTCTTTAATCACCTCTTTCTAAACGTTTCTTTAATTTTGTTCCAGCTCCACAAAATTGATAACCGGGTAAATAAAGTTCAATAGGAAGTTTATTAATTATTTTATTCAGAAAAAGTATGGATGACGACTGAATATCTTTTTATAAATGATTGTCATATCTATTGATACTTTATCGATTAAAGATTAAAATCAAATTGATTGAAAACAAATAAAAGAGACTGGTTTATATATTATGTTATCATTAGATTTCAGAATGCGTTTTTTTAAACAACATAAAAGGATTAATGTAAAGAATATCGAATCAAAGTTCGATTCATCAAATAAAATTCGTCATAGTTCATTACTACCGAACTCTATTCGAGCTCTTATTGTGGGTCCATCAAATTGTGGAAAAACAAATGTGATGATCAGTCTTATTGAAAGTCCTCATGGATTGAAATTTAAAACTATTTATTTATATTCAAAGTCAACACAACAACCAAAATATAAGTACTTAGAAAATCTAATTAAACCTATCAAGGAGATAAATTTTTCATCATTTTCCAATAATGATGATGTTCTATCCCCAGACGAAGTTAAACCAAATTCAGTATTTATATTCGACGATATAGCTTGTGAGAAACAAAATCATGTACGTTCTTACTTCTGTATGGGTCGCCATAAAGATATTGATAGTTTTTATTTATGTCTGTATGTTTATAATGAATATTAAGCATATTTACAATGATCATGTTGGTTCTGATATGACTTTAAAAACATTTCATAAGTTATGTGCCGAGTGTTGGAAAGAAAAATATGGTTTTCTAGTTATTAACAAAGATGATCCTATGAATAATGGTCGATATAGAAAAGGTTTCGATATATTTATAAATCTATAAAAAAAATATTACAGATATTTTAAAATCAGTACAAGATTAATTATTAAACTAATAGCTTCTCAACTATTAAACCGCTAACTGCTAAACTGATCTGTTTTGAATCTGTTTCTAATTCAATCTAATAATATGAATACAAATTTAGTTAATAACCCTATTAAAACTCGAAATATTTTTAAAAAGAAATATAAGAATATTTTGCTTGGAGAAATTGCAAATGATGAATTGTTGGAAAAGACATTTAAACCAATATCAAAACCATGAAAAGAATTAGTTCAATCAACTAATAATAACATTATAAAACATGAAAAATATCCGGATAACTCTTTTAAACATGATCTTGAGAATAATAAAGTTGCCTTCAGTACACCATATAAAAAGAGTAAGCTTGATTATAACACGTTTTCTCCAAACTTTAATAACAAGAAAATCGAGAAAAGTTCAAATACGTTTCAATCATTTGATGATGAAAATGATCATGATGACCATGATGATGATGATGATGATAATAATGATAATATTGATAATGAGGATGATAACACCATTGCAATACATCCCAATCAAAGTATTCAATATAATTTATCAAAAGTTAACTTAAATATATATGATAAAACCTATGGTCCTCATAAGGATAAAAATCAAATATGGAGACTGGGTAATGAACCCATCGCTTTCAATTCAACCAATATTACTGTAGGTGATTTAAAATGGCCCTTCACATCAGGCTTATATGAATTGTTAGTTTATAAGAACCCAATCAGTTATAATAAAACAGATTTAAATAATTATAAACAAATATTGGAGATGACCAATGTCCATAAACGAAATAACAGTATTAATGGACAAATTAAAGGAAATCGTTCAATTAAATATACAACGATTACTAAAAACCTATTTAAACAACAGAAAATTCATAAGGGAAAAGGTTTAATCAAATTGAATAGAAACAAGCATAATTATGTTTATTGGGATGATCCTAATGAATTGGTTGATAGATTGCGTCTTTTGATTTCATCAACAACAGCTGGAATTGAGAGAAGCAAAAATTATTATATAAATATTGAACAATACATATTCATAACATGCCTATCGATAAGTTTGGACATTATATTGAAAAATCTGTAAGATACCAAAATCAACATAGAACAATTGGAATGACGCCAAAGTCTGTTAACACAGAAAATGAAAGTTCTATACTAAAACAAGTCTATAATCATCCCAAAATATATAAATTTGGTAAACTAAAAGTTGGAGATCACGTTCGAATTAGCAAATATAAACATATTTTTTCAAAAGGATATACTCCAAACTGGACAACTGAAATTTTTAAAATTCGTACCTTACAGAACACAAACCCCATTACTTATTTATTGGAAGACTATCAAAGGAATCCGATTGTTGGTGGATTCTATGAACATGAACTATTAAAGACATATTTTCTAAATACATACTTGATTGAAAATGTTATTAAACCTAAGGGACACCAGGCGTACGTAAAATGGTTGGGATTTTCCAATCAACATAATTCTTGGATCAATAAAGATGAACTTCAATAATATTATATATATATATATATATATATATATATATATATATATATATATATATATATATATATATATATATATGTATATATGCAGTGATCTATAACATATATTACAAAAGAATTTATAATTAATAAAATTAATTAATTAATAAAAATACACACAATATTTAATCGTGACTGTATATTTAATCGAAATATTTTTTTTATGTTTATGTATTACATTCAAATGCTTATGTATTACATTCATTCATTCATTCACTTTTAAACTATGTATACGTTTTTGCGTATTTATTTTTATATATTTTATTTAAATATTATTTTGTATTATGTATACATACATAAGTTTATAAATTTGTAACATAAATATAATTACTATTATTGTTTACAAAATTTTTATTTATGTACTTTCATTAAATTTAAGATTGTAACATATCAACGTACATATATTAATATATATGTTTAAAATAAAAGAAGTAATATACTCCAAAAAAAAATAACTCGTGCCAATTTGTCTTCAACCTGATGTTTCTTTTCAAGTAAGATTGCATTTCGTAAAGCACAAATACCATTAAAGTGATAGCTGCAATAAAATAGACCTGGATACTTCATCCCCATTTGACTAAAGTTGATACATCCAATATCTTCAATATTAAAAACACTTTTTTGGACAATTTTTTCTAACCATTGCCTCTTTTCCTCGCCTTTAACATAGATATATGAATCACCTACATTAGCTCTTAGAAATTCGCAAACGCTTTTAAATGAAACACTCCCATCGTTCCAGCTTAGATGATGATAATGTTTTGTTAACCAGTTTGCTTCTCTTTGCTTTTTTGTTGATTGATGTGTTGGTTATTGTTAAAAACGATTGCGAGTTCTTTTGCAATAAAATCGTTTGCATTACTTTTGAAGCCTTGCATGTCTATGAAAACTATATTATTTTTCATCTTTTTTAATTTATAGGATTTTACGAACTTGTCCTCTTATAGGTATGTATTCAATTAGACGATCGTGAATAAGAATGCAATAAGCTGATGTTTTGGCTGGAATATTTGCTGTTGTTTCAAATTCAATTTTTATGTCAATTGGCCCGTTATTAAGAGTTTCGTTTTGATAACTAACATCTACTACAATAATGGGTGCGTTATTTTTGAACTCTTGAGAAGTTAGAAGGGTTTGTGACTCCTTCATATAATGGGTTTGTTGAAATCTTACATACATATCATATAGAATTGCGTAGCGTTCATTTTTAAATTTTATGTTAAGATTATCATATGGATATGAAACTGAATTCAAATGTACTTTTAGATTAGTGAGATCGCAATGAACAAACTTTTTTCTTGTTGAAATGCAATCACTACAAAACGGGGTCGCTCTCTACTTGCAGCCATCTTTACATTCCAGATGTGGTTAGTTCCTGCAGTTAATTGTGGATTTACATGACAATCCCAACTGCGGAATGCTATTGGTATAGAAGCAGCATTGTTTATAATTTTAATCATATTCAATTTACTATGATCGGATAAGTGTACATGGGGAATTCTCCATGAGATTAGCGAAATTGTAAGTTTTGGTTTGTCAGTAGAAGTGCTCGAATGTACAAGATCTTCATCACTCTTGTTGCGCATGATTATTAACTCATGTTTACCTTTTAAAATTATTTTATTATAGTCTTCGGCAAAGCCTAAGAGCATTTTAAGTGGAACATAGAAATTAAAATATCCATTTTCAATGTTCAAATTATCAATTTTGTTCCATCCAGCATTATGCATGACAATGCTTTCCGTTGGTGATAAAGAAATTAGATTTTTTATTATGTTTGTCTGTCCTAAATACCTTGTATGATCAATTTCAATACCATTAAGTTCATAACGTATTTCATCAAAGAGATAAGCTACAAAGTTGTTTTTTAATTTAAAGCTTAAATCAGAGGATTTTGAGCTTTTATCATCTACAATAAATCCTTCCACATATATATATAACTTTCACTGGGCAATACATACAAATCTTGATTTTGTATTGAAATACGAATTTCATCATTATTGTTGTATGATTGTAGATATGGTACATATGTATGATAGTCCTTTTTGATTATACTCTCATCAGATAATGGCTTATATAGTACATCCATTATTGAATTAATTTTTTCGTTTTCAATTTTAAATTTAAAGACTTGAGAAAGTTTTGATTTGTTTTGGTTAGATTTTTCCGATGGAAATCTCTTCATCGATCGCGCAGGTTCTAGTATAATCTTAGAATTATATACAACTTTTTTTTGATATGTTTGTGTTATATATTATCATTAGTTAGTTGGTCTCAAATGTATGCGAATGGTTATTTCCTCTGCTCGGAAATTTATTAGTTCACCGTGCTGATCAACAACGCGTAGAGCTAGTGAACTAATCTCTTGAGAGTTAACTGGTAAATAAATCAGATTTCTAGGGATTTCATCTATTTTATAGTCTGGAGGAACATTAATCGGAAATTCATGTAGTGTATGTACCTTGGAATTGTTCATGTATGTTTTAACAGCGATACTGCTTTCAACTCGCAGGAGATTTACCTTAAATATATTGACTGGAAGATCTGAGTAATGATCATGGTTTGGAGTCAAGATTTTAGTATTAAATCCCAAAAGTTTTCCAATTGTATTTTCTTTATTAAAATCTATTAGATCTGTAGAACTATTAATTTTAACTTTCATTGTATTGTTATTAGCTTCTATTCGAAGTTTATTTGTTGGACTGCAGTCTTTATATCGTTTATCTAAGTAATCGACTATATCATTTAAATCATAAGATCCAATTGGTATTTTGATTACATGTTCTCCTATGTGAAACATATTGTTATAGACGTCTACATTCGGTATGCTATTCTATGAATGAAAAGCAGTTAAAGCGCAATCATATGCTCCATTTAACTCGATAATAGGGCAGTAATTTGCAGATAACTCTGATGAGTTAGAGCTCAAAGTAAGTGTTATTGACATTATGACGATCTGATTGCAAATAAATAAAACTTACTGCAATATTGTTTATAAAAATGATTTATTTCTTATTATTAACATATATATATATTACATTATGTACTAAATGCAAGTAATGTTGTTGTTGTTGATGTTGTTTTACTCAAACTACAATATATCATCTTTACTTATCCAAGAATTGTGTTGACTAGAAAACCCCAACAATTTAACATATGCCTCATCTCCTTTAGTTTTAAGAACCTTTTCAACTAGATATGTATATCTAGTTTTTGAAATTTCTTCTTCGTAGAATCCACCTTTAATAGGATTTCCAAGATAATCTTCTAATATGTATGTTGTAGGATATGTATTTAGAACTTTTTTTATTGTGAACATTTTTGTTGTCCAATTTGGTGTATAGCCCTTTTCAAAAGTATGCTTATATTTGCTTATGCGTACATGATCTCCAAGATTAAATTTTGATATTTTATACATCTTCAAATGATTGTTGCGTTGACTTAAATAGGAGACATTTTAATTTATTGAATGCATGAAGTAAATTTTTATATATGTCAATCCGCTTATATGAACCATTAAAGCTAAATTATTTCCACATCATTACTTTTAATGTTCTATTAAATCGTACTACTATTGATGCTTTCATGCTGCTTTATGTTGAGTAGTGATTAATGTTGTATTTCTGCATTAATTTTCCAAAGTGTGTATTGAAAAATTCTTTACCATCATTCTTTTGCAAGTTTTTTGGATCTCGTCCTAATTGAAAAATATTTGCTTTGCTTGTTTCGAGTGCAGTTTTTGTTTTCAGCGGTACTGCTTATGCAAATTTTAAAGATGTGTCAATTACAGTAAACAAAAATCTATAATTTCTATTTTGTGATGAATAAATACCCATTTCAACTAAATCAAATTACCAAAGATCATTTAATCCTTTCATCACAACTCTACGGCGTACAAAAATTTTTCGCGCTTGCTTATGGAGTTCGTCAACTAAGTTTCTTTTTGGAGACATTAAGTAGTTTTACGGATTTGTGGGGAAGTGTTGTGATCTACTTGATGCACTTTCAGCTATTGATACGAACATATAATTTTTTAATCTATAAATTTTCTCATTCAACACTTCAATTTGTTCTTCAAAAGATGATTTAATTTTTAAAATGTTTTTTTCAATTTTATAATTGTCCTCTATCTGTAATTTTATTTCCCTTTGTAATTCCTCGATCTGTACTTGAATATTTTCTTGAATTAGATTATTGTCTTCCTTGAAGCTATTTAATAATTTGACTTCTAGTTTTTCGATTTGAGTTTGCAGAAACAATTTATTGACAGCATCGTTTTCCTCCAGAGCTTTTGCAACATTTTTGATACTTTTGTTTTGGACATTAATGTTGTTGTTCGTATCCATAAAGAACGCCAGCAGCTTAGGTGCATTTTTAATAGAAATTATATCACTAGTATCGTTTAGATAATGTCCAAACTTATCAACAGACATACTTCATACATATGTAAACACTTTATTAGAGTTAATGTATTATATTTGCTTCACGTAATTCTTCAATAATTGATACAGTCTCGTTGCTGTGATTAGTATGACCTGCAGCTTGTGATGCAATCAGTAGTCGAAGACGATGTACTAACTCATTGGGATCATCCCAATATATATAGTTCTGTTTTCGAGGGTTAAGGTGCATCATTCCATCACCTTTATAATTAGGAATTGCTGTATTTGCTACTGCACTACTCTTCTGAGTATTTTCTTTAAATATTTTTTGAATTATGTGCTTATATTTATAACCTCTCGTCCCCTTGATCTGACCATCAGGATTATAGTCTCTCCTGCATGCGTTAGTTGTTTTGTAGATTTCAAGTTCAAATTTGTCATAGTTTTTTGGTTTTTGTGAAACATTAAAGAAAACAAAACAGGTGTTAGGACCCATCTTTGACCACCAACTTGAATTTTATCTTCATTTAGCTCAATGTTACTACTACCAAATTTCCATTCGTTTATGTAATCTCTATGTGGACCATAGTAAGTATTTAATTCATTTCTCGCTTCCAAAAGTGATAAGTTTGTATAATTCTCTTCAGAATTGGAAGTCTGTGAGTAAAATTCATCTTCATCTTTATCACTGACATCATTCACATCATTAAATAAGATCGTGTTATCAAAAATTTTTTCTTCTACAAGTTTCTTTGGTGTACTTGTCTCTACCTTGACTGATGCTTTTAAGGAATTTAAACTTTTGTTATTCTCAAGATTTATTTGGAATTTACTTTCTTCTTTCTGGGAGATTCTTCTAATATTTTTAGAACTATTTATAAATTTATTGAGAGGTTCTGTTATAGGTTTAAATGTATCTCTTAATTCATCAAGTGTATCTATTTCACCAGTTTTTATACTACGGACCTTTTTCTTCAAGACATTTCTTGTCGTAACCAGCTCTTTTAACACTTTTTCATCCATGTTTAGTAGCGACAAATATTAGATCAGCTTATCAGCTAACAGATTAGTTTATCAGCTATCAGATTAGGTTACTATATATTTTATTAGGTTATCAGATCAGGTTTTGAGGTATCAAATCAGGTTTTCAGGTATCAAAACTGGTTATCAGATCAGTTAACAGGTATCAGATCAGTTAACAGGTATCAGATTAGTTAACAGCTACAGATCAGTTATCAGGTTAGGTTATCAGACCAGTTATCATGTATGAGATCAGTTTATCAGATCAGGTTATCATCTATCAGATAATGTTATCAGATTATCAGATCAGGTTTGTCTGATCAATTATAAAAAATAGATGTATGAAGTTTAAAACCAGATTAACAACAAAAACAAAACTACAAAAACGTTTAGGTAGAGGTGATAAAGAAATTAATTTATTGGATTCTGCTTGCAAAGAGCACGGCATTGCTTACTTTAAAAATATGGATTTAAGTACTAGACATAAAGCTGATAGAATACTTGAAAACAAAGCTTGGAACCGAGTTTTTTCAAAAGATAGCACTCTCACAGAAAAATCATTTGCATATATGGTTACTAACGCAATGAAAGACAAAACAAAGCTTGGTATGTGTGTGGAGAAAAAGAAAAATGTTAAAAAAAATATTTTAAATGCTAAAAAACTGTTCAGTACATCAATTAGAGATGCATCAAAAATGTTGAAGAAGAAAAAACCGCTGCATATTAACTCAGCTATTAAAATTGCACGAAAATCTATTAACAGTTCTTTGAAGGGAAAAAAATCACAAATTAAGGCACCACGTATAATACGTGTTCCAAAAATTGGTGGTTTCCTACCATTAATTCCAATTTTAACTGCTCTGGGCTCAATTGGCAGTCTAGCGACTGGAGGTGCTGCTATAGTGAAGACTGTAACTGCAACAAAAAATGCAAAAAGACAACTTGAGGAAGCAGATAGACATAATAGAGGAAATAGAATCTATAGCAGTAGGTGAAGGACTTTTCCTCAAACCTTATAAGAAAGGTTATGGTTTGATTTGTAAAGAAAACTCATAAAACCAATACAAATGCTGTCCACTAGACCATATATATTTTAAAAACAATAAAGAAATATTTCGATAGCTTTGGAAACTTACAACGTCCTGCAGAAGTAATCAAATATCTGGGTAAAAATATAAGATACAACTATAATCAATATCAGAAGTTTAATACATTTAATTGCAGTCATTTATGCCTTCAATTTCTTTATGAAATAAATAAAAAGACTAGAATTTAATATTAAATAATTTATATAAAATTTTGTTTTATTATTGGTTGCAAAATGTATATGAATATTACAATAGATTTACACTATTGCCAAATAGGATATTGGCCATTTGGGATCAAAAACTCCTCCACCTCATCCTTTTCCAAAATTAAATTTCGCTCCCCTTGTCTTTGCACACGGAATTTGCCATCTGACAGGTGGTTGAGCTCCTCATGCGACAGGGAGTTGTATCTGTTCGGTAGAAACATGAAATGATCCTCCATTTCCACCGTCCCGTATTTTTTCGTTGTCCTCTAGGCAGTAACAACGCGATATTTTTTTGAAATATCTAAGTCCTTGATATGAATCAATGACTTGTTGTTCAATGAGCAGAGCTTTTTGATCAGGTTTTGTGACGAGTCCATTTGAATTTCTTTTCGCTTTGAGTATTTTACTGAAATTGATATTAAATGCAGACTCGATGAGTCTAAGAAGCCTACTTGAAAATATTTATTGTGAAATAGTGAATATCTTCTTATGAGGAAAAGTTGTTGAGAGAAAACGAGAGAGAAAGAAAGACAGGGATAGAGTATGCTAAAAGGGGAAGTAACAATTGATTTGATTCTATGTACATGTACACTTGTTTTAAACATCAGATCTTTCAAAAATGTGTAAAAACAATTAGTAACAAAGCAACCCTCAAAGAACTGTCATCTTCATAAATTAAATAAAAGTATGATTGGGATAAGGTGCAAACTAGATCAGTTTTTGAAAGATTTCAAGTGGTTCCAGCTATATGACCACTCGTAGCTTATAAAATATTTCATCAATATGCTGGACGAGAACGAGGAAATCGGAGTTATGGAGGATGAAGACAAAGATGACGGTCACTTCAAATGCTGTCCCTTGTACTACCCTGATAGTACCGAAGGTCCGGACACCTGTAGGTGCTCCATCTACTTTTTGAGAAATTTAATAGATATTTATTATAAAATATTATTAAAATAATGAATAAATATTAAAAAAGAAATTAAAAATCACAATAATTGAAATTTATTTGCTGGGGTTTAGCATGTCTGTATACGTATTTCATTGGCGCTTGAACCAAATCATCAGTAGACTTCAACCACAAATTTTGAACAGTCATAAACCTCTTACTTTATGCACAGACTTTCAAAAACTATATGAGAATTCATAAATCATCATCGGATAACAATAAATGGATGGATGGATTTCTAATTGTATAAGGAAGTAGAAAAATAGAATGAGTTC
The DNA here is from genome assembly GCA_905220375.1 of Tachina fera. Taxonomy (NCBI): domain Eukaryota; kingdom Metazoa; phylum Arthropoda; class Insecta; order Diptera; family Tachinidae; genus Tachina; species Tachina fera. Next base: position 117,952,846 of record LR999963.1, on the reverse strand, counting down.
ACCTGAATATAAATTATTTGCTGGGTTTTGTATCAGTTTCAAAGCCTACTAAGCTTATTTTCTCTTTGTGATTTTCAAAAATATTATTATTTTATGAATTTTCATATAGTTTTTGAAAGTCTGTGCGTAAAGTAAGAGGTTTGTGACTGTTCAAAATTTGTGGTTGAAGTCTACTGATGATTTGGTTCAAGCGCCAATGAAATACGTATATAGACATGCTAAACCACCAGCACATAAATTTCAATTATTGTAGTATTTACACTTCTGACAATATGTCAAATAAATTTCATTGAAACTAAAAATCTTTAAAATATTTATAATTTCAAACGAATAAGATGTTATTGGTGTACAAAAATTTTTGAATAATTAATTTTGCTTTTTGATCAATTTTCACATATTCATGAAATTATTTTATATTAATATTACACTTTGCACACCAAATGGAAAACCCTAACCTTCTCCAATAAAAAATAAAAAAAAAAGATTCCAAAAATCGCGAAACATATGAAAGAACAAATAATAACTAGCAGATATATACATACATATGTTACATATTTATGTATGTATGTATATAGTTTCACTTTGCACAGAAAACTGAAAACCATAACCTTCCCCAACAAAAGTGACAAACAATCGCAAAAGCTATGACGACACTTCTTCAAATCAAAACTATTGAACAAGCCAAAAACACTTACACATACATGATCGCACATAAATTGGGCCTGGGAGTATATGTCTTCTGTCATAATAAAATATGCTGTGATCCCATATTTCTTATTTTCATTTTTTACTTTATGCGTTATTCTATACAAATATGTACATAGAAAAAATCGCTGAATTTGCTACAAAACATCAAATTCTAACAAGATCCAGCCAAATTAAATTTGCATATCAAAATATACACACGCATGTACATGCGTATTAGAAAAAAAGTATCCGATAAACATACCAGGAACGATAAAAAATACAGCATATGACGACTAAAAAGTTCCTTTGAATATTATAAAATGGGAAAAAAGCAATATCAGCACATTTGAATAAGTATGTACATAAATATGTATGTATATGCATAAAATCAAAAATTGTCAAGTAATAAAATAATAAATTTATAAATAAAAAACTATGTTAATTATAAACATGCTTCCCCCGTTTGAGCGCAGCTCAAAATTGGTGTTGAATCGCGGTTTGTTGAAGATGCTGGACTTACATTTCTTATCTTCTTGAGTTGAAGTGCTGGGTAAACATCTTTTGGTCTAAATATGGACTGTGAAATCTGGTGTGGGTTGCAAGTTACAAGGAGCTGGAGTTGGTGTGACGTTGGTATTCCTTTTAATGATAAGATAAACAATGATGACACCAGTAATGAATAAGGTGGAGTAGCCGATCGTTATGTGGTGGTAGTTTTGGGCTTCAATTTGGTTTGGAAGCTGTAAAATATTTTGTTCTGCTAATGAGGTTTGTAGTTCTGTTAAGTTTTGTATTTGTGAGATGTACTCGCTTTCATGTATTTCATGTGGAAGGGGTATGACAAGTTTTGTATGTGCTTCATCCGAGATCTCCCAAAACTTGGTGTATTTAGTGGTAAAAATTGCCGTGGTCTTTGCGAGTCCTCCTGTGACCTTCATGAGTTTGTATAATTGTAATAAATCTTCTCCTTTTGCAGGTAACTGAAGTGATTCGGGCAGATGAAGTGATATTTTGTCTATTTCATGTTGCAGTTGTATCGGATTAAGTAATGACGGGCTTATAATGCCATGATGTGTATTTGTTAGGATATCAACAATTAAGGATTGAGTTTGGTCTAAAGTGGCTGCCATGATTGTGAGTTGCACGCATAATGGCGAAAAAATACGATAGGTTCTGCCTTCTTCACCGTAGTTATTTATCCTATTGTATATTTCTGCTATTTGGGCATCCATTTTATCAAACTTTTTCTTTACCGCTTCTTGATCCAATTTAATTATGTTAATGGTAGAATCTATAATTGATGTTTGATTCCTTAATAGATTGAGTAAGTGGGCTTCATTTTGGTTAACTTGCGCTATTGTGTGTTCCATTGTTTTTGCATATTCGGAGTCTAGCACTCCAAATAATATATGCGCAATGTTTCCCACAAGATCGATTGCAGCTCTTTTATGTCTTTTCCCGGAAAGTAATGTGCTGTCCATGAGTAGCCTAGTCTCAGCATGTTCAAAATTTTTTTTTTTTTTTTTTAATACATGTATTTATTTATTGTATCTTCAAATATGAACTAACAATAAGTATTCAAATCTTAAATCTAAAATATAATTATTAGGACCGACCACTGTCGGACATAAACTTGTTAATAGTTATAAATAATACATGAGTAGTGATAATAAAAAAAGAAAAAAAAATTATAAAAAAGTATTTTCAAGAAATCCCATTTGGCGTGTTGAGTAATAGAGCCCTTGTGTCCCTCTTTTTTAAGCGGATGTGTCCAGTAAAGTTCAAAATATTACGAGCAAGCGGATTAGGATGTGACTCGAGTTTTGTTAAATATTTGCCTGCGTATTTTGCAATTTCTTCAGTCACTAGTGGCATATTTAAATCACGATGTATATTTGAATTCTTAATGTACCATGGAGCCGATGTTATTAACCGTAAAATTTTGTTTTGCCTTCGTTGGATTCTCTCTACATTGGAAGCTGAAGCAGTGCCCCATAACTGGATACCGTAACACCATATTGGCTTTAAAAGCGACTTGTATAATAAAAGTTTACAGTCCATGCTAAGTGTTGAATTTCTGCCAATCAACCAGTGTATTTGAGATAACTTAATTTTTATCTGAGTTAGCTTAAAGTCAATATGATGTTTCCATGTAAGCCTTCGATCAAGGTGTATACCAAGGTATTTCACTTGGGAGTGTTGAGGAATATTTTGATTATTGATTCGAATTGGGGAACAAGTATCTCTTCTTAGGGTAAACGTTATATGGACACACTTTTGTTCATTTACCTTAATTCTCCATAAGTTCAACCACATTTCCAATTGTGTAATATGTTCTTGTAAATATCGGGAAGCCTCGTGAGGGTTTTCATGCATACTAAGGCAGGCTGTATCATCGGCAAACGTAGATGTATGGATATTGCTGCTCAAAGGCATATCACAAGTATAGATCAAATACAAAACTGGCCCCAGTATGCTTCCCTGTGGCACACCGGATGATATAGATTCGGGCACACTCATGAATTCTCCTTCCACAACCGTGAACTTCCGGGTAGTGATGTAACTTTCTAATAAATTCACTAAATTTATTGGTAGATATGATTTTAATTTTAGAATTAGACCTTCATGCCACACTTTATCAAATGCCTGAGAAACGTCAATAAACAGGGCAGAACAATACATTTTTTCTTCAAAAGTTCTTCTTATAAATTGCATTAATCTATGAGTTTGTTCAATGGTGCTATGCTGACTTCTAAAACCAAATTGATGGTCTGGGATGCACCCACTATCTGTTAAGGTTGGGGACAATTTTGTCATGAGCAGCTTTTCGAAGAGTTTTGACATAGTTGACAGCAAACTTATTGGCCTATATGACTCAGCTTTAGTAAGATCTTTTCCCGGCTTTGGAATCATTTTAATTTTTGCAAGCTTCCAGAGTTGTGGATAATACTCCAGTCGTAATATGGCATTAGAAATAAATAGCAAGATTCTTATTGCAATATGCGGCAAGTTCATCAGCATCTTGTTACTAATTCCATCAATACCTGGAGCTTTCTTTGGCTTGAGTTCAGCAATTACTTTATGTACATCACGCATCTTAAACTTTAAGGCTCGAGGGGGTAGAGCAACTACATTCGGCAAATAAGCAACACCAGTACATGTATTTGAGGTAAATACGGATTTTAAATGCTCAGCAAATATTTTGCATTTTTCCGTATCGCTTCTTGCCCAATCTCCGGTAGATGTGCGCAGAGGTGGCTTAAACTCAACGGGGGTTTTAAGCTTTCTAGCAGCGCGCCACAAAGAGTAATTAGATGTCGGTGTGACATCAAGACCTTCCAAATAATTTTTAAGAGATGCAGTTTTTTCAGATGCAAGCAACTCTTGAAGTCGTTTAGAACATTCTTTAAGTCTGAGTTTATGTTGGGGTGATCTGTGCTGTTGCCATTCCCTTCTAGCTCTTCTTTTTTCACATACGAGATGTTCAATATCCCTGGAATAAATTTTATTAAACCCAGACTGCGGATGGGAGGTAGTGGCATGTTCAGCAGCCTGTTTAATAATTTCATTAAGATTGGCAATGTTAGTTTCAATGTCATTGGGTGTTCTTAACACAATATTTTCCGTGCAATGACTACTAAGATATTTTTTGAATCCCAGCCAATTAACACGATTGGTCATCTTCGTATAAGGGTGAGGTAAGTCACTTCTTAGTGGGTTACAAATTGTAACGATAGTGGGGGAGTGATCGGAGGAGAGATCTAGAGAAGTTTCAACACTAATTTAAATCTCTAGAAATATTTTTCATTACGCCAAAATCAATAACATCTGGAATTTTTCGTACGTCAGTAGGCCAATAAGCGGGCTCCCCACTCGAAATAACATCTAAGCCCATTTTTGAAATTGTATTAAACAAAGCTCGACCTCTAGGTGTTAAAAGGCGCGATCCCCAGTACGTATGCTTTGCATTGTAGTCTCCAGCTGCCACGAAACAAGATCCAAGCGATTTGTAGAAATCCTCGTATTGATCCTCAGTAATTGCGAATCTAGGAGGGGAGTAAATTGATGATATGACAAAATTTGTGCAAAAATTTTCGATACAAATATTCGTTGCTTGTAGATGTTCTTCACAAATGTTGTCAAGAATATAATGCTTGAGTCTTGACTTTATTAAAATTGCTGATCCCCCGCAAGCTCTTCCTCTTGGGTCCTTTGAATCATATAAAATGTAGCCATTCATTTTGAATAGGCGTCTTGAAATCAAATGAGTCTCAGAAACCAACATTAAATCAATATTTTTTTCCGTGAGGAAGTGCTCAAGTTCATTTTTATGTTGGCGAATGCCGTTTGCGTTCCAGAAACTTATCTTTAACGTGTTCATGGCTTGTTAACTAATGCTTGAAGTAGTGTAGACTGCATTCGTAGCATTTCTTGCATCATGCTAGTCATAATTGTTGTAAAATTAGATTCTCAATAGTAGCTTCAAGGCGACTAAAATTAAAGCTTGAGTTTGCATTCGTTGAATTATTTTGAGACGGAATATTTTGTGTGGGAATATAACTAGTCTTAGCTGCATCGGCATACGATACACGTGAAGTGACAGGTTGGCTCATTTGCACAAAAGTGGCGGAGTAAGCGTTTGCTGATTGAGATGGAGCTAATTTGGGTTTTAGCACCATAGTCTGTTTGACAAAAGAGTACACAGGACAACCTCTGTAGTTAGCGGTGTGATTACCTCCACAATTACTGCATTTTTTATCACTTTGATCTTTTGGCTTATTGCAACTAGCAGTGCCGTGTAATTCGCCGCACACAACACAAACAGTGGGTAATTTACAGTATGTTTTTGTGTGGCCATATTCTTGGCAATTATGGCACTGTACGGGACCTGATCGCTTATGTGGCTCTTCAACTGTGATTTTTCGGTATAAGAGGTATTTTAGGCTATAAATTGGGTGTGTCTCGTTTTTTTTCAGCTGTATATCATTCGGCTCCAATTCAACACGAAATAGAGGCTGGGGGATCTTCTCCCTATTTATTATATTGGTAACATTTTTTACCTTAAATCCTTGTATCATGAGTGCATCTTTTACTTCTTCGGGATTAACATAAGAGTCAATACCCTTCAATACGATCTGCATACCTTTGGCACTTTTAAGCTGGTACGTATAAAAACTTGTTTTATTTTTTTCAAATTCAGTCACTATTTTACGGAAATTTTTTTTTCTTCGTATATTTGAATTTTAGTTTCGTCAATATTACCACGCTTTATTGGAATAACATGAAATGCGTTCTAACCAATGGCCGAGACTAATTTTTTAATTAGGGCGTTAGAATTTTTCTCTCTCAAATATATAGGTGGTGGCTTAAAAGACTTTTGCGATGATGCAGCGGGCTTGTCGTCGGTGACTTGCAATAATGAAAAACGATTTTGACGATTGGTAGATGATGCGCTATTATCCCTAGACATCTTTGGAGCAGATGAAATTTTTGAAGAATTCGGGCTTCGCCCACGCTTTACCACTGTTATGTATCTGTCCATTTCGACTTGTACCTTGGATTTTGAGCTACTTTTATCTGTAGTGATAACTTTATTAAGTGATGAACACGAGCCTGAAGGAGATGATATTACTGACTTATATGACGAAGTACTAGGCAACTGTAATGTTAATGAATCACTATTTGGCATTGGACAAAGCGAAGTTGATCGCTGACGAAAAATTGGATTTGTCGTTAAAAAAATATTTTCATTAGATTTATTATTTGTATTATTTTCATTGAGAGCTTTAGAACTCACAGTAAAATAGGCATTTCTGCCGTTAGAACTCACTTCATAATTTTTTGTATTTGAGGTACTCATATAGAGTATTCCTCAAGGGCACTTTTTGTGTTTTTTTGCTTACGGTTTTTTTTTGTGTTTTTGTAATTTTTGATTGTTTATTTGTTTTTGAGTTACTCGTATAGAGTATTCCTCAATGTCACAGTTTTTGTTTTCTGTTTTTTTGTATTTGTTATTTCCACTATGTAAAAAATATTAACAAAGCAGTAAAGCTTATTTATTAAAGTCAGTATGTGCCTATTACGAATAATATGTACTACGAATATTTTTTTGTATAATTTTTTGTTTGTTTGGTATGTAAAAAAAAAAAATTCCGCTAATCGACTGTTCGCTATGAAGGTACCACGAGAACTGATGTTCAAAATAATTGACTAAATTTGTGCATGTTGCCTTTTGTTGCATATCTTTGCACAAATGACTAAGTGCCTTGGTTCCATTTGAGAATAGCGCTAGTTCAGACCAGAACCCTTCCAAATCATAATAAATTAAAAATTGCCATTCTGTGGGTGAAATAAAAGCTTTTCCGATTCCCTCATAATAAATTACAGGTTGTGTTCCAAATTGTTTATTGTAGATATTTATTCCTAATACCAGTGGTAACAGTATCATAGTCATTATCATCAAGGGAATATTTGAATTGATTGAAGTGCGTCTCCTTTTCGTAGGCATTTCAGATTCATTATCGTTTGCTTCAATTGCTTGGTCTTGTACAGATATTTCGTTATCGTCTTCAGTATTTATTGGTAACGGTTCTAAACATGTAATAGGCCTTCTGAAGTTGCCTATTAATGTTTTAACATCAGCTACTCGGACGAGACCGTCATCTCCTTGATGTATCTTTATAATTCTACCCAATGGCCATTGTAACGGTGCTGTGTTGTCTTCTTTGATTATTAACATATCCCCGGTTTTAATATTGTTTGCTTGAGTTTTCCATTTATGTCGATATTGTAGTTCATTCAAATATTCCCTCAACCATCGTCTCCAAAATTCATTTTTGAGATGAGTTACTAGTTTTCACCTGGTCAATAAGTTACCTCGTTCTTGGGTGCAATTTACGTCAACTTGAGCATTGAGGGGTTCCCCAATAAGGAAGTGGCCCGGAGTTAATGCTGCTAAGTCATTGGGGTTTTCTGACATTGGGCTTATTGGTCTTGAATTGAGAATTCCTTCAATTTCAATGATTACCGTGTCAAGTTCTTCATACGTGAGCAATGCTGTTGACACACTTCTGACGAGAAGATGTTTTGCTGACTTGACCGCAGCTTCCCACAAGCCACCGAAATGTGGTGCTCTTGGGGGTATAAAATGAAATGTTATCCCTCTTGATGTACATTCTCGGTTAATTATTTCTTGAGCTGAGCCAGAATGGATAGTTTCTTATAGTTCTGTTAATTGATTCTTTGCTCCTACAAAATTGGTAGCGTTGTCACAATAGAGGTTTCGGCATTGACCTCGCCTACTTACAAATCTTTTTAGTGATCCTATAAACGATTCGGTGGTAATTCCAGGTGTACTGCCTTGGTAACAAAACAGCAAAACACTGCGATGTAAACCTTTTGAGGCCTTTTCCCTCTGACTTTATAATGGACATAAAATGGTCCGCAAAAATCAACTCCAGCGTTGATGAATGGTCGAGCTGGTGTGACACGCGCCGCTGGTAAGTTGCCCATAATCTGCTGAAGAAAAATTTGATGAGGGTGGGGAAACTGAAAGTGCTGGTGACAATGCTTTACAAAGCGGGGAAAGTGCTGAAGAGAAAGTGCATGACTGTGGGGAAGCAGAAAGTTCTGGTGACAATGGGATTAAAAGCGGTTCAACAAACGACAGTGAAGACGAAAGCAGCAAAAACGATGAATTCGAGAGCATGGATGAAATGAGTGATTATAATGACACTGAAAGTCCTAGTGTCGGTCGTGGCAGGCCAAAAATTGTTCGAACTGGGAGACCAGGTAGGCCAAAAAATGTATATAGTTCTGCTAATACATTGCAAATTAACAAAAACTGTAAATGCATACCCTTGAGTGTTGATCAAGCGTTAAACGGTGAATATTCTAACGAGTGGTTAAACGCAATGCAGAAGGAATATACATCCCTTTTAAATAAAAACACATGGGCACTAACTAGTTTGCCAAAAGGTCATAAACCTATTGGGTCTAAGTGGGTGTTTAGTTTAAAAAGGGGCAAAAATGGTGAGGTTGAAAAGTTTAAAGCTAGGCTAGTAGCCAAAGGGTGTTCCCAAAAATATGGCGTAAATTATAAAGAAACATTTTCTCCCGTTCTAAAATATTCCACCATACGTTTATTACTAGCATTAGCGGTGGAAAATAATATGTACTTACACCAAATGGATGTATGTACTGCTTATTTAAATAGCGAATTAAGTGATGAAGTATACATGCATCAACCGGAACATTTTGTAGACGCTAAAAATCCCGAATTTGTCTTAAAACTAAAGAAAGCCATATATGGTTTAAAGCAGGCAGGCAGAGAGTGGAATTTTAAATTAGATGAGGTATTAACAACTATTGGCTTTAAGTCCTGCGTAAGTGAGCCTTGCCTGTACAAAAGCAATATAAATGGTTGTGTTGATTTGATTGGAATCTATGTAGATGATATCATCATAGCTAGCAAATCTATCGATAACGTAAATGCAATAAAACAGAAGATATTAAACAATTTTGAATGCATTGATAAAGGTCCGCTACAATTTTTTTTGGGTATGCAGATAGAACGAGATGGTGATTTGGGAGATATTTACTTACACCAAAAACAATATATTAAGGATCTACTACAGCGTAATATGTTAGAAAAATGCAGATCATCATCAACACCATTGGACTCAGGATTCCAAGTTTATTGCAAAAATAAAGACTGCGATAAAGTCGATCCAACGAATTACCAAGGAATGGTAGGAGAATTAATGTACCTCGGAATATCTACCAGACCTGACATTATCCACTCAATTTCTAAGCTTGCGCAGTGTAATAAAAGCCCTCATAAAGAACATCTAGCGAGATTAAAGCATATTATGAGATACCTATCGAGTACAATTGAATTTAAGCTCCATTATCGTAAAACTGGAAAACCCATTGAGGGGTTTGTTGACGCAGATTGGGGCAGCAATGCAATAGACCGGAAGTCGTATACAGGCTGCTTATATATGTTATCTGGTTGCAGTTTTACGTGGGAATCGAATAAGCAGAGGTGTGTAGCCTTGAGTAGCACTGAAGCCGAATACGTAGCTTTGGCGGTAGCAGCAAGAGAGGCGCTGTACTTACGTTCACTCACTTCTGAAATCGGTTTGAACGATTTTAAAAGCGCAACCGTTATCAACAGTGACAACTTAAGTGCCCAACAGATAGCGAAAAATTCAACGCATCATGCAGCAAGTAAACACATTGATATTAAATACCATTTTATAAGAAACTTGTTGAAAGAAAAAATTATTAATCTTAAGTATGTAAATACTAATGACATGATAGCAGACATACTAACAAAAAATTTATCGAAAGTAAAACATTTACATTTTGCACAGCTAATGGGATTTAAAGTTGTTGCAAGTGAATAAAATAATTTTTCGTTGTAAACATTATATTCGTGTTGAGCGGTGGTATGTTAAGTTATCGATTATAAATGCATACAACACGAATGTAATGGAAACCCTAATACAATTTTTGAGCAAATGTCAATATATGAAGAATATCTCATAAATACTTTTTTAACTTTATCAAATACTTTTAGCATTAATCACATGAATTATTAATAAAGTGACCTTTGAATTTAAAACATCCTAACATTAATTAGTTATTTTTAATAGCAGTAAGATTTAAATAAACATCAATATAATCATAATATTTGTTGTAGTCGTTACACATTCTTCTCAAAGGGTCTGCATCAGCATAATTAGACCTGAAGACTTGGACAAACAATTTAACAAAATAGCTTTGGGGAACGTTAAACTTGATGTTGTTAATTAAAAAGTCAGAGCTAACTTCACCGCTAATTATGTTGAAAACAAAGGATATATTCAGAACTGTTCTGAAGCTTTTTAAACTAATAATAAGAATAAGATGGAAAATCAAATGGGTTAAAGTTTGACCTGCGAAGAGAAAATAGCAGAAATTGCTTTTGCACTGACTCAATAGTGACCGAATGCTTTTTGTATATAGGGTTCCATATTACAGATCCATATTCCAGAACAGGCCTTACAAGCAAAATAAATAGACTTTTAGTAACGCAAGGATCATCGAACTCTTTAGCCCAGCGTTTTACGAAACCAAGAACACCACGAGCTTTGCCTGCTGTCATATTTATATGTGCAATAAAATTTAGTTTTGAGTCGAGTAAAACTTCAAGATCCAATGTACTATCGATAGACTCGAGTTGATAATTTTCAAATGCATAGCGTGCGGGTATCGGACATTTTCCAACAAACACTTATTTAAATTCAACTCCATAAGATTAATTTTGCGCCAAGCGTAAAACGAACTTAAGTCATCTTGGAGATGTTATTGTTCAGGTTTTTGACGGTTACTATAAGAAAATTTAACGTCGTCAGCGTATATCAAAATATTGGAAGAGTGAATCACATCAGGTAGGTCGTTAATAAACAATGAAAAGAGTAGCGGTCCAAGGTGGCTTCCCTGTGGTAAACCAGGTAGAACATCAATAACTTTGGAGTAGGTGTTTTTGAAACAAACGCATAAGAGAAAACCCGTATGATAAAATAATCTTTCCAAACGTTAGGAAAATAACCATACTCTATTGATTTGTTAAATAAAAGCTCTAAAGGGGTAGCAAAACTATCTGAACAGTTATCAAAATGCTGCTAGGAATTAAGCTGTACAAAAATTTAAGCCTTTTTAATTCCAAAGAGATTGTTGAAATATCAATAAACGGCATATGTATAGTTTGATTGGCGGTTATTCTAAATTGGTAATCAACATATGTTGCTTTAGAATAATTATTTGGGAAAAAATCGGCGAAAAAATTGCTTATGGCGGCATCATCACTAGACTTCTGTTGGAGAGGAGGGGAAGCCAGTTGTTTTCTTCTTTGAACTAATAAATTTAAAAAACGATTTTGGATTACGTTTGAAATTAAGTTTCATTGTGTTAATATAGCTATCGTAATACAATTTATTAAGCGAAGAAAAAATTCTATTTAAATTTTACATTATAAATTGTTCTATGTCAACAGTTTACTTCACATTGTATTTATGTTACAATTTTCTTTGATAAAAATTATTTAATACAAACAACAAAATTCAATGCCCATTACTGCTGACCAACAAAAAAATAAACAAACAAAAAAGTATTTAGCATACACGAAAAAAATTAATTGAATTTCAAGTTTAATGTCATATGGACCAAGCTTAGAGTAAATAAGATCCTCACAAAAACATTAATGTGAAAAAAGGCCAAGACAAAAATTTTTACCCAGTTCATGTTTGTTGATACAAAACCTATCACTGTAATATGGTATGCATTATATAAATTTGTAATTGTAAGGCTGTTATATAATTTTTAGATAATCTGCTTACCTGACAACATTTTTTCCGATATATACAAATGAACAAATATACATTATTTTCTCCTTTTTTAAAAGAATAAAAATATTGTACAAAGTAGGCAGACCCTACTTTGTGGAAGGTTTTTTTAATAAAAATTTTTAAACTTAGATTCCTAGTCTGTTATAGTTCTATTCATAATGTCTGCGACAGTTAAAAGGGCAGAGTTGCATAAAATAATGGGTTATAAGGTGATATTTTCACCATTGTGTTATAATAAGGTACTCGGGCAAACCTCGGTTTGCTTAATTTTTTAAGAGTTATCTGAGTATAAATATGTAAAATATAGTGTCAATTTTAGTGGGAGAGACCTCAAATATCTTCTTACCCTTTTTAAGATGATAGCTTTTAGTTAAAGCTTCAGTTAAAACTCTTAGTACAAATTATGGTAGCCCGTGCCACTCCTGATTAAAATATTTGAGTTTTTAGATATTTCTATTTAACTTCTAATCTTGACCAACTTGCGTATCAAGTTTCAGCTCTCTAGCGTAAATTAATATATTTTTATGGGCGTACTCCCGCCCACTTTTTTTAAATAATTTTTCTTTGCCAGTGTCAATCACACATGTCAAGTTTCGTTGGAAACGGATATTAATATTTATATAAATAGTATATTTAAATCTGCTGATCCGAATTACATGAAATAGGAGGTTTAAATTGTATGCGCGTATTAAGACCCACTTTTTTCAACGACAATTTTTAACTTTGCATTATTCCAACATTTGTGCGAAATTTCAATAAAATCGCTTAAGATAAATATATTAAATTTGCTCTTTTAATTGTGTGGTTTATTGGAATAGCCCCGCCCCCTGCTTAAAATCTCCGGGTTTCAGATTTTTATAATTAGTAGCTTACCCAGACCTACTTGTTTATAAAATTTCAGCTTACTAGCGTACATTTTATTTATTTTCTTCTTATGTGCGTGTGGGCGGTATCAATCTCAGTACCTGCTGTAGCCATTAGTTATCTTTCCTGTCGAGTTTCGTTGAAAACGGATAGTAATAAATATATAAATATGTAGTATATTCAAATGTGCTGACCCGAAGGAGGCTTAAATTGTATAGACGTGTTAACGCCCACTTTTTCAAAGAAAGTTTACAGCCTTTTATTATTATGATTGCAACATGTAGGCCAAATTGCAATAAAATTGATCAAGTTTAACGCCTTAGATTTGTTTCTTCAATTTTGAGCCTTATGGGCGCAGCCCCGCCCTCCTGGGTAAAATTTTTGGGCTTTCAGATTTTGCTAGTAATTTGCTAATCTATAACTACTCGTTTGTCAAATTTCAGATCACTACCAAAAATTTTTATTTTTTGTTTTTATGGGGCGTGTGTTCGCCTACTTTTTTTAAAGCAATGTTTTCTTTGGCTAGTGTTTATCTTTCCTGTTTAGTTTCTTTGAAAACCGATGATAGTAATTACATAAATAGTACATGTAAATGAGCTGACCGGAAGTACATGAAATAGGAGGTTTAAACTATATGAGCGTGTTATCGCCCAATTTTTTAAACAAAAATTTGTAGCCTGGTATTGTTGTAACATGTTTGCCCAATTTCAATAAAATGGCATGAGTTAAACGCCTTAGATGTGTGTTTTTAGTTCTGGGCTTTATAGGCGTAGCCCCAGACCCTCGGTAAAAATTTTCGGGTTTTCAGATTTTTTAGGTGAGTACTTACATAGTTCTACTTGTGCACCAAAATCCAGCTCATTAGTGCAAATTTAAATTTTTATGGTCGTAGCCCCGCCCCATGGGTTAAATTTTCGGGTTTTCAGATTTTTTTTAGTTCATCGCTCACCTAGATCTACTTGTGTACCAAATTTCAGATCTCTAGCTATAGCGTAAATGCTTCATAATATTGATGATTGAGTCAGTGATTCAGTGAGTATGTCTTAAAATAGGCACTTTTTGCACCTCCATATATCCGGAACCTTTCAATGTAAAACTTTCAAACTTCGGATTTGAGGTAACATGAAATTATTATAACAATGGTTTAAATTTAACAATTGTACGATTGCGGGGAACAAAGTTATAAGGGTGGTGGGGGAGGGGGTAAAAACAGCTCGAATGGCTTCCGGTAAATATGCACATTGCTTGCATTGGCCGGAACTTGGCCTGGCGCACTGTCATGCGCCTAGGTAAAGCGGCAACACTTTTTAATTTAACTTAATGATGATGATAACAAATATGTTATTATTGTTAAAAGTATAAGAAATACAGTCGAAAAATCAATTGTTCAATTTTTTAATACAATGAAAGTTGTTGTTATACTACTTTCTTGTAAGAGCAAGTAAACGGATTATTTTTATTTATTATTATTTTTATTTTATTGTTATATGTTATATGTATGCAATTGATTACAAAGCTCGATGACACCTGTTTATATGAAGCAGATTGTTATTGCTTTTAAGAGACAAATTATTGTTATTATAAGTATATTAATTTCAACTTGGTTTTAAAGGAAAAGAGATTTATTTATTTTGTATTTATTTCTTCGTAGATGGTAGTTATTGTTGTAAAATTTTAGAACAGTTTAATAAACAAACAAAAATTAATTTAAATAAAAGAAAATAAGAAATGTTTTTAAAAAATGTTTCAAATGCACCGAAAATCATCACAGTCTTAGGTTAGGTTACAAGGCTGCTGGTAAGGTAGTCCAGCTCACTTGGGACCAGTATGATGATCCCTTTGTGCTGCCTGTAAGTTCAGAGAAGATAGAGGGAGAAGACAAGGGAAGAATGAGAATGGTAGAATTAGAAAAGAGATAGAAGATTGTTCAGGAAGGGTGTGAGTTGAGTAGAGATTGGGTCAAAAAATTTGGCTAGGGGGGAGGGGGGGTCAGTGATTATACTAACCACTATTCTTAATAAAGAGGCTAAGATTTTTGATCCCAATTTCCGATAACTCGGATAAGTTTCCAAAGGATATTCTGCCAAAGAGCTGCAGATGGAGATCCTGCATGGCGGGACAAAGACATAGGTGATGCTGGATACTTTCTTCCTCTTCCTCGTCATTGCAACTGTGGCAGTAGTCATTATGCGAGATACCCATTCGTTTAGCATGGTTTCCAAAGGTAAAGTGGACACTATACCTCTCAAATGCTTCGTTCTACGAGAGTCCAGGCGAGGCCAGAGGGTTCTTGTTATTGCACAAGTGGGCTTATTTCGCTACCTAATCTGAGCTACTTCAAGAAAACTATTACCAAATCGTCTCCAGCAGGATGAGAGTGGGAGTCCACAAAGATTGTCGATATCGACCTCTCTTAGTAGGGTTCCCCTCTTTGCTAGTTCATCCGCAATTATGTTTCCTGAAATAGTTCTGTGCACATGTATCCAGTTTAACGAGATATTTGAGTGCTGCGCAAGTCCATCCAGGGCCTTTAAAGACCTGTATGGCTCCGTTCTGTGGGGAAAACCCTTTTGTCAATGAAAACCAGAAATTCCTAATGAAGTAGGGTTTCGGAATGCAGTAGTCTATAAGATCCGATATGTTATATACTACGCCTAAAATACTTGCATGTCCCCAAAGTTGGTGGTTACATGCGCTCGTTGTACCTTCATAGTGAACTAACGTCATAGCGGAGTTTTTTTTTACATACATACTAAACAAAAAAAATCATATAAAAGAAAATATTCGTAATACATATTATTAACTTTGATAAATAAGCTTTAACTGCTTTGTTAATATTTTTTTGCATAGTCATAAATAACAAAAACAAAAAAAACCATAATCAAAAAAAAAAACAAACAAACAAACAAAAGTGCCCTTGAGGAATACTCTATATGAGTACCTCAAAAACAAATAAATGTGAAGTGAGTTATAACGGCAGAAATGCCTATTTTACTGTGAGTTCTGATGCTCATAATGATAACAATAAAAATAAAAAACCTGGTGATAGACTTACTGTGAGTTCGGAAGCTCTTAATAAAAATAAAAAATCTGATGATAAACTTTTTCTAACAACAAATTCACTTTTTCGACAGCGATCAACTTCGCTTTGTCCAATGCGTACTAGTGATTCTTTAACATTACAGTTGCCTAGTACTTCGTCAGTTAAACCATTGAAATCATTTGCTTCGGGCTGTCCATCAGCTAACCAAGTTATCACTACAGATAACAGTAGCTCAAAACCAAAGGTACAAGTCAGAATGGTCAGATATATAACCGTGGTAAAGCGTGGGCGAAGCCTGAATTCTAAAATTTCATCTGTTCCAAAGATGCTTAGGGATAACAGCGCATCATTCACAAATCGCCAAAATCGTTTTTCATTATTGCAAGACGATAACGACAAGACCGCTTCATCATCTCAGAAGTCTTTTAAGCCACCACCTATATATGTGAGGGAAAAAAATGCTAACGCGCTTCTAACAAAACTACTTTCGACCATTGGTGAAAATACTTTTCACGTAATTCCAATTAAACGAAGTAATATTGATGAAACTAAAATCCAAATATACGATGAAAACAATTTCCGAAAAATTACAAATGATTTTGAAAAAAATAGAACAAACTTAAGAGTGCTAAAGGCCTACAGATAGTACTAAAGGGCATAGATTCATATGTTGAGCCCGAAGAAGTAAAATGTGCACTTCTAGACCAAGGATTTAAGGTAAAAAATGTTACTAATATAATTAACAGAGAAAAGGTCGCCCAACCCCTATTTCGCATTGAACTGGAGCCGAATGACACAAGAATATGGCCATACAAAAACTTACTGCAATTTACCTACAGTTTGTGTTTTCTGCGGTGAATTGCATGGTACTGCTAGCTGCACTAAGCCAAAAGAACAAGCAGAAAAAAAATGTAGTAATTGTGGAGGTAATCACACCGCTAACTATAGAGGATGCCCTGTATATTCTTTTGTTAAACAGACTATGAGTCAAAAACCGAAATTAGCTCCAACCCAACCATTAAACGCGTACTCCGCTTCTTTTGCTCAAGTGAGTCAACCAGTTACTTCACGTGTATCGTATGCCGATGCTGCTAAGGCTAGTTCTAGTCCCTCACAAAATTTTTCACCGCAAAATAATTCAGCGAATGCAAACTCAGGCTTTAACTTTAGCCGCCTTGAAGCTACTATTGACAATCTGGTGCTAACCATAAACAACTTTACAACAAATATGACTAGCATGATGCAAGAAATGCTGCGAATGCAGTCTAAACTGCTTCAAGCATTAGTTAACAAGCCATGAACATGTTAAAAATATTTTTCTGGAACGCAAATGGCATTCGCCAGCTTAAAAATGAACTTGAGCACTTCCTCATGGAAAAAAATATTGATATAATGTTGGTCTCTGAGACTCATTTGACTTCAAGGAGCTTATTTAAAATAAATGGTTACACTCTATATGATTCAAAGGACCCGAGGGGGAGAGCATGCGGTGGGTCAGCAATTCTAATTAAGTCAAGACTCAAACACTATGTCCTTGATAACATTTGTGAAGAACATCTACAAGCAACAAATATTTGTGTCGAAAATTTTGTTACAAATTTCGTGGTATCATCAATTTTCTCCCCTCCCAGATTCGCAATTACTGAGGATCAATTCGAGGAATTCTATAAATCTCTTGGCCCTTGTTTTGTAGCAGCTGGGGACTACAATGCAAAACATACGTTCTGGGGTTCACGTCTTATTACACCTAGAGGTCGCACATTGTTCATTGTCATTTCAAGTGGGGAGCCCACTTACTGGCCTACGGACATACAAAAAATTCCGGATGTTATAGATTTTGTAGTCATGAAAAATATCGCTAGGGAATTAATTCATGTTGAAGCTTCTGTAGATCTCTCCTCCGATCACTCTCCCACGATTGTTACAATTTGTAGCCCACTAAGAAGTGACTTCCCTGTCCCATATGTAAAGATGATCAACCGTGTTAATTGGCTGGGGTTCAAAAAATACCTCAGTATTAACCTAAGAACACCAGGTGATATTGAATCTAACATTGAAAATCTTAACGAAAATATTAAACAGGCTGCTGAACATGCCACTACTTCCCATCCGGAGACTGGGTTTAATAGAATTTATTCTACAGACATTGAACGTCTTTTACTTGAAAAAAGGACAGTTAGAAGGGAATGACAACAGCACAGATCACCCAAAAAAAAAATTAGATTTAAAGAGTGCACTAGACGACTCCAAGAGCTGCTGGCATATGAAAAAACTGTATGTCTTAAAAATTATCTGGAAAATCTTGATGCCACACCTGCATCTAATTACTCCTTGTGGCGAGCTGCTAGAAAGCTTAAAACACCCGTTGAATATAGACCACCTCTGCGCACTTCTACCGGAGGTTGGACCAGAAGCAATACTGAAAAAGGTAACATATTTGTTGAGCATTTAAAATCCATATTTACCCCAAACACATGTACTAGTGCTGTTAATTTACCAAGTGTAGTTGCGCAATATGCTGATAAACTTGCCCCATATTGCAATTAGAATCCTGTTATTTATTTTTAACGCCATTTTACGACTGGAGTATTATCCACAAAGCTGGAAGCTTGCGAAGGTCAAAATGATTCCAAAGCCGGGCAAAGACCTTACCAAGGCTGAGTCATACAGGCCAATAAGTCTGCTATCAACAATGTTAAAACTCTTCAAAAAGCTGCTCATGACAAAATTGTCCCCAATTTTAACTGATAGTGGATGCATCCCAGACCATCAATTTGGTTTTAGAAGTCAGCATAGCACCATTGAACAAACTCATAGATTGGTGCAATTTATAAGAAGAACTTGTGAAGAAAAAATGTATTGTTCTGCCCTGTTTATTGACGTTCCTCAGGCTTTTGATAAAGTGTGGCATAAAGGCCTTATTTTAAAATTAAAATCATATTTACCAATAAATTTTCTGAATTTATTAGAAAGCTACATAACTACCCGAAATTTTATGATTGTGGAAGGAGAATTCATGAATCTCCCCAATCTATATCAACCAGTGTGCCACAGGGGAGCATACTGGGTGCCAGTTTTGTATTTGATTTATACTTGTGATATGCCTTTGAGCAGCAATATCCATACATCTACGTTTGCGATGATACAGCCTGCCTTAGTATGCACAAAAACCCGCACGAGGCTTCCCGATATCTTCAAGAACATATTACACAGTTGGAAATTTGGTTGAACTTATGGAGAATTAAAGTCAATGAACAAAAGTGTGTCCGTACAACGTTTACCCTAAGAAGAGATACTTGTTCCCCCATTCGAATCAACAATCAAAATATTCCTCAACATTCCCAAGTGAAATACCTTGGTATACACCTTGATCGAAGGCTTACATGGAAACATCATATTGACTTTAAGCTAACTCAGATGAAACTTAAGTTATCTCAAATTCATTGGTTGATTGGCAGAAATTCAACACTTAGTCTGGACTGCAAACTTTTAATATACAAGTCGCTTTTGAAGCCAATATGGTGTGACGGTATCCAGTTATGGGGCACTGCTTCAGCTTCCAATGTAGAGAGAATCCAACGAAGGCAAAACAAAATTTTACGGTTAATAACATCTGCTCCATGGTACACTAAGAATTCAAATTTGCATCGTGATTTAAAAATGCCACTAGTGACTGAAGAAATTGCAAAATACGCAGGTAAATACTTAACAAAACTCGAGTCACATCCTAATCCGCTTGCTCGTAATATTTTGAATTTTACTTGACACATCCGCCTAAAAAAGAGGGACACAAGGGCTATTTTACTCAACACTCAAGATGGGAATGCTTGAAAATACATTTAATTTTCTTTTTGATTATCACTACTTTGTATTATTTAAACTATCACTTAGTTTTGGCCGACACTGGTCGGGCTAAATAATTATATTTTAGCTTTAAGATGTGATCACTTATTGTTAGTTCATGTTTGAAGATACAATAAATAAATATATGTATTTAAAAAAAAATAAAAAAAAAACATGCGCTTATTGCGTTCAGTTTGACGGTGGTGAGTAGCGCTAGGCTTCTAGCTGGTAAGTCAACCGGAAACAAACCCTTTAGTTGGCTTTAGTTGGTTGATCTTAAAGCGCATTTTATAATAAGTGTCATAATACGGGACTATAACCATCTCTAGTATCCAACCGACTCACTTAGGATTTATTCCCCATATAGGACCGATTGCATTCCTACAGACGTACATTGCCGTTGTGGCTTTCATTATCCTTGTCTGAAGATTTTCTTTCCAGGAAGGTTTACTGTCGAGGACAACATCCAGATATTTGGCTTTATCGGACAGGGTGAGGGTAATGCCATTTAGCTTTGGGTAGTTGAAGTTGGGAAGTTTGTATCTTCTGGAAAAGAGAACTAGTTCCGTTTTTTCTGGGTTGACACTGAGGCCGCTCTATGAGCACCAAGCACTAACCTCTTTTAGTGCATTTTCTAGTCTCTGTGATATAGTATGCAGGTGGAACCCTGATATTGCAATTGCCACATCATCCGCGTATGCAACTGTTTTAATATTCATGGAATCCAATTTCTTAAGCAGATTATTTACTGTCACATTCCACAGCAAGGGTGACAGCACACTACCCTGAGGTGTGCCGCTGTGGGCCTGCGTAGTAGAAGATTTTCAATAAGCTGTTAAGTCCCCCCGTCGACCTCCAGCTCTCTAAGGGACTGAATGATTGTCGACGAGTTAATATTATTAAAGGCACCTTTGATATCCATGAAGGCCACCATTACATCATTTTTATGCTACAGTGATTTTTTTATGTAACCTACAAGCGAGTGTAAGGTGGTCTCAACCAATTTGCCCTTGGTATATGCGTGTCGAGAAGTCGAAAGTTGAGAGTTATCAATAATTGTTCTAATATGGACATCCAATAGTCTCTCAAGGATTTTCAGAAGAAAGGAAGTTAGGCTAATAGATCTAAAATCCTTAACCTTGGTATGTGATGCCTTACCTCCGTTGGGTATAAAGATCACATTACATTTAGTCCATGCGCTAAGAATATATGACCATGCAGTGCATACCTTGAATATTACAAGTAACTATGGGATTACAAGATCGGCATTACGTTGCAGGTCCGCGGAAATGATACCATAAGGACCTGGAGATTTAAATGGATGGAAGGTTTTCGGAGCCCATTCCACTTTTCCACAGTAATGTCTATGGATATTTGTGGCTGGGTATGGAAGGGGTAAGTTCGTCGATTATCACCACAGGGTTGACAGCCTGTAAAATTGGTGTTCATTAGGACCTCTAGAGATCCATTACTACTCTTTGTCCAGTATCCATCATTATCCTAGATGTAGCTGGGCATTTATGGTCCAAGAATGAGCAGTTTGAGGGGACCCTCCATTCCCGAACCAAGTGAGCGTGCCTCGAGTTGACTAGAGTTACATACAATACCTCTTGCCAATTGGAGACTACGAAAGCCGGTTCCGAACCTTGATTCAGTACTACTAGTTTGTTATCAATAATAAAATCAAAAATGCACTCACCTCTATCATTCGTAGCGGAGCTGTCCCAGATTTGATGATGCGCGTTTGCGTCAGCTCGTATTTTAATAGGAGTACCGTACGTCTTCGCTTCTTTCGCTGCCTTTTGGACCAGATCGCTAGGTGGGTGTCTGTATCGTCATAGGCCTTGTAGCATGAGAGGAGCCACCATACTGTAGATTTTCCAGTCTCCCATGCCACAGCTATTGTGTCTTCATCACTGAAATTAGATAGAATGAAGAGTTTAAACTGGTTTTCATCATGATACAGGATCGAATATTCTTATCATTGTTACCTGATTTATGAACATAGAGTAATCTGTATTCTTTTGCGCTAAGTTCAAGAATTTTGCCATTGTGAGTTCCTGTTTTTTGGATAAACCCAATATCCACACCTCCTTCTTCGGCTGGTTAATGCCGCTGAGGCTGCTTTTGAATGCTGAAGGTTGATTTGAGTTATTTTCGCCATCCTCAAATATCAGGATCGTAGTTGACGACGATGTCTGCGTCTGCTGGATTTGGCTCCAGATGAGCATTTTCATCGTCTGTGAAGTCAAGTCTATCCAAAAGGTCCTCAATCAGACAAGACTCTGCTTGAGAACTTCCCGAAGCGACTGAATCCGGAGGTTCAACTACGGCCTCCATGTTGGCCTTGGCCTTGTGTTCATTGTTGATTGTTTTAACCCCTTGCGACACCTCTGTAGCAACAGGTTTTTTGGGATCGGGTTTGTCATCACCCCGGTATATGCGAAATCTGATACCCATAAACCCGTAGTACACCAGAACTTGTCTATCCCGGAGTAATGTCAACGTTTCCTTGTTAAGGACCACGATCACCTTCCGACGAGCACATAACAGTTCGAAAACCTTTACTACTTTCCAAGTATTGGTCGGTAGGTCCGGGTTACTTTTCCGAAAGATGTCCAGGATCTTCGCTGGGTCACGTGGTTCCGCTGGAATGACAGCAATTGCTCTCGGCCTGCGAGGTTCTTTGCTGACCCTGACCAGCTCCAGTCTCGCACCAGGCCACACTTCTCCTAGGGATTGAATTATATTCTTTAATTTGGACGCCGATAGCTCGTCTATGCAGGAGACTAGTTTTAAGTGTCACTGGGA
Organism: Tachina fera; assembly: GCA_905220375.1. Lineage (NCBI taxonomy): Eukaryota > Metazoa > Arthropoda > Insecta > Diptera > Tachinidae > Tachina > Tachina fera. The sequence goes on along the minus strand of LR999963.1, from coordinate 117,930,205 downwards.
CCAGCCTGCGACCAAAAATTGAGGCGAATGCACTTGATTGTCTAGTAACTTCTGACAGATCAATCCCCACTTGTCGTGATCAATTGCTCGGTCGCAGATACTGTGGTCAAGAACAGCTCTTACCAGCGGGCTTCGTGCAACCTCACTGTAAGGTTTGTGTATGAACTTAAAGTATACTTGCTTTTGCGTCTTGCGAGATGGTTGTGCCTTTAGCAGCCACGAAGGTTCTTCCCCTGAGCATTGCCTTTTAGGCACGGTGGCTGCTGGTGTTTTCGCAGCTACTACAGGGTTCAAGCTATCGTGTGCGGCTAAGTGAGCCTTTGCCCATGCTAGCGAGAATTTTTCTTTGTTAGTTAGCTTCTTAGACGGCTTTTTGCCCAACTGCACGACACGATAAAGCGTCGAGCAGCCCGTAATTCACTGAAGGCTTTTCGCGTCAAGAAGTTTCTTTCACGTGTTTTTGTGCGTTTGATCCAGATGCAGTTAGCACTGTCGGCTTAACGCTCACTGGCACATCCTTGAGCACTATCGTATTACTTGGTGCAGTTGGCACAGCTGGTATTTCTCCATCTGGCGCACCTTTCTTTTTCTTTTTGCATGTCTGCCACATGGGCTAGGCATAGCATACATGCATAGCGAAAACTTACACTATATGAAAGGAGTCACAGCATGAATTCCAGGCTATATTCATGACCTCCAATAGGAGTATCATGAGTTCTTCTTAGAATTCATTAGGAGTGACTACCCTACACGAACTCCTTCAGAGTTGGAAGGTGGAGCATGTAGGATTGCATATCCCCATCACAAACACATATATGTATGGAATGTTTTTCGTGATCAGGAGTCTCCACTAGTGGTTACCTCTCCCTTGGTTCGCCCAACCCTGAAGCCTCTTTCTCAGGGCACGCTATTGTCGCTGAGATACCAGGGGTGCATTTCCACCAGCACGCAGCCTGTCCATGAGTTTCTGAAGAGAAATGTCGCAAATTCGTGACAGTTTATCATATAGGTTGGTGATAGTTTACCTCTCCTATCCGCCGCCTGGGGACGTGCCAGACAGGAGATTGCTACTTCTACAGCATAGCTAGGTGCTAAACTACCACTGTTGTTCGGGATAAACGTCTTACTCAAGCACATTATTTCAAATCAAAACAGAGCTAAACCAGAGAGGACCATTCCCAAAAACATTACTTGGAAATGAATACGCAATCACAATATTATGTGATTTAACTAAATATTTAGTTACTTTACCTATGAGAAAAAAAAGCGCTAAATCAAGGCAATATTTAAAAATTGTATACTTACCTATTATATATCCATCTCTGATTGCAATCGGTTGTAAGTTAAGTAGTGATCCGTAAAAAAAATTTTAAAAACTCCTAAAACTCATAATAAATTTGAACAAAATATATCACAAAATACAAAAAAATCACCAAAATCTGGCTGTGAATAAATATAACATCAATATTAAATATTGTATCTAATAAAAGTGTTTTTCTTTTTCACTGATACAAAATCAGTATAAAAAAAATTAATACATGTAATAAGCAGGTATTACAAAAACAAAAACAACCAAAACGTTAAATCCCAAGTACCAGTGTACTGAGAACACCAACTCTTTCAAAATAAAGAAAATAAAACAAACAAAAATTTAGAGAGAAAAAACAAAAACAAAATGTGCCAAATAATTATATGCAATCAATGTAAAAAAGAAATTACAACACTTAATTATGTGAAGTGCGTTAACTGCAATTCAAATTATCATTTTTCAACCTGCTCCCCCTTGTCTGAAAGCAGCTACGGAACTATGTGCAGTGAAAGAAAAAACTCTTGGAAATGTCATATATGTAAACCTCGAGTTAAATCTCCCAATACATTGTATCAAGCTGTTGTTTTTGAAGAGTGTACCAACAAAAAACAAGTGCGAACCGATGATGAAGAAGAAAAGGCAGAAGGTGACAACAGCAAAAAATTTAAGGATTCTGTGTCACTGACCTTAGTCAACAGCAAATTACGCTCTGTCCAATCGAACGTCACTGAACTGAAGTCGGACTTAAAAGATATAAAGAGAACGGTACAACAACTCGCTGATAGCTTAGAAGCATCAAATACACAGATAAAAGAAGAGATCAAAAATTCGCTCTTATCAATTTCTACAGCAATCACAACGCTGGTGGCCCAAGTAAAAGAACTTAACGAGAAAGATAAGCAGCGAGACACACAAATGAACACAATGGAAACGCGTATTAACAAGCTTGAACAGCAAATGATAAACAAAAATATAGAGTTTAAGAATGTTACAAACCAGGAGGTCTCAGCAACAGAGGTAGTTCAAAAAATCGCTTCATATCTTAATATTGAATTAAACGAAAGAGATAAAAACAAAGCATACCGCCTTAAAAACAACAACAACGGCAAAATAATCGTTGAGTTCTCTACACCATCTAAAAAATTGGAGATAATGAGCTAAATAAAAAGACATAGAGTAGACAGTAACATCATTAGCAACGATGGGCACAATAATAGCAACTGACCAGCTAGTTTTATATACGTTAATGATGAATTAACATTTAATAATCGCAGACTGTTATGGTTGGCCAAAACAAAAGCAAAAGAAGCCAACTGGAAGTTTGTATGGGTGCGTAATGGTAATATTTTTGCACGTAAGGCTGACAACTCACCACTTTGTGTCATCAATAATTCCGCTGACATTGAAAATATAACTAACACAATTTAAAATATAAATAACAACAACTCTTATTACATAAAAATTTTTCCTACACATTTATGTTTCTTCACTTTATTTTGTATAAAAAATAAAAAATTTAAAAATGCTAAATAATATCCAAAAAGAAATAGTAAGCAGTTTCAATAAAATAAATAAAAAATCATTAAGTTATCCCAACTCACTAATTTACATGAACATACGTTCGTTAAGACTAAATTTCGTATCTTTTCTTGCATCCATAGAAAGCATAATAAACAAAATTAAATTTATTGTATTGGTAGAAACAAATATTAATGATAGCGAGAACAATTTTGTAATATAAAACGTTTTAATTCCATATTTCTCAACAGAGAAGGGAGAGGTGGGGGTGTTGCTGTGTATATTGCAGAACATATACATATTATTTACATATCCAACAACACAAACTCCTTTGAAATCGTACAAATAAATGTAAATATAACAAACGAAAAAACTTTCTCTCTTTTATCCGTTTACCGTCCCCCTCACTTAAGCGACCCGATGTTTATCAACGAACTTGATACGGTGATAAACAATATAAATAAAAAGCAAGAAATATTACTTGTGGGAGATGTAAATATTGATATATCCAAAAATAATGCAACAACAACAATATATTTAAATATGTTAAGCAGTAATGGTCTGCAATTTTTGGTCAGTGAGAATACCCGTGAAGATTTAAAGAGAAATACGGCAACATGCATTGATCATCTCTTTTTAAAATCAATAAAAACAACAACAACAACAACTGCAATTATAACAAGTAGTATATCTGATCACTACTCACTTTTTTTTTGCTGTTTATGAAAAAACAAATGACCAGAGAATGGAAAACATAAATATCACACAGGGGCCGCAACTAAACAATCACTAAATAAATAAACAAATTCAAGAAACAAATTGGAATATGATGATTAACCAAACAACAAACACAGATAACTAATACAATAATATAAAAAAAAGATTCGATTATATATATAAAAATTCAGTTCAAAAAAGAAAGCAAACCAAAAAAAGATCGGCAAATCCATGGATTAGTGAAAAGATTATTAAATATTGTGACATACGGGATAAACTTTTTAAAAAATGGCGAAAAAATCGCAATAACAGTTTATATGAAAATGAACTCAAAACTTTTAGAAACTTTTTAAATAGAAAATTAATTTTTGAAAAAAATAAGTATTTTAAAAATAAATTTATAGAAAACAGATATAACATGCGGGAAACGTGGCAAATAATTAATGAAATAATTGGTAAAAAATCAAATAACATTGATAGTTTAATAATGCGAAGTTTTAGAAACGAAGATCTAAGCACCGTTTTAGATAAATTTACATCAAATTTTAGTGGCAATGTAAAAAACCTATTACACAACTGTAATATCACAACAATTGAAAATAACGAAAACACGTTACAAAATACCATATACGTTGAACAGACAAACGAGCAAAAAAATTTCTGCATATTAAATTATCTCAATGAAAGAAAAGGACCAGGTATAGGCAAAATTAGACCGAAAGATATTAAAATAAATGCTGCTTACCTAACACTTATTTTGACAAAACTCATAAATTTAAGCATTGAAAACGCCACAGTTCCAGAATTGTTAAGAACCTCTATAGTTAGGCCACTTTATAAGAGCGGAACACAGTCAGATATAAACAACTATAGACCAATTGCTATTCTTCCTGTCATTGAAAAAGTTCTTGAAGAAATTTTGGTTAGAAGGCTTAGCGATTTTTTACGGAAATACAAAGTAATACACAGGAATCAGTACGGCTTCCAAAAAGGTAAGAATATTAACCAGCTATTATGAAATTTCTCTAATTATGTGAACGGATGCCTAAGTAAACATATGCACGTATTGGCGCTGTTTATAGACTTCAGTAAAGCATTCGACTCTCTTTCCCACAACAATATTATTTGTGTGTTAGAAAGAAATGACATAAGAGGCAGAATCCTGAATTGGTTTAAATGTTATTTAGAATGTAGAAAATACTGCGTTAAAATAAACAACAGAATCAGCAACGAAATTACTTATGACTGTGGAGTGGCACAAGGGTCTAAGTTGGGGCCAATTTTATACATAATATATGCAAACGACATGGTGAGGTTCCTAAAAGAATGCGAAACTTTTGCGTACGCAGATGATACTGCTATTATTGTGGCAGATACTAATATTTCAAATGCTACAGCAAAAATGCAAAATAAACTGGATATAGCAACAAAGTGGTGTCACGACAACGGACTAATAATCAATGCCCAGCGTCAACAACAACTTCAACAACAGCTTCAACAACAATGTCAACAACAGCTTCAACAACAACGTCAACAATATCAACAACAACGTTATGAACAGGGAAACCACAAATATGCAATTGCATGTTTTTTCTTGTCTTATATAACAATGCGGAATTAAGATATTTATCCGTTTCAGAACTTTTTATGATTTCTGGCATCGATTTGTTAGTGCATATTTTTGCATATTTTACCCTTTAAAGCATTTTTTGCATATTTCAATCTAACACGCATATTTTGAGCATTTTTTGATTTTTTTAGAGCATATTTGGTGTTTTTAGGTCATATTTTGGTACTTTGAAAAAAATTTTATTTTAATATTTAAAAAAAATTTTTAGTAAAAATTTATTTTTTCCGTCAAAATTTAGTTTTGTAGTGAAAGAAACAGTAATATGGGGAAGCAAATATTTTGCTACCATTATGAAGTTAGACTTTAAAAAAGGCCATTGTGTATGTTCTGGCTTCCGAATCGATTTCACATGTTTTCTTGTGAGTTCTGATGTTAAAACACATGCTACACGTGTTTAAGTTGAAATTTAGACTATACTAACTATTAGCATGTGTTCCAACATCCAAATTTAGAAGAAGAAAAAATTTAAAATTAACGATTTACAATTTTTAATTTTCATTCACTTGTAAACAGTCTTGTGAAAGAAAAACAAAACAAGAAAATTAAAAAATTTTAATTCATCCATATCTAACTTTTTTCTGCTAAATTTTAATACTGGTACAGATACTATTGATTTTTATATTCAAAATTTCAACTTAAACAGGTGTAACATGTGTTTTAACATCCTCACTGGACTTTAATTTCAATAAAAACTTTGTTTGGTAATTGTGATGAACGCTGCCCCGATTACATCAGTTGACGTTGAAAGAGAACATTTTCAATGTACCTATAAAAGTTTATTTATATGTGACCGTCGTCGATTTTTGATTAAAAAGATAAGTGAATAGTTTTTGTTTATTGCAATAACAATAATAAATAAACAGCTTATCTTATTCTTCAAAATACAGTTCCAAAGTTTTAAATCTGATATCGTGATCGCTTTTGAAGTAAAAGTTAAATTTTTGTTCTAATTAACACTATGCAAGTCTTATTGCTAAGCTGATTAAATTGCTATGAGAGAGAGACGGACAGAATAGAAACGGTTCTATTCCCCTCGTCTCTCTTTCCCACTTAATCAGCTTATCAATAAGACTGGCATAGTGTAAATGAGGACTAATTAATTTTTTTATTGTTTCCTTCTGTTTATTTTATTTTTGTCTTATTCTATATGCAAAATTTTATTGAATTGCTGAATTAAAATTAGATTTTCATTTCCAAATAATTCAATTTACGTTATTTTTAAGAGCATATGTTTTGAGTTTTTAGTGCATATTTCGAAGTTTTTAGTGCATATTGAATGCGCATAAAACACTTTTTTTGGAGCATATTTCTGGTTTCCCTGGTTATGAACAACAACAATTTTAACTTGAACAATAACATTCACAACAACAACAACGTTACAAACTACAACACCAACAATATTGCCAAAAACTTGCAGATTTTGAATGTTAAGAACATATATTACACAGCGATAATAAAATAATTTTTCAACGACAATAGATTTTTGCAGCCAATTGACCACACTTACAACACCAGGAGACGTGCGGAAGGCAGATTTAAAATTGTTGTTGTTTGTTGTTGTTATTGTTGTTGTGAATGTTATTGTTCAAGTTAAAATTGTTGTTGTTCATAACGTTGTTGTTGATATTGTTGACGTTGTTGTTGAAGCTGTTGTTGACATTGTTGTTGAAGCTGTTGTTGAAGTTGTTGTTGACGCTGTAGTTCATATTGTTGGTGTTGACGTTGGTGCTTACATATGTTATTACTAATGTTGTTTATGTTGATTACGTTGATTACTCTTCTGTTGAAGCTGTTGTAGCTGTTATTATTATTGTTGTGAATGTTATTATTCAAGTTCAAGTTGCTGTTGTTCATAACGTTGTTGTTCATATTATTGTCGTTGTTGTTAACGCTGTAGTTCATGTTGTTGGTGTTGATGTTATTGTTGGTATTGCTGATGATGTTGACTCGTCTGTTGAATCTGTTGTATCTGTTTGTGTCCATGTTGTTGTTGGTGTTGTTTGTGTTGACATTGTTGTTGTTCTTTCTTTGTGTTATTGTGTTGTTAATTACGTTGGCCTTTTTCCACAGGATTTTCAATATACGATTTTGTGTTTTTTGTAATGTACTGCTATTTTTTACGCTTCCCCACGCTGTTATGCCATGCCGAAGGTACGACTCTGTTAGGGAAAAGTATGCTTGTCGTAGAACACTATATGGTGCACAATTACTTAAATGGTAAATCATATAAGAAGTTTTTCTGAGTTTTTTTTTGTAAATTTTCAATGTGTCTTTTCCACTTAAACTTACTATCTACGTATACGCCAAGATATTTATAACTATCGACTTTCTCTATAATTGTTGAACATATATCATTATAGCCTATTCTGTTTGTTGCTTTGGCATGCAGACAATCAGTACTATGAAATGTTAAATTTATTCGTACATTAGGTAGATGACGCGGCTTGATATGCATGATTTTTGTTTTCTGGGCATTGATTATTAGTCCGTTGTCGTGACACCACTTTGTTGCTATATCCAGTTTATTTTGCATTTTTGCTGTAGCATTTGAAATATTAGTATCTGCGACAATAATAGCAGTATCATCTGCGTACGCAAAAGTTTCGCATTCTTTTAGGAACCTCAGCATGTCGTTTGCATATATTATGTATAAAATTGGCCCCAACTTAGACCCTTGTGGCACTCCACAGTCATAAGTAATTTCGTTGCTGAGTATGTTGTTTATTTTAACGCAGTATTTTCTACATTCTAAATAACATTTAAACCAATTCAGAATTCTGCCTCTTATGCCATTTCTTTCTAACACACGAATAATATTGTTGTGGGAGAGAGTGCCGAATGCTTTACTGAAGTCTATAAACAGCGCCAATACGTGCATATGTTTACTTAGGCATCCGTTCACATAATTAGAGAAATTTCATAATAGCTGGTTAATATTCTTACCTTTTTGGAAGCCGTACTGATTCCTGTGTATTACTTTGTATTTCCGTAAAAAATCGCTAAGCCTTCTAACCAAAATTTCTTCAAGAACTTTTTCAATGACAGGAAGAATAGCAATTGGTCTATAGTTGTTTATATCTGATTGTGTTCCGCTCTTATAAATTGGCTTAACTATAGACGTTTTTAACAATTCTGGAACTGTGGCGTTTTCAATGCTTAAATTTATGAGTTTTGTCAAAATAGGTGTTAGGTAAGCAGCATTTATTTTAATATCTTTCGGTCTAATTTTGTCTATACCTGGTCCTTTTCTTTCATTGAGAGAATTTAATATGCCGAAAATTTCTTGCTCGTTTGTCTGTTCAACGTACTTATATGGTATTTTGTAACGTGCTTTCATTATTTTCAATTGTTGTGATATTACAGTTGTGTAATAGGTTTTATACATTTCCACTAAAATTTGATGCAAAGTTATCTAAAACGGTGCTTAGATCTTCGTTTCTAAAACTTCGCATTATGAAACTATCAATGTTATTTGATTTTTAACCAATTATTTCATTAATTATTTGCCACGTTTCCCGCATGTTATATCTGTGTTCTATAAGATTATTTTTAAAATACTTATTTATTTCAAAAATTATTTTTCTATTCAAAAAGTTTCTAAAAGTTTTGAATTCATTTTCATATAAACTGTTATTGCGATTTTTTCGCCATTTTTTAAAAAGTTTATACCGTATGTCACAATATTTAATAATCTTTTCACTAATCCATGGATTTGCCGATCTTTTTTTGGTTTGCTTTCTTTTTTGAACTGAATTTTTATATATATAATCAAATCTTTTTTTTTATATTATTGTATAAGTTATCTGTGTTTGTTGTTTGGGTAATCATCATATTCCAATTTGTTTCTTGAATTTGTTTATTTATTTTGTGATTGTTTAGTTGCGGCCCCTGTGTCGTATTTATGTTTTCCATTCTCTGGTCATTTGTTTTTTCATAAACAGCGCAAAAAAGTGAGTAGTGATCAGATACTTGTTACTACTTGTTATAATTGCAGTACATGCATTTGTTGTTGTTTTTATTGATTTTAAAAAGAGATGATCAATACATGTTGCCGTATTTCTCTTTAAATCTTCACGGGTACTCTCACTGACCAAACATTGCAGACCATTACTGCTTAACATATTTAAATATATTGTTGTTGTTGCATTATTTTTGGAAATATCAATATTTACATCTCCCACAAGTAATATTTCTTGCTTTTTATTTATATTGTTTATCACCGTATCAAGTTCGCTTATAAACATCGGGACGCTTAAGTGAGGGGGACGGTAAACAGATAAAAGAGAGAACGTTTTTTCGTTTGTTATATTTACATTTATTTGTACGATTTCAAAGGAGTTTGTGTTGTTGGATATGTAATTAAAATGTATATGTTCTGCAATATACACAGCAACACCCCCACCTCTCCCTTCTCTATTGAAAAATATGGAATTAAAACCTTTTATATTATAAAAATTGTTCTCGCTATCATTAATATTTGTTTCCACCAATACAATGAGTTTAATTTTGTTTATTATACTTTCTATGGATGCAAGAAAAGATACGAAATTTAGTCTTAACGAACGTATGTTCATGTAAATTAGTGAGTTGGGATAACTTAATGATCTTTTATTTATTTTATTGAAACTGCTTACTATTTCTTTTTGGATATTATTTAGCATTTGTAAATATTTTATTTTTATACAAAATAAAGTGAAGAAAAATAAATGTGTAGGAAAAAATTTTTATGTGGTAAGAGTTGTTGTTCTTTATATTTTAAATTGTGTTTGTTATATTTTCAATGTCAGCGGAATTATTGATGACACAAAGTGGTGAGTTTTCGGCCTTACGTGCAAAAATATTACCATTACGCACCCAGACAAACTTCCAGTTGGCTTCTTTTGCTTTTGTTTTAGCCAACCATAACAGTCTTCGATTATTAAATGTTAATTCATCATTAACGTATATAAAACTAGCTGGTCTGTTGCTATCATTGTGCCCATCGTTGTTAATTATGTTACTGTCTACTCTATGTCTTTTTATTTTACTCATTATTTCCGATTTTTTAGATAGTGTAGAGAACTCAACAATTATTTTGCCCTTTTTTGTTGTTCTTTACGCGGTATGCTCTATTTATATCTCTTTCATCCAATTCAATATTAAGAGATGAAGCGATTTTCTGAACTACTTCTGTTGCTGAGACCTCCTGGTTTGTAACATTCTTAAACTCTATATTTTTGTTTATCATTTGCTGTTCAAGCTTGTTAATACGCGTTTCCATTGTGTTTATTTGTGTGTCTCGCTGCTTATCTTTCTCGTTAAGTTCTTTTACTTGGGCCACCAGCGTTGTGATCGCTGTAGAAATTGATATGAGCGAATTTTTGATCTCTTCTTTTATCTGCGTATTAGATGCTTCTAAGCTATCAGCGAGTTGTTGTACCGTTCTCTTTATATCTTTTAAGTCCGACTTCAGTTCAGTGACGTCCGATTGGACAGAGCGTAATTTGCTGTTGACTGAGGTCAGTGACACAGATTCCTTAAATTTTTTGCTGTTGTCACCTTCTGCCTTTTCTTCTTCATCATCGGTTCGCACTTGTTTTTTGTTGGTACACTCTTCAAAAACAACAGCTTAATACAATGTATTGGGAGATTTAACTCGAGGTTTACATATATGACATTTCCAAGAGTTTTTTCTTTCACTGCACATAGTTCCGTAGCTGCTTTCAGACAAGGGGGAGCAGGTTGAAAAATGATAATTTGAATTGCAGTTAAAACACTTCACATAATTTAGTGTTGTAATTTCTTTTTTACATTGATTGCATATAATTTTTTGGCACATTTTGTTTTTGTTTTTTCTCTCTAAATTTTTGTATGTTTTATTTTCTTTATTTTGAAAGAGTTGGTGTTCTTAGTACACTTGCACTTGGGATTTAACGTTTTGGTTGTTTTTGTTTTTGTAATACTTGTTTTATACTGATTTTGTATCAGTGAAAAAGAAAAACACTTTTATTAGATACAATATTTAATATTGATATTATATTTATTCACAGCCAGATTTTGGTGATTTTTTTGTATTTTGTGATATATTTTGTTCAAATTTTGTATGAGTTTTTTTAATTTTTTTACGGAGCACTACTTAACACACAAACGATTGCAATCAGAGCTGGAAACGCATCTATATCTATATATATATCTATATCTATATCTATATCTATATCTATATCTATATCTATATCTATATCTATATCTATATCTATATCTATATCTATATCTATATCTATATCTGTATCTATATCTATATCTATATCTATATCTATATCTATATCTATATCTATATCTATATCTATATCTATATCTATATCTATATCTATATCTATATCTATATCTATATCTATATCTATATCTATATCTATATCTATATCTATATCTATATCTATATCTATATCTATATCTATATCTATATCTATATCTATATCTATATCTATATCTATATCTATATCTATATCTATATCTATATCTATATCTATATCTATATCTATATCTATATCTATATCTATATCTATATCTATATCTATATCTATATCTATATCTATATCTATATCTATATCTATATCTATATCTATATCTATATCTATATCTATATCTATATCTATATCTATATCTATATCTATATCTATATCTATATCTATATCTATATCTATATCTATATCTATATCTATATCTATATCTATATCTATATCTATATCTATATCTATATCTATATCTATATCTATATCTATATCTATATTTTTAAGTTTATAGATATATATATATATAGATATATCTATATCTATATCTATATCTATATCTATATCTATATCTATATCTATAAGTGACGTTCTATTAAGCTCTATGCTTTTAGACGGGAACGAAAATAAACCGTTTTGCTTGTGGTCAATTTCAATTCTAATTTATTTTCAATCCAAAAATTCTTAAACTAGTTGCACAATACAATAATTATTTGCAAGCACATAAATAACAAAAGAGAAATCAAATTACAATTCAAATAGTTGTTCTTAAAGTATATTACAAACATTAAGTTCATTATGCTGCAACAGCAATGAGGTGTCTTGTTGCGTCTGGGAAATTAGTCTTGACAGGAAACAACAAGTGTTCATTTTATTATTAATTTAAACATTTTTGCAAATCAGCAGATTTGGTTAATATAATATATTAAAGTTTTAATAAGGTAAAAAAAGAACTATGGGAATAAACTTTCCATGTTACTTCTCCCCCCTTCAAGAACATTCGCGTCCTCGCGAATACCTTGACCGTTTACATCATATTTCTTTTTGTAACATTGAAATACTATAGATAAAATCAATATAATTATTACAATCATTAATATTACGTAAGTAATGCTGCTTCCAGTTTTAATTCTATGCAAGCTTAATTTTAAATCGCTTAAATTAGTACTAGGTAATTGTATTAATGTCTTATTAATTATGTCATTGACATATGGTACATATAAAATATTACTATAATCATCGAGAGATTCAAATACAATTTCATTAATGTTAATTTTACAGTTTGAGAAGAAAATTAAATTATGATTTTTTACTTTGAGTTCTAGATTGTTACAAGTTTGTTTGATAATTGTTTCATCAATGTTTTTTGTTACAATAAAACTAGGTTCAATAAAATTTATTTCCTTTTTAGTATTTGTTATAAATTCACATTCAGTTTCGTTCTTATTAAGTAGATTTCTGATACACTTGTTTTCCAAGTATTTAATTTTTGAGCCTTTTATTTCATACAACAAATCATCAACATTTGTAAGTTGTTTAGTCATGTCAAAATTTAGTTCAGTATGGTTGACCATCGTCGGAAAGGGAACCACTTTTAAAATGGGATAAGTTTTCATTGCGGTTGGAATTTGTGTTATGAAATACAATACATCTTCCTGTTGCCATAGAGAAGTTTTAATGAATTCAAATTGATTTGTGTTTAATTCTGAAATTTTATCTGGGTCTATTAATTTTGGATTCAGGATACCCTGTTTACTCAGCACTAGTCCCAGCTGAATGTCTTTCAAATGTTCATAATAACTTTTTACGTTGTCCAAAAACTGTCTGATACCACCTTCCTAACAATTTGATTTTGTAGTACATTAGTGGCGTTCTTCAGGCCCTGAACAAGTTTAGTTTCGTCATTTATATGCGATAAAATATTGTTAATATCATCCTGCGTGAGTGTGTTATCTTCTATTGTTTTCAACCTGTTCTGAATTTTTATTCCACTGCCCACAGCATTAAAAAGTCCGCGTTTGTGTCTAATATTGAATAATTTCCTTTCTGCGTCAGCTATTTTCAAATATCTTCTAATCATTGTTGTTTGTAAAAATGGGTTATCAAGATATTCCTTTTCCAATAACTCGTATGCTAATTGAATTTCTGTTTTATTTATTTTTAATATAAGTTCATTATACTTATCAGGTAAATCTATTGTTCCCCTCTGAAGCGTTACATATCCTCGGTCATTGTTTATTTCCTGAATCTGTATGGTCTGAGTCGCTACTGTCATCGTTAGTAAGAGGCATATCAAGGTTGTTAGCATCATCTTGGATATTTTGATTCCTGGAATAGTAATCACTATGAGAATATTTTTTCTTTTTGAAATGTGTTTTATATTTTTTTATATTTCTACTTTTAAGTTTAACAATATAATGCTCATCACCTTCCCTACGTAATACCTGTGCTTTCTTAAATGGATTTGCTTTTTTATCTAATCTTTTCCTCGAATTTTCCGCATTCAAAAACCGTGTATCTAATTCATAATCCTTTCTATTCCTGTTTAAGTTATTTATTCTCTTTTCTTTTATGGCTTGTACATCTTTTTTAGGAGCTTCCTTGTTGAAAAAAATTTGGTATGGAATTTCGCCAGTGGTTGAGTGTTTTATGATGTGGTTATAAGTGAAAACCGTTTGTTCAATCGCTAATTGCTTTAGTTCCTGATCATTGCCTGTATTAATAATTCTTAATTTTTCATTCAAACTTTTATGAAATCTTTCGATGTCTGCTATTCCTGTTTTCCCTGTTGTGATTTCGAGTTCTATGTTTAAATTTTTGTACCATTCCTGCAAATTTACATTAACTAATCCCGCATCTTGATCCGTTTTTATTGCCCTCGGAGGACCCATGGTATTAAATATTTTTAGCAATGCTCTTTTTGCTTCAACCCAATTGGTGTGATTTAGATTCTCTACCATAGAATATTTAGAAAAAATATCTATACAGGTGAGGTATGAAGAATTTTCCCACCTCCAAATATCAATAATATATTTATCACGAATATAGTATGTAGGAGGTGTGACTTTGAAAGGCATTTTTGTGATTCTGTGATCAAATTTACACTCATTGCATAAATCGCAATTATTTATTATATTCGATATTTCTGTGACATAGTTGGGATAGTAGTATTTATTTCTAAACTCCGCTTGTATCTTCTCTATTCCTTGATGTAATCCTTTTAAATGTATTGTTAAAATAATTTCTTTAAATTTGTCATAAGATGTTATATCTTCCAACAACTTTGTAGTTCTCAAAATACGATTTTTCCTTGTTTGGCTTACTAGATTTGCATAAACAGACTGAAATAGTATGAAATCATTATCGTTTTCAAAATATATTGCTGCTGTAATACCAGCAAGTTTGTTCAAAATAAAATCTTTTGCAAACTCTTGCGTCATCTCGTTGTAGTCCACAAATGTTCTAGTATTTTTAAATATGATTTTTAGGGTTTCCTTTTGCATAGGGGCTCGCCTAAATAAAAATTGTCTCCGGAAAACGTTCAATGGTCTCTCCGTTATAGAAATAAATCCTGAATTATCTTCCTCAGCTGAGTGTATTGTTGCTACATTAGAGGGTACATCGTTCATATAACATTCACTATTATTTATTCGTGATAAGGCATCGGCCACACGATTTTCCTTTCCCGGAATGTATTTCACATCGAAGTCAAACTCGTTTAATTTTATCTTCCATCGCTGCAACTTTGCATTAGGCTCCTTTAAATTATGCAACCATTGCAAGGGTTTGTGGTCACTATTAATTATAAATTTTCTACCATATAGGTAGGGCCGAAAATATTTAGTTGCCCAAACGATCGCTAAAAGTTCTTTTTCTGTAGTGGAATAGTTAATCTCATGTTCATTGAGAGTTCTACTCGCAAAACAGATGGGATGGCTCCCTTGGCTAAGGACCGCTCCTAGAGCTACATTTGAAGCATCAGTGGTAAGGGTGAATGTTTTAGTAAAATCTGGACTTTTCAATATTGGATCACTTGTTATAAGAAGTTTTATTGTTTCGAAAGCTTTAACATATTCGCTGTCATTGCAATCAACTTTGTTACCTTTTTTCAAACAAGCGGTTAAAGGTTTGCATATCTTTGCAAAATCCCTTATAAATTTTCTGTAGAAACCAGCAAGTCCCAAAAATTGTTTAATTTGTTTTTCATTTTTCGGAATTGGAAAATTTTTAATTGCTTCAATCTTCTTCGGGTTCGGTTTTATACCCTTTGGGGTGACAATATGTCCCAAAAATTCTGCCTCTGTTTTCATGAATTCGCATTTGTGTATTTGTAACTTTAAATTTGCATCCTTCAATCGTTTGAAAACTTTGTCCAATGAAATTATGTGTTCTTGCAATGAGGTACCAAAGACGATAATATCATCCAGGTATACCAGACAATGAGTGCCTACCAAATCGCTCAGTACAGAATTCATCAGCCGCTGAAAAGTAGCGGGTGCGTTTTTTAAACCCATAGGCATTCTGAGAAATTCATAGTGGCCATCTTGTGTAGAAAAAGCGGTCTTTGCACGACTTGCCTCATCGATTTCCACTTGATGGAACCCCTTCGCCAAGTCAAGGGTAGAAAAATAAAGACAGCGACCCAATTTATCAAAAATTTCATCCATGTTGGGAATAGGAAAAGGATCATCAATAGTTATGTCGTTCAACCTACGATAATCTACAACTATTCTCCATTTAGTTTCTCCTGAGGCGTCCATTTTCTTTGGTACGACCCATAATGGAGCAGAGTAAGGGGATTGACTGTGTCTTATTATATTTTGCTCAAGCATTTCTTTAATTTGCCTATTGACTTCTGCCTTATGAACTTGTGGATAACGATATGATTTCACATAAATTGGACTTTCATGTTTTGTTACGATTTTGTGTTGAATCGCATTAGTAAATGTCAATTTATCGTTGTCTGAATGGAAAAGTGATTTGTATTTGTTTAAAAGTTTTCCCAATTGGGTTTTCTCTTCTTTGTTTAAATGATCGGTTCTAAACTTATCGTCAAGTTGTTCCGCTTCTAATTTATTTATGCCAAAATTTCTTATTAAATTATTATATTCATCTAGATCATCATTCAAAAATTTATAGATTCTTTCATTAAGTTTTACAGTTTGTTTTCCTAAATCAATTATCGCATTCAACCTTTCTAAAATATCGTAGCCCATCAACCCATCATAATTATTTGAAAAATCATGGACATAGAATTCTAATTGCTTTTCATATTTCTCATCAAATATCTCTTGTTTAATATCTAATACTATCTTTCCTGCAACAGTGGATACAGTTACTGGTGTAACTATTTTAATTTCATTTTTCAATATTCCAGGCCTAATCAAGCTTACGGAAGAACCTGTATCTATCAAAAACTTATAAAATGTATTATCAATTTTTAATTCTATATTTGGTAATTTCCCGAGGCCCTTGCATGAAAATTTTCGGGGTCAACTTCCATAGGCAACGGAGCCCCATATCGTCTAATTCTCGATTGATTTGAGTCATACTCTCTTTGCCTCTTTGGGTTTCGACAGTCATGGTTATATTGAGAATAATTTAAATTAGAGCAGTTTGGATTATTTTGTGGATGGTTAACTGATCGAACGTTTGAATTGTAGTTGTGAGTATGTTGCTGTGGAATAAAGTTATGTTGGTAATTTGAAGGGTGGTTGTTTCCTAAAAATTTATCGGTATAAGAATTTGCTTGAAAGTGTCTCGTTTGTCGAAAATTGGAATTATATTGTGAGTAATTTTTTGGATGAAAGGTATTGTTACTATAATTTTTATTCCTACTGTATTCTATTTGTGGTAAAGGTTCCAGTTCCCCGTTTTCTGCTAAAATCTTAATTGCAGTTTTTAAGTCATTAGCTAAATTTGCGTTTATCAATGCTGTTAGATGGTTTGGTAGTTCCCTTTTCAATTGGATCAAACATGCTTGACTCAATTCCGTACTCAAAAAATTCCTAGTGGAGATATCCTCGGCTTTTAATTTTATTGCGTCTTTAATTCGACACATTTCATTGTTCAGTTTATTACAAAATTCTTTTATATTATTTTTTCTTAACTTAATATTACTTATTTCTAAGATAAGCCTGCTAACAGGCGTTCGCTCACCAAATTCCTCGATAAGAAGTTTCTTCAGGGAGTTCCAATCCGATGGTTGTTCTCTTCTTAAAATGTTCAACGCTGCTCCCCTTAGTTGTGTTGTAACGGCGTTGAAATAAAATCTGCGCTCTTCTATTGACATAGATGGTTCTGTTGGGATGATTGTCGAAATACTGTCTACAAATAGCGACAGGTAGTTTCGGTCTCCATCGAAAGGTTGTAACAGTTTTATGTTTTGCAGGAATAAGTCCCTTCTGTCCTTTGCTGCCTCCATTGCTGGTAGTGATCTTCTATTGGTTTTTTCTTTCTCTAGTCTAATGTTTTTTATTTTGTTGGCCAAGTCTTCTACTTCAGCCATAAATGGTTATTGCTTGAACATATGTATTTTTTTTTGTGGTTTTTATTATTATTTTTTTTATTGATTATGAAAAATTTTAAATATTTGTTTCTTTGTTTTATATGTTTTAGCACTCAAAATTTATTTATTCAATAATTCGTTTGTTTTAAACAAAAATTTCTTTTAATTTTGTTTTTTTTTTCAGCACTATAGTTCTATTATTTATGTTACTATATTTTTGGTTTGCTGTAACCGACTGCGCCAGTGACGTTCTATTAAGCTCTATGCTTTTAGACGGGAACGAAAATAAACCGTTTTGCTTGTGGTCAATTTCAATTCTAATTTATTTTCAATCCAAAAATTCTTAAACTAGTTGCACAATACAATAATTATTTGCAAGCACATAAATAACAAAAGAGAAATCAAATTACAATTCAAATAGTTGTTCTTAAAGTATATTACAAACATTAAGTTCATTATGCTGCAACAGCAATGAGGTGTCTTGTTGCGTCTGGGAAATTAGTTTTGACAGGAAACAACAAGTGTTCATTTTATTATTAATTTAAACATTTTTGCAAATCAGCAGATTTGGTTAATATAATATATTAAAGTTTTAATAAGGTAAAAAAAGAACTATGGGAATAAACTTTCCATGTTACTTATATCTATATCTATATCTATATCTATATCTATATCTATAACTATATCTATATCTATATCTATATCTATATCTATATCTATATCTATATCTATATCTATATCTATATCTATATCTATATCTATATCTATATCTATATCTATATCTATATCTATATCTATATCTATATCTATATCTATATCTATATCTATATCTATATCTATATCTATATCTATATCTATATCTATATCTATATCTATATCTATATCTATATCTATATCTATATCTATATCTATATCTATATCTATATCTATATCTATATCTATATCTATATCTATATCTATATCTATATCTATATCTATATCTATATCTATATCTATATCTATATCTATATCTATATCTATATCTATATCTATATCTATATCTATATCTATATCTATATCTATGTATATCTATATCTATATCTATATCTATATCTATATCAATATCTATATCTATAGAAGAACAACGCCAAAAACTGAACAAATCGCGAAAACCAAAAAAAATAAAAACACCTATATGAAAAAAACGCCAATATTAAAAAAATCGCCAAAATTAAAAAAACTTCAAAACCAAAAAAAAAATCGCCAAGACGAGAAAAAAAGTGCCAAAACTCAAGCAACTTCTTTCACGTGTTTCTTGTGCGTTCGATCCAGATGCAGTCGGCACTGTCGGCTTAACGCTGACTGGCACATCCTCGAGCACTATAGTATTATTTTGTGTAGTTGGCACGGCTGGTATTTCTCCAGCTGGCTCACCTTTCTTTTTCTGTTTAGGTGTAGCTGGCAATACCGAGGGTTTCCCGGTTGGCACACCCAGACTTGTTTTGGCTGATTTCTCAGCACTTAATTTGGCTGCAGCAGATGTGCTTGGACTGAAGTCCAAGGACGTGCTGCAACGTTCCTAGAGCTCCTAGCTGAGCTCAGGAAATCAAATAACCAAAACTACATTATTTTTATTCAAAACTAAAAATAATAACAGTTTACATTAGAAAGAAATAGTGTGGCATAAAATTTATAAAAATAAAAAATATAGCTCCAGACCTGGAAAACTTAAACTTTTTCTGGTATATAAAAATAATTAAACAAAACTAATTATTTCTTTGGTAATTAATTACATATATTTGAACATTTTAGAAAGAAATAAGTAAGTATTAAGAATTAGAAAAATTTAAATTATAGTTCCAGGGTTAAAGAAAATATATAAAAATATAACCAAAAACAATTTTTTTAATTAAACATATTTCATGTTTTAGGAAGAAGACTATTTTCTCAGTAACCGAAAGAGCTACGGACCTGAAATTTGGAAAGAGTATGTAGAACTTTAGTCACTAGAACAACAGATATATGAAAGTTAAAAATTAAAGGGTGTTCAAAAACGAGCAACGAAAAATGTTAAAACGTCATGTTATATACATACATACAATTGTATGTATAAAGACACCTGAAATTTTTACAATTACTATATTTTTATGCAGACTACAATAATTAACAATAAAATTTATAAAAATTAAAACTAAAGGGTGTTCTATCAGCTTATGTAATTTGGACTGTGTAAGTTTGACAACTTGCTGTATCTTAGAAACCGTATTAAGCAAAGTCTTGAAATTTAAGATAAGAATTTTGTGACTTTGTGGTTTTGGCGCATTTTTCGCGTTTTGGCGATTTTTTTCGGTTTTTGCCTTTTTTTCATTTTGGCGATTTTTGCATTTTGGCGATTTTGTCGAATTTGGCGATTTATTTTAGCGCTAAAATTTTTCTTTTAATTTTGGCGATTTTTTAAAATTTTTGGCAATTTTTTCGGGTTTGGCGATTTTTTTCGGTTTGCCGATTTTATATGTTTCGAATTTTTCATTTTTACCGTTTTTGAAAATTTCAAATGTTTACCTTCTACGGTTTCCAAGATATAGCAAGTTGACAAAATAACATAGTCGAAATTGCATTAACTAATGGACCACCCTTTAATTTAAATTTTTTAATATTTTAATGTTCTCTTTGTACCTTCATAGTGAATAGTCGATTAGCGGAATTTTTCTTACATTCTTATTAAACAAACAAAAAATTATACAAAAAAATATTCGTAGTGCATATTATTCGTAATAGGTACATACTGACTTTAATAAATAAGCCTTATTGCTTTGATAATATTTTTACATAGTGGAAATAACAAAAACAAAAAAAAAACGAAAACAAAAAAAACTCAAACAGTGACATTGAGGAATACTCTATACGAGTAACTCAAAAACAAATAAACAATCATTAATTACAAAAACAAACAAAAACCGTAAGCAAAAAAAAAAACACAAAAGTGCCCTTGAGGAATACTCTATATGTGTACCTCAAATACAAAAAATTATGAAGTGAGTTCTAACGGCAGAAATGCCTATTTTACTGTGAGTTCTGAAGCTCTCAATGAAAATAATACAAATAATAAATCTAATGAAAGTATTTTTTTAACGACAAATCCAATTTTTCGTCAGCGATCAACTTCGCTTTGTCCAATGCCAAATAGTGATTCATTAACATTACACTTGCCTAGTACTAATTCATATAAGTCAGTAATATCATCTCCTTCGGGCTCATGTTCATCACTTGGTTAAGTTATTACTAGAGATAAAAGTAGCTCAAAACCCAAGGTACAAGTCGGAATGGTCAGATACAGGGTGGCCCAGAAAGACCGAAGTGGTGTAAATTCCTTATAACTTTTTATTTAAGACATATTTTTTTAATTTTTTGTTTTTTAAATACAGTAAATTTATAGGGAATATTTTTAGATTAGTTGTTAAAAATGATATCCCGCAAGTGGAGGCCATTTTCTGCTTCGCACAAATGATCTCTTTTCAACACATTTTCCATGACCTTTCGCAAAACTTCCGGTGTTATGTTGTTAATTTCGTCTGGAATATTGGTTTTTAATTCCTCAATAGTCCTAGGCTTATTAACATAAACTTTCCCTTTTAAATAACTCCAAAGGAAACAGTCTGGAGCGGTTAAATCCGGGGAACGCGGAGGCCAATTAAAATTGCTTCTACGCGAATTTATTCTTTCCCCAAAGATGTCGCGTAAAATAGCCATTGTGGCCCTCGGAGTGTGCGCTGTGGCTCCATCCTGTTGGAACCATATTTGCGGATGGTATTCCCTGGCTGGCCTTACAAAATTTTCCAACATGGCCCGATATCGATCACCATTGATGGAAATGGCGACATCTCTTTCATTTTCCAAAAAATATGGACCAATGATCCTTTCTGAAGAAACACCGCACCAAACAGTACACTTAACTGGGTGTAATTGTCGTTGATGAAGTACTCTCGGGTTTTCCTTAGCCCATATCCTAAAGTTTTGCTTGTTAACAAACCCATTTAATTGGAAATGGGCTTCGTCACTCATAAATAAGTTATGAATAATGGAAATGGAAAGAGCACATTTGTGCGAAGCAGAAAATGGCCACCACTTGCGGGATACAATTTTTAATAACTAATCTAAAAATATTCCCTATAAATTTACTGTATTTAAAAAACAAAAAATTAAAAAAATATGTCTTAAATAAAAAGTTATAAGGAATTCACACCACTTCGGTCTTTCTGGGCCACCCTGTACATAACAGTGGTAAAGCGTGGGCGAAGCCCGAATTCTTAAAAAATTTCATCTGCTCCAAAGATGTCTAGGATAATAGCGCTTCATCTACCAATCGTCAAAATCGTTTTTCATTATTGCAAGTCACCGACGACAAGCCCGCTGCATCATCGCAAAAGTCTTTTAAGCCACCACCTATATATGTATTTGAGAGAGAAAAATTCTAACGCCCTAATTAAAAAATTAGTCTCGGCCATTGGTGAAAACGCATTTCATGTTATTCCAATAAAGCGTGGTAACATTGACGAAACTAAAATTGAAATATACGAAGAAAAAAATTTCCGTAAAATAGTGACTGAATTTGAAAAAAATAAAACAAGTTTTTATACGTACCAGCTTAAGAGTGCCAAAGGTATGCAGATCGTATTGAAGGGTATTGACTCTTATGTTAATCCCGAAGAAGTAAAAGATGCACTCATGATACAAGGATTTAAGGTAAAAAATGTTACCAATATAATCAATAGGGAGAAGATCCCCCAGCCTCTATTTCGTGTTGAATTGGAGCCGAATGATATACAGCTGAAAAAAAACGAGACACACCCAATTTATAGCCTAAAATACCTCTTATACCGAAAAATCACAGTTGAAGAGCCACATAAGCGATCAGGTCCCGTACAGTGCCATAATTGCCAAGAATATGGCCACACAAAAACATACTGTAAATTACCCACTGTTTGTATTGTGTGCGGCGAATTACACGGCACTGCTAGTTGCAATAAGCCAAAAGATCAAAGTGATAAAAAATGCAGTAATTGTGGAGGTAATCACACCGCTAACTACAGAGGTTGTCCTGTGTACTCTTTTGTCAAACAGACTATGGTGCAAAAACCCAAATTAGCTCCATCTCAATCAGCAAACGCTTACTCCGCCACTTTTGTGCAAATGAGCCAACCAGTTACTTCCCGTGTATCGTATGCCGATGCTGCTAAAACAAATTCTATTCCCCCACAAAATGTTCCACCTCCAAATAATTCAACGAATGCAAACTCAAGCTTTAACTTTAGTCGCCTTGAAGCTACTATTGACAATTTGGTGCAAACTATAAACAACTTTACAACAAATATGACTAACATGATGCAAGAAATGCTGAGAATGCAGAATACTCTGCTTCAAGCATTAATTAACAAGCCATGAACACGTTAAAAATATGTTTCTGGAACGCAAACGGCATTCGCCAACATAAAAATGAACTTGAGCACTTCCTTACGGAAAAAAATATTGATATAATGTTGGTCTCTGAGACACATTTGACTTCGAGAAGCTTTTTCAAAATAAATGGCTACACTATGTATGATACAAAGGACCCTAGAGGGAGAGCATGCGGTGGATCTGCAATCCTAATTAAGTCAAGACTCAAGCACTATATCCTTGACAACGTTAGTGAAGACTATATGCAAGCTACGAATATTTTTGTAGAAAATTTTTGTTCTAATTTCGTAATATCATCAATTTACTCACCTCCCAGATTTTCAGTTACCGAAGATCAGTATGAGAAGTTCTACAAATCGCTTGGAGCTTGTTTCGTGGCAGCTGGAGACTACAATGCAAAGCATACGTACTGGGGATCGCGCCTTTTAACACATAGAGGTCGAGGTTTGTTTAATACAATTTCAAAAATGGGCTTTTTTAATTTTTTTTCTTTTTTGATTATCACTACTTATGTATTAAATATAACTATTAACAAGTTTATGTCCGACAGTGGTCGGTCCTAATAATTATATTTTAGATTTAAGATTTGAATACTTATTGTTAGTTCATATTTGAAGATACAATAAATAAATAAATGTATTAAAAAAAATATTTTAATGTTTATTGTTGTAGTCTATAGGTTTCTTCATTTACAAAAAATTGTTACGAATTTGTAACAACACCCTTTAATTTTCAATTCTATGTATTTGTTGTTGTAGCGGCCTACATACTCTGTCCAAATTTCAGGTCTGTACCTCTTACGGTTCCTGAGAAAATAGCGTGTGACGGACAGACGGACAACGTATCGAAAACAATAAGGTTCCTTTTTTCACCTATGGTGTACGGAACCCTAAAAAGCACCAAATTAAAAAAATCCAAAACCAGAAAAAATCAGCAAATTGAAAAAAGCACTAAATTGGAAAAAAGTCTGGCACTAAAATAAATCGCCAAAATGAAAAATATTAAAAATGAGAAATTTTTAGATATTTTAATTGAACTGTAGTGAATTTTAATCAGAAATAATTCATAGTTAGGCTCAAGTTCAGTAATTTCAATTCTTATTGAATGAAATATTTTTTATTAATTAATGTGAGTTTCTAAAGAAGAGAAGAAAAATTAAACTTAGACTTTAAGCTGGGGGAAATACCGCTACTTTTCTGTGCAGCCACGCACTTCATCAGCACCCTAGCCTGTCTACTTGGGTAGAGATTCTTATTAATATCAGCTATTTAACTTAAATGTACAATGAACGGAATATGAGAAACGATTGTTGTGTATACAATTGATTTACCTTTGGTAAACACATTTATAAGTATCACTATTAATTTTCTGTTTTTTCCAATTTTTTCATTTTTCTATTTAGGTTAGCACGAAATTATTTTACTCTACCTCAGTATGTTTAACTATTCTTACTTATCTTTTTACGATCATCACATTAATTATTTTCACTTATTCGATGTACCATCGGTACATGCATGTAAGTATTATTGTAGTGGTCTATGTTACTTGTTGTTGCATTCTACAGTTTTTACTTGGATTTCCAGCATTCTGAAACTGTGATGGCCAAGTGAACAGTGATTGCCAAGTGAACATATTTTTGTCACGTGCCCATGATGTATTAAGTGAGAATTTTTTAGATATTTTAATTGAACTGTAGTGAATTTTAATCAGAAATAATTCATAGTTAGGCTCAAGTTCAGTAATTTCAATTCTTATTGAATGAAATATTTTTTATTAATTAATGTGAGTTTCTAAAGAAGAGAAGAAAAATTAAACTTAGACTTTAAGCTGGGGGAAATACCGATACTTTTCTGTGCAGCCACGCACTTCATCAGCACCCTAGTCTATCTACTTGGGTAGAGATTCTTATTAATATCAGCTATTTAAATTAAATGTACAATGAACGGAATATGAGAAACTATTGTTGTGTATACAATTGATTTACCTTTGGTAAACACATTTATAAGTATTACTATTAATTTTCTGTTTTTTCCAATTTTTTCATTTTTCTATTTAGGTTAGCACGAAATATTTAATGTGATGATCGTAAAAAGATAAGTAAGAATAGTTAAACATACTGAGGTAGAGTAAAATAATTTCGTGCTAACCTAAATAGAAAAATGAAAAAATTGGAAAAAGCAGAAAATTAATAGTGATACTTATAAATGTGTTTACCAAAGGTAAATCAATTGTATACACAACAATCGTTTCTCATATTCCGTTCATTGTACATTTAAGTTAAATAGCTGATATTAATAAGAATCTCTACCCAAGTAGATAGACTGGGGTGCTGATGAAGTGCGTGGCTGCTTAAAGTCTAAGTTTAATTTTTCTTCTCTTCTTTAGAAACTCACATTAATTAATAAAAAATATTTCATTCAATAAGAATTGAAATTACTGAACTTGAGCCTAACTATGAATTATTTCTGATTAAAATATTAAAAATATCACCAAAACTAAAAAAAAATCGTTAAAAACAGAAAAATGTCAAAAACAAAAAATCGCTAAAACGAGAAAAAAGCACCAAAATTTAAAAAAATCTCCGAATTGAAAAAACGCCAAATATCTAAAAAATCGCTTAAAAGATCAAAAATCACCAAAACTTTAACAAAGCACGAGAAAAAACGCGGTTTTTTTTGTCGGGTTGGGGACTCCAAACCGACAAAAAACCCAAAATTGAAAAAAATTTAAATGTGTAAATAAATCGCCAAAATGAAAAAAATCGCGAAAAGAAAATATATAATTAATGTGTAGGGCGACCAATTTAATGCACTATAAAATTAAAAATATGCGCATATAATATGCACCATAGAAGTCAAAATATGCACCAAAATAATGAAAATATGCGGAAATAAATAAAAATATGCAACAGATGATTCAGAGATCGAAGTCGACACTTAGTTATCATCGGCGAAACTTTAGATTTAATCGGCGGTAACGGCTGATTTTAATTAAGTGGAAACCTTAGACGGCTATGGCAAGATGTATGTAGACCAAAGCCAGTCAAAATTTCATTTGCAATCCCATGGGCTTGCGCAGTCGACGTCATGGTGACACACGTATACTTCGTACAAAGTATGTCTGATGTTGTGTGTTTGGATGTTTCGCTGCTTTGCCCAGTGAATAAAAAAAAACACACAAGTAAAAGCACTGCAAAATGAACAACAAGCACACATAAAAAGCAGAAAGAACATACACATGCACAAAAGCGCTCAGTCACGTTTGGTGGGCTCTGATGTAGACTACATACATCTTGGGCTATTGCGCTTGGTTTTTACAGCGGCGGCTATTTAGTGAATGACGTCGTTCGTTTTTTTTCAAATGCGATTTCGTTGTGTGTAACGCATATATAAATTGTCAATGGCATTGATACATCAGCTGGTATAATGAATAACATTTAAATATGTACATATGTATGTATATATGTACATATTATGCACGTTGTATCTTGTATCGAATGGCGGTTATTTGAGAGATGATATTAAAGTATTCAGTGCAAGTTTGAGAGAATGGAGGATTTTTTTTAGTATTGTTATAACTGTGAAAAACTTGGAAAATATGCAAATAAATATGCACTTATTACAAAAATATGCACAGAACTTAGTTTTTTGTTAAAATGTGCAAAAACAAATTGATGCCATTTTACAGGAAATCTTATGAAACGCAAAGAAAAGTATTCAGAATAGCTTTTAACGTGTCGACAATAAATATGCATTTGCATTGAAATTGTCGCCCTATTAATGTGTAATATTTAAATAAGAGATGGTAAATTTGAGCTTTCATTACAAAACACCTTGCAGCAAATGGAAATACGATGAATTAAAACAATTCACACATTCCATTTGCAAAAAAGTTTCGTATATAAGGCAGAAATCTACATCAACTGACACCACACAAAGTGGACCAAACACAGAAAAACGCTGATGAAGGTTTAGTGACCTTCGAAAACGGCTAGCTGTTCCATTCAACTATGTGTTGTCAGAATATTTACAATTAACTTTGATGTTAATTGTTCATTAATAATTATCACACGTAACTTGGCTTAAAAAGTGATATGAACTTAAGCCCGTTTAAATCATAAATATGGAAACAAATGAAGTTCGAAAAATAATAATTCAAATTAACTAAAAGAAAAATATTACTAATTTAAAAAAAACCCAAAAAAAATTGCAAAAACCTAAAAAAATAGCTTAAACGAGAAAAAAGTACAAAAACTAAAAAAATTCCAAAACCATATTTTAAATAGGCTAAAGTTCATATAGTATTACATGTCTACTGTCCGTACTGAACCCTTCGTGCGCAAGTCAAAGTCGCACTTTATAGCCATTTTACACTTACGCACATCTTTCATCTTTCATCAATTTGCCAAGATGATAACATCTTCCCATAAGAATTATACGATATGATTTTTTTCGTGTGAAATGCAAGTGCATAAGAAAATGTTTAATGTTGTTGAATAGATTTATTTCATTGCACACTTGATGCGATGAAATATTTTAGGGATGACTTTTTGTTTAGCGAGCCTTTATGCACATCCGATGTTATTAAATATGTTAGGTATGACTTTTGGTTTAGCGAACCTTTATGTTTGTCTGTCCGTTTGTCTCTTTAATAATAATTATGTCTATTTCTGTCTCTTAAACCAACTTGAAATAGTCAATAGAAACCTTTTTTGTTTTTTTTAATTATAAGCACGGTCTTTAGTTTAAGACGTCGGCTCCTTATCATTTTACAATTGCTGTTATCAGTACGTTTATTGCTGTTGTCTGGTAAGAAGAAAAGGGAAAAGAGGATTCTTTTGTTATATTTTGGGATGAAAATGTAAAAATTTAAGGAAAATTTTTATTTTAACAAGCCTTTATTTGTTGTTTTTAAATGCTATAAATTTGCTTTTTATTGCTGTTGGCTGTTAGCAGAATAGATAATTCTTTTGTTTTATTTTGGGATGAAAGTATAAAATTGGAATAATTTTATTTTAACAAGCCTTGTATAGCAATTGTATGTTTTTGTGACTCTTAAATGAATTTAATATTATTTATGCACATAACTATACATAAACATATTTTGCATATGTATGTTTAAATGAATATGTCATGCTTGTGAATATCTGCATACAATGTAATTATTTTAAATAAATTATTTAAACCATACGAGGAAGCATTTTTCATTATTATGTAGAAATTAAGTAAGAGTAATTATGAATGTATCAATAAGAATATTAAGAGTTCAAAAATTTATTTTGAGAAAACAAAACTCTCCTGATTAAAAAATTTTTAAGTGTGTCCCAAATAAATTAATATAACTATGACTTAGAGAAACATTACAAACATTGAGGTTGTTGAGGCTTTTAATAAACTGAAAGCAAAATCATAGATATCTGTGAAGGAATTACAACCATCAAGGCCATATAAACTGATAATAATGTTTCGTCATAAGTCCAAATATGGAAATATAATGATTGCAGAAATCGAGGATGGAATGCTATATCTTCCCAAATGCTACAATAGCTTAGAGGATAAAGTAATTGAAGGGGCTGAGGATGAAAAGTTTTCTTTAAACAAAAAAAATAGAAAATTATTCATACACATTAGATTTGGCGGAGGTACTTCCTGACGACTATTAAAGATAATGAAGGCTTCTACATTCCAAACTCACAACCCTTTTTTACTTCGGAAGGAGGCAAAATTCCGAAACTGTATTAAAATATTATGATTATGGTTGAAATAAAAAAGTTTTATTTTGTAAAACGCAATGTTGTCAAATTTCTTTAAAAAAAATTTTTTTTAAAATTTTTGAATTTTTTCCCCTGTGTTTGTTGTCAAAAATTACATTTTTCAATTTTTCCAACGAGGAAAAAAACTGAAATGAATACCTTTACTATTTTAATATTTGTTAAATGAAGTTTTGTCAATGCTTAGCGATGTGTTTTAAAGAACAATATCCGTAAACTTTTTGTGGAAAACTGTATATAAGGCACGAAGATTTTACAAAATTTATTAGTTGCCTTTTGTCCTTGCCTTGGAAAATAACCAGAATGTCCACAAATCCGATTAGTAAATTTCTAAAGGACATTGAAGGGCAGATTTTTATGGATCATCTCCAACTAATTGAGGATTATTTAAATAATAAAAACCAAAAAAAGAGTACAAATTGAAAATTTAATAAAAAAATATTATTTATTATCAAAAAGATTTTTTTTCTTTTTAATACATTTATTTATTTATTGTATCTTCAATTATGAACTAACAATAAGTATTCAAAACTTAAATCTAAAATATAAGTATTAGGCCCGACCACTGTCGGACATAAACTTAGTGATAGTTATAAATAATACATATGTATTGATAATCAAAAATAAAAGAGAAAAAAAAAATATTTTCAAGCAGTCCCATCTGAGCACTTCCTTACGGAAAAAAATATTGATATAATGTTGGTCTCTGAGACTCATTTGACTTCTAGAAGCCTCTTTAAAATGAATGGCTACACTTTATATGACACAAAGGACCCTAGAGGGAGAGCATGCGGTGGATCAGCAATTCTAATAAAGTCAAGACTCAAGCACTATATTCTTGACAACATTTGTGAAGAACATCTACAAGCAACAAATATCTGCATTGAAAATTTTTGTACAAATTTCGTGATATCTTCAATTTACTCTCCTCCCAGATTTTCAATCACTGAGGACCAATACGAGAAGTTCTACAAATCTCTTGGACCTTGTTTCGTTGCAGCTGGCGACTACAATGCTAAGCATACGTTCTGGGGTTCGCGTCTTATTACGCCTAGAGGTAGGGCGTTGTTCAACACAATTTCAAAAATGGGTTTGGATGTTATTTCAAGTGGGGAGCCTACTTACTGGCCTACTGACGTGAGAAAAATTCCGGATGTTATAGATTTCGGCGTCATAAAAAGTATTTCTAGGGAATTAATTCACGTTGAAGCTTCCCTAGATCTGTCGTCTGATCACTCTCCCACGATCGTTACAATCTGTAGTCCACTGAGAAGCGCTTTACCTCAACCATATGTCAAGATGATAAACCGTGTTAATTGGCTGGGATTCAAAAAATATCTTAGTAGTCATTGCACGGAAAATATTACGCTAAGAATACCCAATGATATTGAATCGAACATTGCAAATCTTAACGAGAATATTAAACAAGCTTCTGAACATGCTACTACGTCCCATCCGTATACTGGGTTCAATAAAATTTATTCTACAGACGTTGAACATCTCGTACGTGAAAAAAGAAGAGCTAGAAGGGAATGGCAACAGCACAGATCACCTCAACACAAAATCAGATTTAAAGAGTGCACTAAACGACTCCAAGAGTTGCTTGCATCTGAAAAAACTGCATCTTTCAAAAATTATCTGGAAGGCCTTGATGTCACACCAGCATCTAATTACTCTTTGTGACGCGCTGCTAAAAAGCTTAAAACACCCGTTGAGTTTAAGCCACCTCTGCGCACATCTACCGGAGGTTGGGCAAGAAGCGATACTGAAAAAGGTAACATATTTGCTGAGCATTTAAAATCCGTATTTACACCAAATACATGTACCGGTGTTGCTGATTTGCCGAGTGTAGTTGCTCTACCCCCACGACCCTTAAAATTTACGATGTGTGATGTACAAAAACTAATTGCCGAACTCAACCCGAAAAAAGCTCCCGGTATGGATGGAATTAGTAACCAGATGCTGATTAAGTTACCTCGTACTGCAATTAGAATCCTGTTATTCATTTTTAATGCCATTTTACGACTGGAGTATTATCCAGACTGCTGGAAGCTTGCCAAGGTTAAAATTATTCCAAAGCCAGGTAAAGATCTTTCCAAGGCTCAGTCATATAGGCCAATAAGTTTACTGTCAACAATGTCAAAGCTTTTTGAAAAGCTACTCATGACAAAATTGTCTGAAATTTTAACTGATAATGGGTGCATCCCTGACCATCAATTTGGTTTTAGAAGCCAGCATAGCACCATTGAGCAAACGCATAGATTGGTTCAATTTATCAGAAAAACATTTGAGGAAAAGAAGTATTGTTCTGCCGTGTTTATTGATGTTTCTCAGGCATTTGATAAAGTGTGGCATGAAGGCCTGATTTTGAAATTGAAGACATATTTACCAATAAACATTCTAAATCTTTTGGAAAGTTACATTGTAGCACGAAAATTTACAGTTGTGGAAGGACACTTTATGAGTATGCCTGAAACTATCTCATCCGGTGTGCCACAGGGGAGTATACTGGGGCCATTTTTATATTTGATTTATACTTGTGATATGCCTGTGAGCAGTAGTATCCACACTTCTACATTTGCCGACGATACCGCCTGTCTTAGTATGCACGAAAACCCTGATGAGGCATCCCGAAAACTCCAGGAACACATTAGCGAGATGGAACTATGGTTAAACTTACCTTACGAAGAGATACTTGTTCCCCCATTCGGATTAATAATCAAATTGTTCCTCAACATTCACATGTGAAATATCTTGGTATACACCTCGATCGACGGCTTACATGGAAACATCACATTGACTATAAGTTAACTCAAATGAAACTAAAATTAACTCAGGTACATTGGCTGATTGGCAGAAATTCAACACTCAGCCTAGACTGCAAACTTTTAATATACAAGTCGCTTTTAAAGCCAATATGGTGTTACGGTATCCAGTTATGGGGCACGGCTTCTGCTTCCAATGTAGAGAGAATTCAACGAAGACAAAACAAAATTTTAAGGTTAATAACATCTGCTCCATGGTACATTAAGAATTCAAATATACATCGTGATTTAAATATGCCACTAGTGACTGAAGAAATTGCAAAATACGCAGGCAAATATCTAACTAAACTCGTGTCACATCCTAATCCGCTTGCTCGTAACATCTTGAACTTTACTGGACACATCCGCTTAAAAAAGAGAGATACAAGGGCTCTAATACTAAACACTCCGAATGAAGTTGCTTGAAAAAAAATTTTTTTTTTGCTTATCACCACTTATGTATTATTTACAACTATCACTTAGTTATGTCTGGCATTGGTCGGGCCTATTAATTATATGTTAGATTTAAGATTTGAATACTTATTGTTAGTTCATATATGAAGATACAATAAATAAAAAACATGCATTAAAAAAAAAAAAAAAAAAAAAAGCAGTCCCATCTGGAGTGTTGAGTATAAGAGCCCTTGTGTCCTTCTTTTTTAGGTGGATGTGACCAGTAAAAAGCAAGATGTTACGAGCAAGCGGATTAGGATGTGACTCGAGTTTTGTTATATATTCGCCTGCATATTTTGCTATTTCTTCAATCACTTGTGGCATATTCAAATCACGATGTATATTTGAGTTTTTGATGTACCATGGAGCCGATGTTATCAAACGTAAAATTTTGTTTTGCCTTCGTTGGATTCTCTCGACGTTAGAAGCTGAAGCAGTGCCCCATAACTGAATTCCGTAGTACCATATTGGCTTCAAAAGCGACTTGTATAATAACAGCCGTATTCATAAAAATTTTAAACAGCGTTTCATAAGTTGTTTAAGCAATATTCGCTAAAATTGTATTCATAATAGAATTTTAGCTTAAAAACCGTTTTTTAAACCTTGCGTAAATTAGCAAATTTTAAAATTGACTGGCCCCATGTTTAAACCAATTTTAAGATGACGTTGTTGTATTTTTGCTTTGTGTTTGTTTACATTTTTAGTTTTGCCTGTATGTATGTATGTGTGTACGTATGTATGTACGTAGATATGTACATGTGAATGCTATTTAGAAGAAGAAAATAAA
The DNA here is from genome assembly GCA_905220375.1 of Tachina fera. Lineage (NCBI taxonomy): Eukaryota > Metazoa > Arthropoda > Insecta > Diptera > Tachinidae > Tachina > Tachina fera. Next base: position 117,897,007 of record LR999963.1, on the reverse strand, counting down.
ATTGAATTTTTTTAGAAGCTCATGATGAAATTTCAAATGAACTCCAAATAAATATTTACCAGAGAAGGAGCAATCAGCTTTCCATTCCCATTTCGTCTTTTCTCAATGTAGAGAAGAAAGAAAAATAAAAATAATAATTATAGTGATGTATAAAAACTCACAACAAATAAAATAGAACTCGTTATTCTAGTGCTTCGTAATCTGCAATAAAAAAATCATATAATAAGCACTTTTAAGAAAGATTCGCTGTAATCTATTTTTATTTTTTTAAATTTTGACGAGTTGTAACACATTTTTTATTGTATAAAAACAATATTTTTCCAAAAATGGACAAAAAACAAATACAGATACGAGTACTTTGTGAATTAATAATCGTTGTTTAGCAGAACTAGGATGCAAGTGGCAAATAGTGTTGCCACGATATTTAAAAAAAAGCAAGTTAATTGATTTTTAGTTAAAACACTGATTATGAATACAAATATTTAAAAAACCTTATTTAGCCTTAAAATGTTTTTTAACTAATATGGTTTTTAAACCTCAATCAACTTTTTTTTATGAATACGGCTGTAAAAGTTTGCAGTCTAGGCGGAGTATTGAATTTCTACCAATCAGCCAATATATCTGAGTTAGTTTAAGTTTCATTTGTACTAGCTTTGAGTCAATATGGTGTTTCCATGTAAGTCGTCAATCAAGGTATTTTACATGTGAATGCTGAGGAACAACTTGATTGTTGATTCGAATTGGGGAACAAGTATCTCTTCGCAGGGTTAATGTTACCTGAACACACTTTTGCTCGTTTACCTTAATTCTCCATAATTTTAACCATAGTTCCAGTTGTGTAATATGTTCTTGTAGATATCGGGAAGCCTCATGAGGATTTTCGTGCATACCTAGGCAGGCTGTATCATCGGCAAACGTAGATGTATGGATATTACTGCTCAATGGCATATCACAAGTATAAATCAAATACAAAACTGGCCCCAGTATGCTCCCCTGTGGCACACAGAATGATATAAATTCGGGCACGCTCATGAATTCTCCTTCCACAACCGTAAACTTCCGGGTAGTAATGTAACTTTGGAATAAATTTACCAAATTTATTGGTAGATATGATTTTAGTTTTAAAATTAGGCCTTCATGCCTAATGCCTGCGAAACGTCAATAAACAGTGCAGAACAGTACTTCTTTTCTTCAAATGTTCTTCTTATACATTGAAGCAATCTATGCGTTTGTTCAATGGTACTATGCTGACTTCTAAAACCAAACTGATGGTCTGGGATGCACCCACTACTAATTAGAATTGGGGACAATTTGGACATGAGCAGTTTTTCGAAAAGTTTTGACATTGTTGATAGCAGACTTATTGGCCTGTATGATTCTGCCTTGGTAAGATCTTTGCCTGGCTTTGGAATAATTTTAACTTTGGCAAGCTTCCAGCTGTGGGGATAATACTCTAGTCGTAAAATGGCATTAAAAATTAATAACATGATTCTAAATGCAATACGAGGCAATTTTATTAGCATTTGGTTACTAATTCCATCAATACCCGGTGCTTTCTTCGGCTTGAGTTCAGCAATTAGATTTTTTACATTACACATTTTAAATTTTATGGGTCGAGGGGGTAGCGCAACTACACTCGGGAAATCAACAACACCAGTAGATGTGTTTGGGGTAAATACGGATTTTAAATGCTTTGCAAACAAGTTACCTTTTTCAATATCACTCCTGGCCCAAACTCCGGTAGAAGTGCGCAGAGGTGGTTTAAACTCAACGGGTGTTTTAATTCTTTTCGCAGCGCGCCACAAAGAGTAATTAGATGCTATTGTTACGTCGAGATTTTCCAGATAGTTTTTAATAGATGCAGTTTTTTCATATGCAAGCAGTTCTTGGAGTCTTTTAGTGCACTCTTTTAATCTAATTTTATTTTGGGGTGATCTGTGCTGTTGCTATTCTGTTCTAGCTCTTTTTGCACATACGAAATGTTCAATATCTGTAGAATATATTCTGTTAAACCCAGTCTGCGGTTGGGAGGAAGTGGCATGTTCAGCTGCCTGCTTAATATTTTCGTTAAGATTAGCAATATTAGATTCAATATCATCATGAGTTCTTAGCTTAATGTTTTCAGTGCAATGACTACAGAGATATTTTTTGAATCGCAGCCAATTAACACGACTGACCATTTTCACATATGGGTGAGGTAGAGCACTTCTCAGTGGGCTACAGATTGTAACGATCGTGGGGGAGTGATCGGACGATAGATCTAGGGAAGCTTCAACATGAATTAATTCCCGAGAAATACTTTTCATGACGCCAAAATCTATAACATCCGTATGTCAGTAGGCCAGTAAGTGGGCTCCCCACTCGAAATGACGTCCAAGCCCATTTTTGAAATTGTGTTGAACAACGCTCGTCCTCTTGGTGTGATAAGACGCGAACCCCAGAAAGTATGTTTTGCATTATAGTCTCCAGTTGCTACGAAACAAGGGCCAAGAGATTTGTAGAAATCCTCGTATTGATCCTCAGTAATTGCGAATCTAGGAGGGGAGTAAATTGATGATATGACAAAATTTGTGCAAAAATTTTCGATACAAATATTCGTTGCTTGTAGATGTTCTTCACAAATGTTGTCAAGACTTTATTTAAATTGCTGATCCCCCGCAAGCTCTTCCTCAGGGTCCTTTGAATCATATAAAATGTAGCCATTAATTTTAAATAGACTTCTTGAAGTCAAATGAGTCTCAGAAACCAACATTATATCAATATTTTTTTCCGTGAGGAAGTGCTCAAGTTCATTTTTATGTTGGCGAATGCCGTTTGCGTTCCAGAAACATATTTTTAACGTGTTCATGGCTTGTTAACTAATGATTGAAGCAGTGTAGACTGCATTCGTAGCATTTCTTGCATCATGCTAGGCATATTTGTTGTAAAATTATTTATAGTCAGCACTAGATTTTCAACAGTAGCTTCAAGGCGACTAAAATTAAAGCTTGAGTTTGCATTCGTTGAATTATTTTGAGGCGGAATATTTTGTGTGGGAATATAACTAGTCTTAGCAGCATCGGCATACGATACACGTGAACTGACAGGTTGGCTCATTTGAGTAAAAGTGGCGGAGTAAACATTTGCTGTTTGTGCTGGAGCTAATTTAGGTTTTTGCCCCATACTATGTTTAACGTAAGAATAGACAGGACATCCTCTGTAGTTAGCGGTGTGATTACCTCCACAATTACTACATTTTTTTTCTGCTAAATCCTTAGGCTTAGTACAGCCAGCAGTACCATGCAATTCACCACAGATAACACAAACTAAAGGTAACTTGCAGTAAGTTTTTGTGTGAGAATATTCTTGACAATTATGGCACTGTACGGGTCCAGAACGCTTGTGAAGTTCTTCAACTGTTATTTTTCGGTATAAGAGATATTTTAAATTGTAAATTGGATGAGTCTCGCTTTTTTTAAATTTTATATCGTTTGGCTCAAGTTCGACGCGAAATAGAGGTTGAGGAATCTTCTACCTATTTATTATGTTAGATACATTTTATACTGATTTTATATTTTTGTTTTATTTGGTTAAATTATAAGGCCGGCGCTAAGGCGCCGCTGGCCAGGATTCGTAGGTTTATATGCAGAATCCTTTATTTTAATAAAACAATGTGCCGATTTAAGGCATGAAATAATTCTCTCTTTATTTTTGACTTATACTGCCTTAAATACTATTTTACAAAAATATTCTTACACAACTAGTAACCTACATAATCATACATTTAATTCATCAAAAACCCTTTTCACCAATTCAGCAGTTTATTGCAATTGCCAAATATTCAAGCTACAAAGTATTTGTTAGTTTATTAATAAAAGTTAGTGTGTCAGTACCATCAATGAAAATTGATCGTTTTGTTCCGTTTGTTTTTTCTTTTAAAAAGCAAAAGAAACAAAAGAAAATAAAAGGGGACAAAAGGTGCGTTCAGACGATGCTAAACTACACCCTTACCCTTTTAGTTAAAATTTTACAATTTAGCAAGATTGCAAAATTTTAATTGTTGTTTAGTGCATTAATATGATTACTGATATAGGTGGAAAATTTTGTATTGCTTAATCTGCTGAATATATGTGGGTTTTATATTTTGATTTTACAATTCTTAATTATAAAAAAAATTTTAAAAGCTTAAATGTACTTTTTCTTTTAATTTTATGTTATTTATGTTTTACATTATTTCTTAAAACTTACATATGTTAAACAAATTGTTTTTCTAAGTTTTTATACTTTTTTAAAAGATTCTTATGAACTATTTTATTTTTTCCGTTGATATTTAATTCTACATTAACTTTATCTATGCTTACTACCTCGTATGGGCCTTTGTATGGTGCCTCATATTTTTTCCTATTTTCTACCTTTAATAAAACTAAATCTCCTATATTCATTTCTATACTATTTATCTTACTGTATGATTCTAAGCTTCTATTCCTTTTTGTTACTTCTATAATGCTTCTAGCATTGTTTGTTGAATTTCTTAATTCCATAGCATAATTGTCCAAGTCATATACTCTATTATTATTCATCATGTTTTCACCTGGGAGTTCTGGTATTTTACCAAAAATTAATTCGAATGGTGAGTAATTAGTGTCTACGTGAGGTGTAATATTATATGCAGAAGTATAATATGGTATCCACTCATGCCAATTGTCATCGTTAACGAAAGATAAAAAGTATTCATTTAATACCCTATGGTTTCTCTCTACTGTGCCTAAAGTTTCATGATGATATGGTGTTGAAAATTTCTGTTCTATTTTTAATAACGTACAAATTTCCTTCATTAGTTCGTTTACAAATTCAGTACCTCTGTCTGACTTTAAAACCTTGAAAATACCATATTTTAATATCAAATTTTCGATTACACATTTAGCTATTGATTTTGCTTCTTTATTCTCCATCGGTGCTGCTATTACATATTTAGTCAATTCGCATTGCATTGTTAGTATATATCTGTTATTTTCGGACGGTCGTAATGGTCCGACTGTGTCAATTACTATAGTTTCAAAACTGTTATTTGGCGTGTCTGTGAGACATAACGGTTCTTTTGTATGCCTTATTTGTTTATTTCTCTGACACAAATCACATTTCGAAACGTATTATTTTACCATTTTGTACATATTTTTCCATATGTATCTTTGTTTTAATTTTATTAATGTTTTCCTTATTCCAAAATGTCCTCCGCATGGTGTGTTGTGATACAATTTGATTAATTCATATTATTTGTTGTTATCTTTTATTATTTGAGGATTATTATATAACATTATTGCGACGTCACTTTCTTTACATTTATTTATTTTTTCTTTAAGTTTTTCAATGGATATCCTTTTAAATATTTCGTCGCTCTTTTCTAGTGCGAACTTATCATATTCCGTTCTGCCTAAAACAGAAAGTCGTTTCTCCATCACATTATCTAGATAATCGGGATTTTGGCTACATCTGACGCGCGTTTCATTTAGAACAGAATCATTTTCAATTTTAATTTCTTTTCTTAGTTTTTCAAATATAAATTTTAATTTTCTAGCTAGCTTTATATCATTAATGGATGTACAGTCCCAACTTTTGAGTTGGCCAAACTCATTAAGATCTGTAACACCATCTTGTTTGGATCCATATATTTTATCTTCTTTATATTTCATATTTTCCTCATTATTTGTTATACTTTTATTTTTCATATTTTCCTCATTATTTCTTATATCTGCTTTATCTTTTTCTTGTTGTATCACTTTCTTGTTCATACTTCTAGTTATCACTAGTGATCTTTTAATTGTTTCATCATTTTTTTCAGGAATCATTGTCCTTAATGTGTCAGAATCTATCTTTATTGTTGACAATGCATCTGCATTAGTATTGTTACTTCCTTTTTTATAGATTATTTCGAAATCGTAATCCGATAATTCTAGGCGAATTCTAGTCAGCCTTGAACTTGGATTTTTGTGAGAAAATAACGCTATCAATGGTCTGTGATCTGTAACGACTATGAATTTTCTGCCATACAGATATGGTCTGAAAAATTGTATACCCCAATGTATACCAAGTAATTCTTTTTCTATTACGGGCTTATTTACTTCATGCTTATTTAGTGATCGACTCGCAAACGATAAAGGTCTATCTAGTCCGATTTCTCCTTGTGATAATACAGCTCCTAGCGAAAAATTAGATGCGTCCGTAGTCAAAATGAATTTTTCATTGAAGTCAGGATATTGCAAAATTGGCGGGTTAATTAGTTTATTTTTCAATCTATCAAATGCGTCTTGGCATTTTTCTCTCCAAACAAATTTTCTGTTTTTCTTCAAAAGTGCATTCAAACTACTTGTTATTTCAGCAAAATTTTCGACAAAACGTCTGTAATAATTACAGAACGCTACAAACCTTTTTACCTCGTCCGCATTTTTGGGTACTGGGTATTTTGTAATTGCCTCAAATTTTTCTGGATCAGGTTTTATGCCTTGTGGTGTTATCAAGTGTCCTAAATATACGACTTCTGATCGTAGAAATTGGCATTTACTAGGGTTAAGTTTTAAATTGTATTTATCCAACCTGTTAAGAACTTTTACAAGATTAGTATTGTGGTGGTTCAAACTGCATCCAAAGATTATTATATCATCAACATACAAAAATGCCTCTGACTCTAGTCCGGCTAGTGCTATTGTAAGCATACGTTGAAAACTATTTGATGATATTTTTAGTCCAAATGGTAATCTTGTGTATTGATAACGTCCATTTGGTGTTGAAAATGCTGTGTATGGACGTGATTGTTGATCAAGCTCAATTTGATGAAAAGAGCTTGTCATATCCAATGTTGAAAAATATTTGGATCTACCCAATTTATCCAAAATATCATCTAACCGTGTCAATGGAAATTTGTCATTGACAATTTTGTCATTAAGCATTCTGTAGTCAACAACCAATCTCCATTTTTTTAAATCTGTCTGCCCTTTTTTTTGGTACTAGTAACAATGGTGCATTGTAAGGACTTATTGATGGTTCTATAATTTTATCTTTCAAAAGTTTCTGAACTTGCGAATTTATTTCAGTTGTCTGAGCCTGTGGTAAACGATAGTTTTTTATGTATACTGGACTGCTATCGTGCAGTTCTATTTTCTGTTTATAAAAGTTATTTGTCGTTAGTTTCTCATCTTCAATGTGGAATACATGTTGATATTTCTTCAATATTTCCTTTAAGTTTGCCATGTTCTTGTCTTCCGAATGATCAAGCTCCAATAATTTTAATAACTCTTCAAATCTTTTTGATGTATATTCGTGATTACTGTTCTGTGTATGCAATTTGTAACTATTATAATTTTGTAGTGGTACTGTTTTTATTTTTATATTCTTAATTTTCACATCTTTATCTGTGACATTTAGTATTTTTATGTGCTTATTGCCAGTTTTTGGTATTATCGTATTTGCGACGTACACACCTTTAGTGATTTCCCTGTTTAAAACCAACGCGTCTGTTCTATGTCTATCTTTATAGGAACAACGATTTCACTTCTGTGAGGAATAGTTACTGTATTTATTCTTACAGTGTTGTCATAAATTGGAATATTGATGATTTCATTATCTTTTACGAAAGTTAACATATATGTGTCATAATCTATATTGCATCTATGTGTCGTTAGGAAATCTCTTCCCAGAATACCATTAGTGCTTATCGGAAAGTTATCTTCTACTACTTGTACTTTATGATTCAAAATAATTTTGTTTATATCTATTTCTAAATTAGTTGAGCCCAATGATTTAATCATATCTGTTGAAATTCCTGTCAAATTGCAATAATCATCTGTATCTTCCACATGGTTAATTAAAATATTCCTTTTGCATAATGAAACATCTGCACCAGTGTCGATTAGAAATGTTACATCGTTTACAGCGTTTGTAATTCTTAATTTTACGTAATTTTTGAGATTTGAAGCTATGCAATAAACTTGTCTAGTTAATATTATATTCCCATCGGGGATCCTATCTATACGGTCCCCGGGATTGGTCCGTTTCCCTGCTCACTTACATAATTTATAATTAATTCTATTACGGTTGTTGTTGTTATTGTTCCATCTTCTTTGTGTGTTAGATATGTTACTGCGATTGTTAAACCTATTGTTTGTGTTGAAATTTATGTTTGGTTTGTTATTGTTAGTTTTTTGAAAATTATTGTTGTTGGTTTTAGAGTAAGTATTCCCATTTTCACCATAGCTTCTATTGTTAATATTGTTATTTTTCTTGTACATCCTGCTGTTGTTGTTGTAGTTAGTGTTCAATCTGTTATTGTTGTTATAGGGTCTATATGTATTTTGCTGTTGATATCGTGGCTTTTCTCTGTGGACATGCACTACCGAACTGTTTGTTAACTTGCATTCGTTTTCCAATTCCAGAGCAAGTTCTGTAGCACTTTGCAAATTATTTGGTCTGGCTGCGTATATTGTTGTCTTGAAATTTTCATTTAGACCCTTTTTAAATGTATCCAAAGCCATTTTATTGTTTAATCGCATTATGACATTCTTTTCTGGTTCCGTTGCATTATTCCCTAATTCGTCTATTCCTAGTTTATTCAATTTGTCTATAATTGCAGTAATTTTATCCCTAAACAAACTTACCGACATTGTCCTTTGAAAAAGTGTGTTCAATTTGCCTTGTAATTCTGGAATTGTATCCCTACTTTTGTATCTGTCTTGTAATAGTCTTTTTAGTGTTTAAAAATTTTCTGGTTTTGAATAACTTCCCAATGCTGTTCTAACGTTTGATGACAATTTAGCGTGATATACATATTGTAAAAAATCAGTTTTGCCCTCAGTTGACAAATTTTTATTAATTATTTCCGCTGTTATTAAAAAGCTATCTAATTCCATATAGTTGCCATCGAATAGTGGAAGTATTTGATGCAGTTTCCAGATTAAACGCTGCCATTTTAGAATCAGTTACCAGTATGTCCTGTTTCTTCGTACAATTATATGTTACCTCTTCGTGTATTGAATCAGGTAATTCTATTTCTAAGCTTTTCTTTATTGCTAATTTATAAATCATACTTTTCAAAATGTATCAGCCGCTGATTTTTGTGCTGAAGTTAATCTCTGATAATTTACGTTAAAAATAATTCGTACTTCCTCTAACCTTTTCAATAAATTTTGAATATGTAATTCTAAAGTTTCCTCTCTAATAGGTCTGTCTATATTTATGCATTTATGCGAACGATCAAAATCTTCTTTAATTAGTCTGACCTTTGTAATTATTGCTTGCCAATCCATTTATTTTTACTATCATTATACAAAAGTTTACAGTGCTTTAAAGTAATAGATTGAAATATTATATTGTAACCGTATCTGTATTATTTCTATTTTGATTATATTTAAGTACATACTTTTTGAAATACTTATTTATTTTAAATGCTATAAACAATATTATAATTACTATAACTAAAGTTATTATATATTCAGGGATTACTTGTTTGCTGTTTTCGGCGTTGCCGTTATTAACAATGTTTTCCTGAATTTCTACTTTACTCTGGGGCTTTCCCATGTCTTTATTGTTATATCCCCAAATTGGGCCTACCATCTAAATGTTAAAAATTTGTTTTTTTTTTCATTTATTTTTATTTTGATTTTAATAGTATGTAGATAACTCTTTCTCTATTTTTTCTATTTGCACTCTAATATCTGTTGCTATTGTCCAATATGGTGGTGGGTTTGCTGTAATGTAGCCAAATTTCTTCGTAGCCACACTAGTCTACCCCCGCTCTTCCTACGTTTTATCACGACTTTGGGTATCTGTATTGACGCTTCTTCTTTTCTTTTGAGCAATCTGGCTTTGTATTCATTTATTGTTAATTTTTTCGTTCCCTGTTCGGTGATTTTTGCTGCTACGTACTTCGGGATTTCTACATCGGATTTCCCATCTGGTGTATATTCTTCCATTTAAAATCTTTCAAATGCCTGGTTTGGCAGGATAATTAAATTTTGCAGGATTAAATTTTGCAGGATATTAATTTATTTTGCAGGATATTAATTTATTTTGCAGGATTAATTTATTTTGCAGGATCTTGGTTTTGCAGGATCTTGGTTTGGCAGGATCTTGGTTTGGCAGGATCTTGGTTTGGCAGGATCTTGGTTTGTCAGGATCGCCATATACTGATTTTATATTTTTGCTTTATTTGGTTATATTGTATGGCCGGCGCTAAGGCGCCGCTGGCCAGGATTCGCAGGTTTATATGCAGAATCCTTTATTTTAATAAAACAGTGTGCCGATTTAAGGCATGAAATAATTCTCTCTTTATTTTTGACTTATACTGCCTTAAATACTATTTTACAAAAATATTCTTACACAACTAGTAACCTACATAATCATACATTTAATTCATCAAAAACCCTTTTCACTAATTCAGCAGTTTATTGGAATTGCCAAATATTCCAGCTACAAAGTATTTGTTAGTTTATTAATAAAAGTTAGTGTGTCAGTACCATCAATGAAAATTGATTGTTTTGTTCTGTTTGTTTTTTCTTTTAAAAAGCAAAAGAAACAAAAGAAAATAAAAGGGGACAAAAGGTGCGTGCAGACGATGCTACACTACAATTTTTTACCTTAAATCCTTGGCGGACGAGTGCATCTTTTATTTCTTCAGGAGCAACATAGGAATCGATGCCCTTTAATATGATCTGCAGGTCTTTAGCACTTTTAAGCTGATGTGTGTAGAAACTTTTCTTACTTTTTTCAAATTCAGTAATCAGTTTGCGAAAATCTTTTTCTTCATAAATTTGAATTTTGGTTTCATCAATATTACCACGTTTTATTGGAACGATGTGAAATTTATTCTCACCAATGACTGAAATTAAATTTTTTATTATAGCGTTTGAATTTTTTTCTCTCAAATAGATTGGTGGCGGCTTGGATGTTTTGTTCGTAGATACATCGGGTTCGTTGTTGTCATCTTGCAATATTTGAAAACGATTTTGACGGTTAATAGAGGATGCGCTGTTCTCACTAGACATTTTTGGAGCAGATGAAATTTTCGAAGACTTTGGGCTTCGCCCGCGCTTTACCACTGTTATATATCTGTCCATTCCCACTTGGACCTTGGGCTTTGGGTTACTCTTAACTTCAGTAAAAACTTGGTTAAGTGATGACCCCGAGCCCGAAGCGGATGATATCGCTGAGTTAAATGTAGAAGTACTAGGCAACGGTAATGTTAACGAATCACTAGTTGGCATTGGACAAAGCGAAGTTGATCGCTGACGAAAAAGTGGCCTCGCCGTTAAAAATAGTCTACTATCAGATTTCTTATTTATTTTGTTATCATTAAGAGCTTCAGAGCTCTCAGTAAGTCTATCACCAGATTTTTTATTTTTATTGTTTTCATTAAGAGCTTCAGAACTCACAGTAAAATAGGCATTTCTGCCATTGGAACTCACTTCACAGTTATTTGTTTTTGAGGTACTCATATAGAGTATTCCTCAAGGGCACTTTGTTTGTTTGCTGTTGTTTTTGTTATTTATAACTATGTAAAAAAATATTAGCAACGCACATAAAGCTTAATTTATCAAAAACAATATGTATTCCGAGTATTTTTTCGTTTGATTTTTTTTTTTTGTTTAGTATGAAATAAAAACTCCGCTAAATCGACTGTTCACTATGAATATACAACGAGAACTGATCAAAAAGATTATAATTGATAATTAAATAAAATTATAAAATAAAAAAAAATATTATTGTAATTTCATTTCATTTTTGTTGTTTCATTTTCTTATAAATAATCATTAAAAAGATACATTGCTTTTGGGTAAAATATTCCAATTATCAAGATGATGATCAATCAGATGGCGATGATCAGCTGGTAATGAGCTGGAAAATCAGTTGATGATCAGCTGTTGATCAGCTGGGAAGTCAGTTGATGATTAGCTGTTGATCAGCTAGAAAATCAGTTGAGGATCAGCTGGAAGTCAACTAACAATAATGTTGCAAGCACTAGTTTGCACTATTATTCTAGTTGTCTCATTTTATTGATATATATATATATATACAATATCAGAGTAAGAGAGATATAATATTGCTTTTTAATATTTACTTAAAATTAAATTGGCAATAAGGTGATGATCAGATGGTTTTCAGTAGAAAAATCAGTTGGTGATCAGCTGACAATAAACTAGCGAAAGAAAAACGCAAACCCTACTGTAAAAAATAAAGAAACTTATGTTAATTTTAACTTTTACCTTTGAACAAATTAGACAAATTATGTGAATTAAGTAAAACGTCATTAATGAACAAAAATGAAAATACTCGCTCAGGAAGAGCACAAGTTGAAATAAAAGAAATAATAATCCTACCGAGATTAGATCTGAAGCGACTTCTATTTATGTATGAGAGCATAGATGATGAGCTACTCGACAATATAGTAACATTAATTGAGATGCTGCATAAAGGTAACGACAAAATCTTGAAATAGCAGCCCAATGTGAAGCTATTGGTAACATGACATGATTTTCATAATGCTAATCTTTATATATATATAAGTGACGTTCTATTAAGCTCTATGCTTTTAGACGGGAACGAAAATAAACCGTTTTGCTTGTGGTCAATTTCAATTCTAATTTATTTTCAATCCAAAAATTCTTAAACTAGTTGCACAATACAATAATTATTTGCAAGCACATAAATAACAAAAGAGAAATCAAATTACAATTCAAATAGTTGTTCTTAAAGTATATTACAAACATTAAGTTCATTATGCTGCAACAACAATGAGGTGTCTTGTTGCGTCTGGGAAATTAGTTTTGACAGGAAACAACAAGTGTTCATTTTATTATTAATTTAAACATTTTTGCAAATCAGCAGATTTGGTTAATATAATATATTAAAGTTTTAATAAGGTAAAAAAAGAACTATGGGAATAAACTTTCCATGTTACTTCTCCCCCCTTCAAGAACATTCGCGTCCTCGCGAATACCTTGACCGTTTACATCATATTTCTTTTTGTAACATTGAAATACCATAGATAAAATCAATATAATCATTACAATCATTAATATTACGTAAGTAATGCTGTTTCCAGTTTTAATTCTATGCAAGCTTAATTTCAAATCGCTTAAATTAGTACTAGGTAATTGTATTAATGTCTTATTAATTATGTCATTGACATATGGTACATATAAAATACTACTATAATCATCGAGAGATTCAAATACAATTTCATTAATGTTAATTTTACAGTTTGAGAAGAAAATTAAATTATGATTTTTTACTTTGAGTTCTAGATTGTTACAAGTTTGTTTGATAATTGTTTCATCAATGTTTTTTGTTACAATAAAACTAGGTTCAATAAAATTTATTTCCTTTTTAGTATTTGTTATAAATTCACATTCAGTTTCGTTCTTATTAAGTAGATTTCTGATACACTTGTTTTCCAAGTATTTAATTTTTGAGCCTTTTATTTCATACAACAAATCATCAACATTTGTAAGTTGTTTAGTCATGTCAAAATTTAGTTCAGTATGGTTGACCATCGTCGGAAAGGGAACCACTTTTAAAATGGGATAAGTTTTCATTGCGGTTGGAATTTGTGTTATGAAATACAATACATCTTCCTGTTGCCATAGAGAAGTTTTAATGAATTCAAATTGATTTGTGTTTAATTCTGAAATTTTATCTGGGTCTATTAATTTTGGATTCAGGATACCCTGTTTACTCAGCACTAGTCCCAGCTGAATGTCTTTCAAATGTTCATAATAACTTTTTACGTTGTCCAAAAAACTGTCTGATACCACCTTCCTAACAATTTGATTTTGTAGTACATTAGTGGCGTTCTTCAGGCCCTGAACAAGTTTAGTTTCGTCATTTATATGCGATAAAATATTGTTAATATCATCCTGCGTGAGTGTGTTATCTTCTATTGTTTTCAACCTGTTCTGAATTTCGCGTCTATCCTCGTCGTCAAGAGTTCCAAATAAAAATTTTATTCCACTGCCCACAGCATTAAAAAGTCCGCGTTTGTGTCTAATATTGAATAATTTCCTTTCTGCGTCAGCTATTTTCAAATATCTTCTAATCATTGTTGTTTGTAAAAATGGGTTATCAAGATATTCCTTTTCCAATAACTCGTATGCTAATTGAATTTCTGTTTTATTTATTTTTAATATAAGTTCATTATACTTATCAGGTAAATCTATTGTTCCCCTCTGAAGCGTTACATATCCTCGGTCATTGTTTATCTCCTGAATCTGTATGGTCTGAGTCGCTACTGTCATCGTTAGTAAGAGGCATATCAAGGTTGTTAGCATCATCTTGGATATTTTGATTCCTGGAATAGTAATCACTATGAGAATATTTTTTCTTTTTGAAATGTGTTTTATATTTTTTTATATTTCTACTTTTAAGTTTAACAATATAATGCTCATCACCTTCCCTACGTAATACCTGTGCTTTCTTAAATGGATTTGCTTTTTTATCTAATCTTTTCCTCGAATTTTCCGCATTCAAAAACCGTGTATCTAATTCATAATCCTTTCTATTCCTGTTTAAGTTATTTATTCTCTTTTCTTTTATGGCTTGTACATCTTTTTTAAGAGCTTCCTTGTTGAAAAAAATTTGGTATGGAATTTCGCCAGTGGTTGAGTGTTTTATGATGTGGTTATAAGTGAAAACCGTTTGTTCAATCGCTAATTGCTTTAGTTCCTGATCATTGCCTGTATTAATAATTCTTAATTTTTCATTCAAACTTTTATGAAATCTTTCGATGTCTGCTATTCCTGTTTTCCCTGTTGTGATTTCGAGTTCTATGTTTAAATTTTTGTACCATTCCTGCAAATTTATATTAACTAATCCCGCATCTTGATCCGTTTTTATTGCCCTCGGAGGACCCATGGTATTAAATATTTTTAGCAATGCTCTTTTTGCTTCAACCCAATTGGTGTGATTTAGATTCTCTACCATAGAATATTTAGAAAAAATATCTATACAGGTGAGGTATGAAGAATTTTCCCACTTCCAAATACCAATAATATATTTATCACGAATATAGTATGTAGGAGGTGTGACTTTGAAAGGCATTTTTGTGATTCTGTGATCAAATTTACACTCATTGCATAAATCGCAATTATTTATTATATTCGATATTTCTGTGACATAGTTGGGATAGTAGTATTTATTTCTAAACTCCGCTTGTATCTTCTCTATTCCTTGATGTAATCCTTTTAAATGTATTGTTAAAATAATTTCTTTAAATTTGTCATAAGATGTTATATCTTCCAACAACTTTGTAGTTCTCAAAATACGATTTTTCCTTGTTTGGCTTACTAGATTTGCATAAACAGACTGAAATAGTATGAAATCGTTATCGTTTTCAAAATATATTGTTGCTGTAATACCAGCAAGTTTGTTCAAAATAAAATCTTTTGCAAACTCTTGCGTCATCTCGTTGTAGTCCACAAATGTTCTAGTATTTTTAAATATGATTTTTAGGGTTTCCTTTTGCATAGGGGCTCGCCTAAATAAAAATTGTCTCCGGAAAACGTTCAATGGTCTCTCCGTTATAGAAATAAATCCTGAATTATCTTCCTCAGCTGAGTGTATTGTTGCTACATTAGAGGCTACATCGTTCATATAACATTCACTATTATTTATTCGTGATAAGGCATCGGCCACACGATTTTCCTTTCCCGGAATGTATTTCACATCGAAGTCAAACTCGTTTAATTTTATCTTCCATCGCTGCAACTTTGCATTAGGCTCCTTTAAATTATGCAACCATTGCAAGGGTTTGTGGTCACTATTAATTATAAATTTTCTACCATATAGGTAGGGCCGAAAATATTTAGTTGCCCAAACGATCGCTAAAAGTTCTTTTTCTGTAGTGGAATAGTTAATCTCATGTTCATTGAGAGTTCTACTCGCAAAACAGATGGGATGGCTCCCTTGGCTAAGGACCGCTCCCAGAGCTACATTTGAAGCATCAGTGGTAAGGGTGAATGTTTTAGTAAAATCTGGACTTTTCAATATTGGATCACTTGTTATAAGAAGTTTTATTGTTTCGAAAGCTTTAACATATTCGCTGTCATTGCAATCAACTTTGTTACCTTTTTTCAAACAAGCGGTTAAAGGTTTGCATATCTTTGCAAAATCCCTTATAAATTTTCTGTAGAAACCAGCAAGTCCCAAAAATTGTTTAATTTGTTTTTCATTTTTCGGAATTGGAAAATTTTTAATTGCTTCAATCTTCTTCGGGTTCGGTTTTATACCCTTTGGGGTGACAATATGTCCCAAAAATTCTGCCTCTGTTTTCATGAATTCGCATTTGTGTATTTGTAACTTTAAATTTGCATCCTTCAATCGTTTGAAAACTTTGTCCAATGAAATTATGTGTTCTTGCAATGAGGTACCAAAGACGATAATATCATCCAGGTATACCAGACAATGAGTGCCTACCAAATCGCTCAGTACAGAATTCATCAGCCGCTGAAAAGTAGCGGGTGCGTTTTTTAAACCCATAGGCATTCTGAGAAATTCATAGTGGCCATCTTGTGTAGAAAAAGCGGTCTTTGCACGACTTGCCTCATCGATTTCCACTTGATGGAACCCCTTCGCCAAGTCAAGG
Organism: Tachina fera; assembly: GCA_905220375.1. NCBI lineage: Eukaryota > Metazoa > Arthropoda > Insecta > Diptera > Tachinidae > Tachina > Tachina fera. The sequence continues at coordinate 117,880,401 of LR999963.1, read as the reverse complement.
GTAGAAAAATAAAGACAGCGACCCAATTTATCAAAAATTTCATCCATGTTGGGAATAGGAAAAGGATCATCAATAGTTATATCGTTCAACCTACGATAATCTACAACTATTCTCCATTTAGTTTCTCCTGAGGCGTCCATTTTCTTTGGTACGACCCATAATGGAGCAGAGTAAGGGGATTGACTGTGTCTTATTATATTTTGCTCAAGCATTTCTTTAATTTGCCTATTGACTTCTGCCTTATGAACTTGTGGATAACGATATGATTTCACATAAATTGGACTTTCATGTTTTGTTACGATTTTGTGTTGAATCGCATTAGTAAATGTCAATTTATCGTTGTCTGAATGGAAAAGTGATTTGTATTTGTTTAAAAGTTTTCCCAATTGGGTTTTCTCTTCTTTGTTTAAATGATCGGTTCTAAACTTATCGTCAAGTTGTTCCGCTTCTAATTTATTTATGCCAAAATTTCTTATTAAATTATTATATTCATCTAGATCATCATTCAAAAATTTATAGATTCTTTCATTAAGTTTTACAGTTTGTTTTCCTAAATCAATTATCGCATTCAACCTTTCTAAAATATCGTAGCCCATCAACCCATCATAATTATTTGAAAAATCATGGACATAGAATTCTAATTGCTTTTCATATTTCTCATCAAATATCTCTTGTTTAATATCTAATACTATCTTTCCTGCAACAGTGGATACAGTTACTGGTGTAACTATTTTAATTTCATTTTTCAATATTCCAGGCCTAATCAAGCTTACGGAAGAACCTGTATCTATCAAAAACTTATAAAATGTATTATCAATTTTTAATTCTATATTTGGTAATTTCCCGAGGCCCTTGCATGAAAATTTTCGGGGTCAACTTCCATAGGCAACGGAGCCCCATATCGTCTAATTCTCGATTGATTTGAGTCATACTCTCTTTGCCTCTTTGGGTTTCGACAGTCATGGTTATATTGAGAATAATTTAAATTAGAGCAGTTTGGATTATTTTGTGGATGGTTAACTGATCGAACGTTTGAATTGTAGTTGTGAGTATGTTGCTGTGGAATAAAGTTATGTTGGTAATTTGAAGGGTGGTTGTTTCCTAAAAATTTATCGGTATAAGAATTTGCTTGAAAGTGTCTCGTTTGTCGAAAATTGGAATTATATTGTGAGTAATTTTTTGGATGAAAGGTATTGTTACTATAATTTTTATTCCTACTGTATTCTATTTGTGGTAAAGGTTCCAGTTCCCCGTTTTCTGCTAAAATCTTAATTGCAGTTTTTAAGTCATTAGCTAAATTTGCGTTTATCAATGCTGTTAGATGGTTTGGTAGTTCCCTTTTCAATTGGATCAAACATGCTTGACTCAATTCCGTACTCAAAAAATTCCTAGTGGAGATATCCTCGGCTTTTAATTTTATTGCGTCTTTAATTCGACACATTTCATTGTTCAGTTTATTACAAAATTCTTTTATATTATTTTTTCTTAACTTAATATTACTTATTTCTAAGATAAGCCTGCTAACAGGCGTTCGCTCACCAAATTCCTCGATAAGAAGTTTCTTCAGGGAGTTCCAATCCGATGGTTGTTCTCTTCTTAAAATGTTCAACGCTGCTCCCCTTAGTTGTGTTGTAACGGCGTTGAAATAAAATCTGCGCTCTTCTATTGACATAGATGGTTCTGTTGGGATGATTGTCGAAATACTGTCTACAAATAGCGACAGGTAGTTTCGGTCTCCATCGAAAGGTTGTAACAGTTTTATGTTTTGCAGGAATAAGTCCCTTCTGTCCTTTGCTGCCTCCATTGCTGGTAGTGATCTTCTATTGGTTTTTTCTTTCTCTAGTCTAATGTTTTTTATTTTGTTGGCCAAGTCTTCTACTTCAGCCATAAATGGTTATTGCTTGAACATATGTATTTTTTTTGTGGTTTTTATTATTATTTTTTTTATTGATTATGAAAAATTTTAAATATTTGTTTCTTTGTTTTATATGTTTTAGCACTCAAAATTTATTTATTCAATAATTCGTTTGTTTTAAACAAAAATTTCTTTTAATTTTGTTTTTTTTTTTCAGCACTATAGTTCTATTATTTATGTTACTATATTTTTGGTTTGCTGTAACCGACTGCGCCAGTGACGTTCTATTAAGCTCTATGCTTTTAGACGGGAACGAAAATAAACCGTTTTGCTTGTGGTCAATTTCAATTCTAATTTATTTTCAATCCAAAAATTCTTAAACTAGTTGCACAATACAATAATTATTTGCAAGCACATAAATAACAAAAGAGAAATCAAATTACAATTCAAATAGTTGTTCTTAAAGTATATTACAAACATTAAGTTCATTATGCTGCAACAGCAATGAGGTGTCTTGTTGCGTCTGGGAAATTAGTTTTGACAGGAAACAACAAGTGTTCATTTTATTATTAATTTAAACATTTTTGCAAATCAGCAGATTTGGTTAATATAATATATTAAAGTTTTAATAAGGTAAAAAAAGAACTATGGGAATAAACTTTCCATGTTACTTATATATATATATATATATATATGCTCCTTAACTTTATAAATACATAAATAAAAATAAAATGATAAACAAGAAATAAAATTGAGTTTAAATTTTATTTAGCCTTTATTCTTTACACTTTATATTTTATTGAAATTAAAATTTTTACATTTACTAACATTATATATATTATATGTTGTTATCAGTTGCTTTGCTTCTTCTTCCGCTTCCATATTTTTCCTTCGATATTGCAAGCAGAAGCAAGTGTTCGGCCCACATGTTGTATTATCGTCCGACCAAACACAATCTTCATAATGTTCTCCAAATTTCTTTTTCCTTGTCTTCAATTTAATCGCGCTCTATAGTTGAGGTTTAATATTAATCAGTTTGATTTTATCTTCATCCAAAACAATATGTGAGCATCTTTTCAAGAAATCATATATATCTTTTAGCACCATTGTTACAATCGATTATGACTTAGTACTTGCACGAAGTATTTGTGAATAAACTGTAACATTCTGAAGTTTGCTATTTATACTTTTTATTCAATGATATAAGACTTATTCATAACATAAGTAGACATACAATTACTTACTTGCTTTCATCTTTCTTGTATACATAATGAAAATAATTTTTTTATTTACTTATGTAATTTTTATTTAATAATATATACATATATAAACATTTCAACTAAATAGTAAATTTACATTATTGTTCTAATTTCGTTTAATTGTAGTGAAATGGCGGTTCTGCGCCAATTAAAATTGCAAAATTTGGCTGAAGGATATATAAAGCTCCTTATTGAGAGGGAGTACTTTCAGTTGCATTGAAATTTGACCTAGTTCTTTAATAAAAAGATGTGAGACACAATTTGAATAATTGTGAAAGACAACTGGTATAAACTTAGGAATTAGGTAATTTAAATTACAGTTATTGTGGGCTGTACTGTTACAGATCATTGCCACATAATCTTTACCTAAAATTTTTTGACAAATATTACAATGCATAAAGTATCCATTTGCGTATTGTTTACTAAATAATTATTATAAATATCCTCACAATCTTTAAATAAATATGAGGCATCTTTCGCTGTATAAACCCTTAACATATCTAACTTACTGCTATGGAGATACTTAATATAATAGCTAAATGCACAAGGAGTGTGCTTTTTGACTAGAGTAGTTTTATTACTTACGTTATTATAAATATCTTCCAAGATGCATTCGAAGTCAACGTAAACCACAAAGAGGACATTCATTTTCCTTTGATGTCCTTTAAACCTGAGAATTGCATCCGGACCTGATGGCATAGTTGCCTTATGATTAGTCACGACGTTTTCCCTATGGGTGTACTGGAGACAGGTGTTGCATAAATGTAGTTTGTGCTCATTCTGTGCTACCTGATTCCGTAAAAGCCTGTGGATAATAAAAACTAGACAAAAATGTATAAGTAAAATGTATATATTCTATAAAATATATAAAACAAGTATATGTATTCTTAAATTAAAGTGTTGTATAATTTTCTAACTTACCTTGATATGTCCTTTATCAAAATATAGTGATGAACTTCACCATTCTCCAAAAGCAGCAAGTTTACATGGTTAATTCTCTCGTCCTTAGTCACATAATAAGGACCAATAATCTCATTTGCCCCCCCATAATATCCGAACACATTAACACTTATTGTAGGATTGTTCACCTCGAACTCTTTGATTTTGTTTAGTGCTATTGGGAAGGTTAAACTTTTGAAAATTAGCACTACACCATTTCGCGTACCAATCGTCTCTGCAGAAGTGTCCGAATATGATAAGAACTGCAACGTTTTGGGTGATCGTATGTCATGGTATCCATGGCAGCTATCAGACGCCACTTGAAGCAGTATTCATCATCATTTTCAATATTTATGCAGCTTTTTTTCTTAATAGTTTTTGAGGTGTGGATATCAAACTTGATTCTTTGACGAGCGACGATTTTTTGATATTAATTCCTGCTCGGACTAGTCGTGACAAAGTCCAACCAGAATCACGCTCTTCGCGATTCTTCTGCCTTCGTCACCAAACTCATTTTAGCTACATGTGTTATAACACACAACTCCAAATCTTTTTCAACAACTTTGATGTACTTCGCCACAATACTTACATGAAATTTAATAATTGTATGCGAAGTCTCTCAATAAAAATATTTAAGTTTTTCTTAATAAAGTCTTCCAGAAGAAGTTGGTCTTTTTTATTTAGACCAGCATATGTGGCGATATGATTTTTGAAGGCTTTCGATATTTTGAAACATCTTACATTTTCTTCGACTTCTGTCCTAGAATGTGAAGCACTCATTGAGTTGGCAGAGTTTATTCTCTTCTTTCTTCTACTTCTCCATCACTTTCCGGTAAACTTATGTCCATAGCATCGTTGTACAAATTCCCTCCTTAGATATTCGCACCTTGTTGGTTAGCTTGTTTTTGTTGCTGATGTTGTTGTTGATGATAATTTAGAGGTTGCAATTGCATCAAATTGGAATACTGCTGCATTTGCTTATCTGGTGTAACGGGATTATAATTGTAACTTGGATACTCATATTGCATTGGCACTCCTGATCCCACGAACTTATTATTCCATTGAATACCGTATTGTTGATAATTCATTGGTAACTGATATTGGGGGTAATGTAAAGAAGGATGTTGCTGATGATGATGAAATGTATTTAGCTGCTGTTGATGATTTTGAAGAGATGTCTGCGGTTGTTCTTGATTTCTGTCCAGGCTTACAAACACTTGATCCTGCACACTATGATTTTTGACATGATCCAAAAAGGACTTTTGGTATTTATATACCTTATGGCATCTTTTACACTGATAACCTGAAGAAGTCATTTTTAATTATTTTATTATTATTATTTCACTTTAACACAACTGCTGATGGTGGTTGTAAATACAATAAAGTACTGATGTATTGGTTAAAAAAGTTTGGCGTATTTTTACGAAAATTAGTAGCAGTATCCTTGCAGCATTCATAATTTTTACTTTTTATTTCTCTGCTGATGACTATACTGGGTTAAAATTTTGCGGCTTTAAAATAATCGTAGACAGGGAAAATGGATATGAATGTATTCTACAAAATATTTTACGCACAAGCATCCTCAGTCATATATACAAATATACATACATACATACACATATACATACATACATACATACATACATACATACATACATTCAAATATACATACAAATATAAACAAACAACTGGACCACCCACACACAAGTATTAGGGTGTTCACATACATGAGAACATTTCATACATAAATAAAATAATTAAATAAATTGTTTATTAATTTATTTAATTATTTTATTTATAAACAATAAATAAAGGATGGTAATACATATCCCAACTTCTCAGACATATATTTATTTAATCGATGACGATTGTTTATTGTTTTAAATATCTGCAATTTATACGCATCAGCAAGTTGACTTTCCAAGTAATATTTAAAATTGATAACTTAATTTTTTCAGTTATCGTTTGAGATTTAAGAACTTGTCCATCATCTTTAGATCGTGAAAGTATCAGCTCATGTTTAGAATTAACTATAATTTTATTAAAATCTTCAGCAAATCTGAGTAAATATTTTAGTGGTACACAAAATTTTAAGTAAGCCTTTTCAAGTGTAAGATCATCAATGTTAAAAGGAGACCATCCTGAATTTAGTAGACTATCACTTTCAGAGTTATTCAGGGAGACATAGTTTTTAGGGTTCCGTTCACCAAAGGTGAAAAATGGAACCCTATTGTTTTCGCTACGCTGTCCGTCTGTCCGTCTGTCCGTCACACGGTATTTTCTCAGGAACCGTAAGAGCTACGGCCCTGAAATTTGGACAGAGTACGTAGAACCTTAGCCACTACAACAACAAATACATGAGAATTAGAAATTAAAGGGTGCTCCAAAACGAGCGACGAAAAATGTTAAAATCTCATGTAATATACATACAATTGTATGTACATATGTATATTGACACTTGAAATTTGTAAAATTAGTGTATTTTTATATAGACTACAACAATAAACATTACAATATTAAAAAATTTAAATTAAAGGGTGGTCCATCAGTTAATGCAATTTTGACTATGTAATTTTGACAAATTGCTATATCTTGGAGACCGTAAGAGGTAAACTCTTGAAATTTTCAAAAACGGTTAAACTAAAAAATCCGAAAATTATAAAATCGTCAAACCGAAAAAAATCGCCAAAACCTGAAAAAATCGCCAAAAATTTAAAAAAAATCGCCAAATCGAAAAAATCGACAAAATTAAAAAAAAAATTCTAGCACTAAAATAAATCGCCAAATTCGAAAAAATCGTTTAAATGAAAAAAAATCGCCAATATGAAAAAAACGCCAAAAACCGAAAAAAATCGCCAAAACGCGAAAAATGCGCCAAAACCAAAATAATTGTTTATGTGAAAAAAAATCGCCAAAATGAAAAAAAAATCGCCAAAAATTCAAAAAAAATCGCCAAATTTAAAAAAAAATCGCCAAAACGAAAAAAATCGCCAAATTTAAAATAAACGCCAAAAACCGAAAAAAATCCTCAAAACGAAAAAAAAGTGCCAAAACTAAAAAATAATCGAAAAAACCAAAAAAAATCACCTATATGAAAAAAACGCCAAAATTAAAAAAAATCGCCAAAATAAAAAAATCGCCAAAAAAACGCCAAAATAATAAAAATTGCCAAAATTAAAAAAACTTCAAAAACCAAAAAAAAAAAATCGCCAAAACGCGAAAAAAGTGCCAAAACTCAGAAAGCGCCACTAAATTCAAAAAACCCCCAAACTAAAAAAACGCTTAAAACCGAAAAAACCCGAAAACGAAAAAAATCCCAAAACTATAGTTTATATTGTTCGTATTGAATTACATATCTCGTGCCCGTACGGAACCCTTCGTGCGCGGGTCAAAGTCGCACTTCACTGAATTTATTTAATTCTGTTACAATACACAAATGACGTGTGCGATCAATTTCTATGCCATTAATTTCATAACGAATTTCATCAAATAAATGTGCCATACAATTGTTTAAGAGCCGTATAGATGTAGAAACTCATGAGTCCTCTTTCGTAGTAACTCCTTCTATATATAAAAGACTTTCACTTGGTAAAACATACAAATCTTGATTTTGAATTGATATACGAATTTCATCATTATTTTTAAATGATTGTAAATATGATGTGTAGCTGTGGTACTCTTTCTTGATAATGCAGTTATCATACAGCGGATTTTGTAAGATGTTAATAATGCTGATCATTGTTCCTTTGTCTTTACTGTTTTATTTTTAACTGAACCCCCAAATTGCTTAAGAACTCCTTATTATTCTCACGAAGAATAATATTTTATTTCTGTTGTATTATTTCTTTAATTTGTCGTTTATTTTGTTTCTTTGATTTCTTGCAATTCGATGACTTTCTGGTTGCATCAGTAGCATAGGAATCTGCGTGCCAGAGCCATTAAAATTGTCTAATTTTGGAAATTAAAATCGAAATTTTGAAATTTATGGGAAATTTTGGGTAATTAAAGTCAATGGTTTGAAGATACGAGGGTTACCGATGGTTTGTACATAGATATGTACGTGATTGAAATTTATTTGCTGGTGGTTTAGCATGTCTATATACACATTGTATTTACACTTCTGACAATATATCAAATAAATAAATTTTATATGTATGTGATGTTTTGTTTTACATGGATATGCATGTGATGATGATGTTTTATTGTGTGAGCCTAAGTTTGTGGAAAAAATACACAGTGGGGACGTTTGCAAAATAAATGGTAATAAATCTGGAACTTCTAAACTACAGATTGGATTTGTATTAAACTTCGAACATCCGTATAGGACGACTCAGGCTTTATAAAAAATGTCTTGGCAGCCATCTGACTTAAGCTGGACAGGAGTTACAGTGGGCCTAAGTTGACAACATGGGACTCAAAAAAAATTCTGAGGCTTGTAACTTCTAGAAAAATTATCCGATTTTTATGAGATAAAGCGTCTTGATCTAAGCTCAACATTTTTAATAAATAATGTCTTTTGTCGTATCTCTCATAACTTAGAAGATATTTGACTTTTAACAAAAAAAATTTTTTTTTGCTTTGAATTTTTTTAGTATTTCACCTACAACTTTTTAGTAAATTGTTGGATTTTAAATTAAATTTTAAATAAAAATAAGTAAAAAACTTATTAATATCTGCGGTCATGAAAACGGGAAAAGGCAAAGAATCCAAAGTTTTAAAATTTTTCTGGAAAAGGCACGTTTTTTAAGAAAAAGTATCTTCATTATTTTCAATTTTGTAAAAAACTTTGTTTAAACCACAAAGCGCTAAAAACAATCTATTCAGAATATGCTAAGAGCCAATTTTTTTGTATTTTGGACATGCACCCTACACTCAGCAGTGTCCGAAAATTGCCAATTTCAAAATTTTTTTTGTGCTTATGCGCTTATAAAAAGTTGTGACGGTATATTTCTAGCTATATCATTTAATTATAAAAATAGTTGACAAAATGTTAAACTTAAATTTTTTACCGTTTTTTTCATAAATGCGAAGATGCACGCAAATTTTCTGAAAAAAGTCAAAATTTTGGAAAAATTTTGTTTTGTACCATAAAAAATATATATAAAAATAATTTTCTTTTCTTATGTTGGCATTTTTAGCTTTCATGTGAGTCTTTTTACTTTGCCTGAAAAAATTATTCCAATATAATTAACAGATCTCGAGATATTCCGATTGTAGGGTGCAATTCAAAAAATATGTAGAATGCGCTTAACTTTTTTCCCTTTATTCTCACATCAGCTGTTTAAAACTTTTATGAATTCTGAAATTCAACCTAAATAGAAAAACAAAAATAAATTTGGAATGTTATCCAATAAGTCTATGTATATTTTTCGCAATAAAAAATATTGATGGTAATTATACCATATGTTTTTCCATGTAAGTGTAGTTAATGTTAATAGCAGGTAAGCATTTAACGAATAACAACACACAATTTTAATGGATTAAAAAAGGTTTTTGCTGATTTTATTACAGCAACATCGGAAGGTGCTACCTGATTATGCTACTACCACTTAATAACACTTCACAGTACTAGGTAATTACACAAAATTAGCAAAGGTGCGTATAAATTATGCTGTATTGCATAAAAAATTGGAAAAGTTTTATTGGTGTGTATTGTTTTTTTATTATTATTTACCAATAGATAATCTATTTAATATTAGGCTATAACTAAAAAAAACTTTTTAACACTAAATAATTTATTTATTTTTAAATTACATGTTTGAGCTATGTTAATTACCATAATTTTACGATTTATTTATTTCAATTATTTTTAAGAAAATAATCCGAAATATCGAAGCTTAAGAGGTTCATTATTTGAACTGCTTCACTATTGTCGTTCTCTATTTCCTTAGTTATCTTTGGTACCCATTTCAATCGTATTGCTTGGAAAACTGGATCTGAGGATAACAATAAGTGAAGCATTAAATCATAATTTTCTGATAATTTTTAAAACTTTCTACTATTAAATAATCTGTACTGCTTTACATCTTTGTTCCTTGCTTCTTTAGCTTCTTCTGTAAGTTCTCCTAGAGGTAGGATGTTGGTTTCAATGATTTCTTTTCCATTAGATAATACCTTATGTATAGTTGCCGGCATCAATCTCTGTATATATGTATATATATTTTTTTTTACTTTTAAAAATTTTCTACATTAATTTGCTTTTAACTGTTAATAGTTGCCACTATTATTTTGAAGTCCCTTAGAAGTTTTTTATCCAAGCCAGTTATCAATGATGAAGTCTCAGGATCCTCAAAAAAGTGTCTAGCAGTATTTCCATTATTCGAGCTACCATAACCGTTTATTGGCTTATCAATGCCCATGCTTTCTAAATTCATCTTGTAACCTTTTCTTCTCAGTTCTTCGTGTATCTGCTAAGTCTTTGTTGTTTCGTGAGGAGACAGTTTCATTACCTTTGATATTTCTATATTTTACATCATATGGTAGATGCAAGCAATACTCCATAAATCTAATGCGAGCGTGAAGTGGTGAAATTCCAAATTTAAGGGCTTCCTCTTTTATAGTTTCATCAGACTTATCTTCAAACTCAGAGCTTTTTTCCCACATATATTGCATTTCCAGTATGACTTGGTATCCGTTAGGGCATTGGCAACTTTTCCATCTATCATAGTCAATTGTAAATCAAATGTGACATTTATAATGCAGTCAGAAATTTTTATTGCAATGCTTGGTAAGTTCCTTATTTCTTCTGATATAGTAACCACAACATTTTGAGTTTCATCTCTATTTCCTCTCATATATTAAAATTTTTATTAGTCGACACAATAACTTTGATGCAGGCGTCCTATTTATCCATACGTCTTCAAATGCAGGTACAGTGGATGATGATGATGAATTTGTATATAAACGCATTCTAAGAGGTACCAACGTAGACATAAATATTGATGAAAAAGGTATATTATCTTCGCTTTATTGTCTATATTGAGAAAATCCAGTAGTCTCATCACAACCCCATTTACAAATTAATACTAGCTCGGACTTGTAGCATTTACTTACTTTGCTAAAGGTTGAAATTATCCTAGAAGCAGTATTTTCGAGGATACTGCCTAACTCAATAGTGGCGCCCGTGCTACTAACGTTCGAAACCGATGGCAAAATTACATCCTTTGTTGCCTTCAATGTACAAAGTCATTGGCAAATGGCAAATTTCCCCATTTCTTTTCAGTCATAGCTTTTCTTAAAATTTCATATTTATTCCTTGTTAGATCCAAGTTTAGAATAAGGGCTAATGCATCTTCATTAGTAAAATCTGTTTTAGATTTAGGCGTTGGTATGCTTTCCACCCTATATTGTATTCTCTTTGGAGATGCTTTTGGAAGAGCATCTACAATTTTGCCAACTTCCTTCGGTTTCTTTTTGGTTAAGGCACTTCTAAAGGCATCCTTTATAAGGCCAAAAGAGTGGTTTTCAATGAGGTTTTCTTGCTTTCTTTTCTGGCTTCTTGGTTGAAGTTCCTCGTATAATTTATTAGGTCTTCCCAATCATACCAATCTGTGTAACTATCTCGGTTTTTAGCCATTGTTCATTTTGTTTTTGGAACTAAGTTTTGTTATAATTTAATTCTTTCATTTTTCTTTCGTACGAGTTGTCAATTATATCTATGATTTTAGAACCTTTTTCTTGCACAATAAACTAAAAGGAACGTATTCCCATAGAAGTTTACATACCGCGTTATATTTAATACTCCATAATCTATAATCTCCATAACAGTTCAATATAGAGTGATTATTCTTATAAAATAACCCTGCGTTTTTATGCAATACAGCATAACTTATAAGCACCTTTGCTAATTTTGTCCAATTACCTAGTACTGTGAAGTGTTATTAAGTAGTAGTAGCATAATAAGGTGGCACCTCCCGATGTTGCTGTAATAAATAATATCCGAACACATTAACACTTATTGTAGGATTGTTCACCTCGAACTCTTTGATTTTGTTTAGTGCTATTGGGAAGGTTAAACTTTTGAAAATTAGCACTACACCATTTCGCGTACCAATCGTCTCTGCAGAAGTGTCCGAATATGATAAGAACTGCAACGTTTTGGGTGATCGTATGTCATGGTATCCATGGCAGCTATCAGACGCCACTTGAAGCAGTATTCATCATCATTTTCAATATTTATGCAGCTTTTTTTCTTAATAGTTTTTGAGGTGTGAATATCAAACTTGATTCTTTGACGAGCGACGATTTTTTGATATTAATTCCTGCTCGGACTAGTCGTGACAAAGTCCAACCAGAATCACGCTCTTCGCGATTCTTCTGCCTTCGTCACCAAACTCATTTTAGCTACATGTGTTATAACACACAACTCCAAATCTTTTTCAACAACTTTGATGTACTTCGCCACAATACTTACATGAAATTTAATAATTGTATGCGAAGTCTCTCAATAAAAATATTTAAGTTTTTCTTAATAAAGTCTTCCAGAAGAAGTTGGTCTTTTTTATTTAGACCAGCATATGTGGCGATATGATTTTTGAAGGCTTTCGATATTTTGAAACATCTTACGTTTTCTTCGACTTCTGTCCTAGAATGTGAAGCACTCATTGAGTTGGCAGAGTTTATTCTCTTCTTTCTTCTACTTCTCCATCACTTTCCGGTAAACTTATGTCCATAGCATCGTTGTACAAATTCCCTCCTTAGATATTCACACCTTGTTGTTGAGCTTGTTTTTGTTGCTGATGTTGTTGTTGATGATAATTTAGAGGTTGCAATTGCATCAAATTGGAATACTGCTGCATTTGCTTATCTGGTGTAACGGGATTATAATTGTAACTTGGATACTCATATTGCATTGGCACTCCTGATCCCACGAACTGATTATTCCATTGAATACCGTATTGTTGATAATTCATTGGTAACTGATATTGGGGGTAATGTAAAGAAGGATGTTGCTGATGATGACGAAATGTATTTAGCTGCTGTTGATGATTTTGAAGAGATGTCTGCGGTTGTTCTTGATTTCTGTCCAGGCTTACAAACACTTGATCCTGCACACTATGATTTTTGACATGATCCAAAAAGGACTTTTGGTATTTATATACCTTATGGCATCTTTTACACTGATAACCTGAAGAAGTCATTTTTAATTATTTTATTATTATTATTTCACTTTAACACAATTGCTGATGGTGGTTGTAAATACAATAAAGTACTGATGTATTGGTTAAAAAAGTTTGGCGTATTTTTACGAAAATTAGTAGCAGTATCCTTGCAGCATTCATAATTTTTACTTTTTATTTCTCTGCTGATGACTATACTGGGTTAAAATTTTGCGGCTTTAAAATAATCGTAGACAGGGAAAATGGATATGAATGTATTCTACAAAATATTTTACGCACAAGCATCCTCAGTCATATATACAAATATACATACATACATACACATATACATACATACATACATACATACATACATACATACATTCAAATATACATACAAATATAAACAAACAACTGGACCACCCACACACAAGTATTAGGGTGTTCACATACATGAGAACATTTCATACATAAATAAAATAATTAAATAAATTGTTTATTAATTTATTTAATTATTTTATTTATAAACAATAAATAAAGGATGGTAATACATATTCCAACTTCTCAGACATATATTTATTTAATCGATGACGATTGTTTATTGTTTTAAATATCTGCAATTTATACGCATCAGCAAGTTGACTTTCCAAGTAATATTTAAAATTGATAACTTAATTTTTTCAGTTATCGTTTGAGATTTAAGAACTTGTCCATCATCTTTAGATCGTGAAAGTATCAGCTCATGTTTAGAATTAACTATAATTTTATTAAAATCTTCAGCAAATCTGAGTAAATATTTTAGTGGTACACAAAATTTTAAGTAAGCCTTTTCAAGTGTAAGATCATCAATGTTAAAAGGAGACCATCCTGAATTTAGTAGACTATCACTTTCAGAGTTATTCAGGGAGACATAGTTTTTAGGGTTCCGTTCACCAAAGGTGAAAAATGGAACCCTATTGTTTTCGCTACGCTGTCCGTCTGTCCGTCTGTCCGTCACACGGTATTTTCTCAGGAACCGTAAGAGCTACGGCCCTGAAATTTGGACAGAGTACGTAGAACCTTGGCCACTACAACAACAAATACATGAGAATTAGAAATTAAAGGGTGCTCCAAAACGAGCGACGAAAAATGTTAAAATCTCATGTAATATACATACAATTGTATGTACATATGTATATTGACACTTGAAATTTGTAAAATTAGTGTATTTTTATATAGACTACAACAATAAACATTACAATATTAAAAAATTTAAATTAAAGGGTGGTCCATCAGTTAATGCAATTTTGACTATGTAATTTTGACAAATTGCTATATCTTGGAGACCGTAAGAGGTAAACTCTTGAAATTTTCAAAAACGGTTAAACTAAAAAATCCGAAAATTATAAAATCGTCAAACCGAAAAAAATCGCCAAAACCTGAAAAAATCGCCAAAAATTTAAAAAAAATCGCCAAATCGAAAAAAATCGACAAAATTAAAAAAAAAATTCTAGCACTAAAATAAATCGCCAAATTCGAAAAAATCGTTTAAATGAAAAAAAATCGCCAATATGAAAAAAACGCCAAAAACCGAAAAAAATCGCCAAAACGCGAAAAATGCGCCAAAACCAAAATAATTGTTTATGTGAAAAAAAATCGCCAAAATGAAAAAAAAATCGCCAAAAATTCAAAAAAAATCGCCAAATTTAAAAAAAAAATCGCCAAAACGAAAAAAAATCGCCAAATTTAAAATAAACGCCAATAACCGAAAAAAGTCCTCAAAACGAAAAAAAAGTGCCAAAACTAAAAAATAATCGAAAAAACCAAAAAAAAAATCACCTATATGAAAAAAACGCCAAAATTAAAAAAATCGCCAAAATAAAAAAATCGCCAAAAAAAACGCCAAAATAATAAAAATTGCCAAAATTAAAAAAACTTCAAAAACCAAAAAAAAAAATCGCCAAAACGCGAAAAAAGTGCCAAAACTCAGAAAGCGCCACTAAATTCAAAAAACCCCCAAACTAAAAAAACGCTTAAAACCGAAAAAACCCGAAAACGAAAAAAATCCCAAAACTATAGTTTATATTGTTCGTATTGAATTACGGAACCGTACGGAACCCTTCGTGCGCGGGTCAAAGTCGCACTTCACTGAATTTATTTAATTCTGTTACAATACACAAATGACGTGTGCGATCAATTTCTAT